>PVJX010000103.1:0-402144 GCA_004027295.1 Dolichotis patagonum
CTTCCTGGGCGTGAAGGGCGGGGCTACGGGCCCAAACAGACCTGGCCCAGATGCCAATCTCCAGGCAGTTCCCTGTGGATGAAGGGCGGGCCTACCAGCCCCAAAGAGTCCTGCCGAGATGCAGGTCTGCGCAGACTTTTGATCCAAACAGCCCAGGCCACTCTACGGTCTGGGAGTTTCGGGTCCCAAAGAGAGCCTGAGATGCTGCTTTCTGGGAGACTTCCTGGGCATGAAGGGCGGGGCTATGGGCCCAAACAGACCTGGCCCAGATGCCGATCTCCAGGCAGTTCCCTGCGGATGAAGGGCATGCTTACCAGTCCCAAAGAGTCGCACCAAGATGCAGGTCTGCGCAGACTTTCAATCCAAACAGCTCAGGCCACTCTACGGTCCGGGAGTTTCGGGTCCCAAAGAGACAGCCTGAGATGCTGCTTTCTGGGAGACTTCCTCATTTTTTCATATATATGATGATGTCATTAGCTACATCAACGCCCCAGTGCACAGATTTATGAATTGAATCAGCCATTTCCCTTTTCAGGCTCTTGCCTTTGTCCTCATCTCTTTTTTTTAAACTTTCAGCTTACTGTCATTGTAATTACCTGCCTTTAATTGGCAGCCCCATTGCTGAAGATTTCCCCTGATGCGTCATAGAGTTCTGTTTGACTCGTCATCTGTTAGAGTTCTGTATGGTATAATTAACTTACCAAGCCCCTTTCACCCAGCACCTACTATGCTCAGTGTAGTGCCAATGAATCCATATCATTTAGAATTTAGAGTCTTGGAAGGCTCACTGGCATGTGTGGGCAAAGGTGTGCTGGGCAGCTAACCAGTGAGAGACACTGTGTAAAGACCTGGGCAGGTGAAGACTGTGAGTAGTAGGATAAAAGATATAAAAGGAGGTAGTCACCTGCAGAGTTGAGAATGCTGCCTAGGGAATGCCCAGGGCTCCTTGGGATTTAGATGACCCCACTGGTTACCAGGGGCACAATCTGACCAGGGGTCACTGCTCACCATGACTCTACCATGGGTACCTTTGGTCCTCAGGAGCCATCTCTGCTCCTCCTCACTTCCAGAGCCACAAGAGGTTGGGGACTTATTTTTAACACGACTGTCCTTTAGACATTTGCAAAGTTATTTCTTCTATAAGTGCATACTATGGACTTGCACAAGGAAAATGTAATCCCTTTGGAAAAGGTATGGGTAAGTGCTTGAGCTCTAGGGGTGGAGATTGGTTTCAAATTGCAGCTTTATTAGCTACTAGCTCTCTAACCATGAGCATTTCTTAATTTTCTAAGCCTCAGTTCCTCCTTCCATAAAATGGAGGTGACAATACTATCTGCTTTATAAGATTATGAGGATTAAATGACAGCATCTATAAAACTCATGGCATGGTACCTCACCCATAATAATGAATGGGTTACATAATTAGCAAGTATAGTTTCATTTGAAAATACTGATTCTTACAGATTATATCGCTAAATAGCTCTTTGGAGTCCAAAGCCTTGCTTCTACCTTGGTTATTCTTATGTATGACGTATGTATTCATTCATTCATTTGTTCTTGTGAATCATACAAGAATAAGATTTCATTGAGAAACTTCAAACAGTGCATTAGAGGTAAAAGCTTTCCTTAGCTGACATGCAAACCTAAAGAATAACTGGTTTTATCAGTTTTATTTATCTTATTTGCATCAAAGTAATGTATAGTCCTACTTTAAAAAGTCTAATTGTGTCTTCTCCCATAAAGGGGAGGCTAAAAAATGAATTTCTCAGGCCTGACTTCCTAAAGATGACCTAAAGTGAAGTATTTTGGGTATAGGATATATCTTTTCTGAATGATACTTTGTACCTTTTTACTTTTCATAGTTGAATAAACTGATAACTTATTAAAATATTTAACCATTTCTAACTTGGCTTGTTTGGGAAAAAAATAATAGTCCTGCAAAGTAATCTGTAAGCCTCCTCTGGCAGAAGTTGGCTTTCTTTTTTAGAAGTAAAAGTACACATCCTAAGATTTCATGTTTCACGGGATCTGTTTGATGATTTTATTAAAGCAATCAAAATAAAAAAGTGAGAGCCCAACTTAGTTAATTTGTAGAACATACAAAATTGTCTATGGGCTGGATTTGGGCTGCAGGCCATTGATTGCGGTTAGATGCCCTTGAACACTGGCAGAACAATGCGTAGGAAATGAACAGTCATAGCGGGGTGGTTCAGACGCTTGAGATCACCAACACTGCTCTCTCTCTGGCCTCATTCACTGGACTGTCCATGCCATGAGGCAAGAAACGATGCCCTCCGTTCTTCATGGTGTGCCACTGTTTTTCTAGTATTTGGCACATAATAGAAACCTGACAAAAGTTTATAGAATGAACATAGTCAGATAGTATTATTACACTGATTTTTAAAAATCACAGTACCGTGACCCACCCCTTCTCTTTCATTGTATCAATTTTTTTGTGATACACGGCCCTTGTGTCTTCTGAATATTTTGAAGTACCATTTCTAGACTTTACATTTAACTATTTTTAAGAGTGTGAAAATTAAACCTCAGTCTTTCTATATAGTAAATCAATAAATGATATCTAGAATAAGAAAAAAACCTAGAGATGGTCATGTATTTTATTTAGAAAGATAGAATAAATAGCAGAATACACAGCTAAGATAGTTGAAAAGTTGCCTTGTCTCTAGCATTCCATCTGTACATACTGAGCAAAGGAAGAGAGATATTCCAGCTTGGCCCAGTGTCTAATGTCACCTTCAGCCAGTGCTGGCAAGGAGTAGCCTCCTGGCAGAAAGAAGAAGGCTGTCAACCCACCCTTTCCGTGGTGTTACCCCTCATCCCTGGCTTCGGCAGCACTGGGTATCTCTAGCTCCTGGACGGACGTGTCCCAGCTGGCCCCTCACTGACCCCTGCCCTCAGGTTAAGTTTCCACTTTTTCCTCTTTTGCTTCACTCCATTCACTTTGCAGTTGCCCAAATTGTGTTGACATGTGTTGCCTGTAGCTGACCTTCTCATGTTCTCTTTGGAGCTGAGGGAAGGCCCAGGGATAAACCTATATTCAGAGTAATGTGTTCAGCCAGAAAGTCATAGTTTCTGTAACTTTTAGCACTCAGTTATTGTCTTATCTGTCTGTTACATTTTATTTCATCTGTGACACGAACATAAATCCATTGAGATTAGAAACTGTGATTTTTATTTTTCAGAAGTCTCACTAATGAACACATGGTGTATTCTTATTAAATTCTTATTATTTGATTTCTATTGATATTTGGCTAACAAGGGACATTTATGTACACTACCTTTAAGAGTATAATCCCATTTAAAAAAGAAAATGTCACTAAGAAATGTTGCGACTTTATTTTTGCTTTTAAGACGCCAAGGAAATGTAAGTATCAATGGAAATATTTTCAGACAAGGCATCTTTGTATCAGTTAGCTATTTCAGCTTCACTAACCATTCCAAAATTCACAAACTTACAGCAAAACTCATTTCTCATTGTCCTGCAAATGTGCAGGTTTGCCTGGGGTTGGCTGCTTTAAGCTACTTTGGATAATTTGGCAACTTTGCTCACACATCAGGGGATAGCTCTGCTCCACGCCTCTGTCGTGGTCCTCTTTGTACCAGCTGGCTGTGCTCGCCATGTCCTCGTCCTGCAAAGCAGAGGGGCAAGGGTGCATGTAGATGCACATGTGGCCATTGGAGGCCTGAGCCAAGCACCCACACGCTGGCCCTTTCCTCGTCTTCTATAGGCCAAAAACATCATCTGATTCAGTCTACTTTTGAAGTCACAGGGTGACAGTTCTATGGGAAAGCCTGTGGATATAAGGAGGGGTAATCATTAGAGCCCCTCATGCAGTCTACCGGACCTGCTATGTGGTAGCAGTAGTGTTGGCCTCAGTCAACACTTACTGAGTCTCAATAAAATAAAAGTCGCATGCCGTTGACCTGAAAGATTCAGTTTTTTATTTGAAAAAGGGAGGGGATGACAATGGTAACCCTTGGAACCTTTCTAAGGAAGTACAAGGAATGGTATTCAGGTGAAACCAGTGAATGGGAGGGACACAGGACAAAATCTAAGAAATGTAAGATTTCAATGCTTTGTGTGAGGAGCATAAAGTAGATTTCTTCTCTAAATGGAAAGATAGTAAATATTTTAGCCTTTGTAAACCAAATGGTCTCTTGGATAATGGCACAGAAGTAGCTGTAAGCAATGCATACATGAAAGGTCATAGCTGGGTTTTAGTAAAATGTTATTTTACAAAAACAGGCAGCAAAGGTCACCTGTTACTTGGCCTAGACTATTAAAAACAGTAACAAATGGACAGCAGTTTAAGACTTCTTTGAAGTAGGAATAATAGTTTCAAAGGCAATAAATGAGTTTAGTTTAACAAGATACGTTTTAGAAATGAAGTTAGAAGCAATTTGTGTGGTCCTTCAGTGATTAAACTCAACAGGTTAATGTAGTTCAGTCAAAACGAAAACAATGTGGAAAAGTCGTTTTCCAAAACAGCAGCTTGCTACAGGTTACATCTGCTTTCAGAAAGTCTGTTTGAAAACATGTTTACCAGAAATGTTAATAATTTTGCTTATCTGGAGAATGAGAAAAAAGGATTAAGAAATACAAAGAAAGAAATACCTAATTAAAGTGATTGGATTTTATGCCACTTTTAGATTTTTATTTGACCTAGATTTATGTAAAGGAACTAAAGAAATTACAGTGTTTTATTTTTAACCACTAGGAAAAAACACACAGAATTCGAGTGGATAAGTGGGTATTTTTCTACTTCGTTAGTATTTCACTTAGATTTTTCCTTGGCAACCTTCACATGTTTCTTTTCCATATTCGGTGATAGAATAAAGCCTGGAATACTGCTAGAAAATAATTTTTTTTCTGCTAGAAATCTCTAATACGTGTATACAAGACTACAGTCAGCCTGTGGTTTGACAGGTCTCTGCTGATTAAATCCAGACACAGAAGAATTTAGCGTGTGCTTGTAGGAAAGGTGGGAAGGAAAAAGGCATCTGGGAGAAGAGTCCTAGTTCTATTAAATGTTTTCTAAAATTTCCCATTTTTCTCAGGTGTTTCTTACCCCACCTGGCCACCCCTGGTGGAAATATCCAAATTCACAAACAGGAAAAAGCGGCGTAGGAAGGCATGGTTGTATTTCTCTGGTTTCTCTGTTGTTTACTGAGCTGCTGTGCCCCAGTTTCTGTGCTGGGACCTGCAGTGAGAGAGTTGGCTGTGGTTCTTCCTCTGCGGGGCCGGGGCCCCACTTCACAGAGAGGCACACTCAGGGTGACCAGGAAGCTTGGAAAAAGCCTCCCACAATGAAGCATCAGTGAAATCAAACTGCAACTGCAGTGAGGCACCATTATGCACCTATCAAATGGATAAAAATTAAAATACCTGGCAGTACTAAGTGCTGGCAAAGACATGGAAAGACTAGAATTTTACACTGGCAGAAATATGAACTGAACAAATGACTTTGGAAAAGTTCTCGGCACTCCATCAAAAGAAAAAATACATATACAGCACACCCATATGTATGTATATGTGTGTACCCAAATGAATACACCATATACCTGTAGTGTGGTTGTACACTGATGGACACATACAATAATACTTTCTTAACAGCTTTCTCCTTAATAGCTCTAAACTGGAAAAACTCAAATGATCCCCACAAGAAAATCGGCACATTAATAATGATGCATTCTTTCTGTGGGATTGTGTTAGCTGGCTTTCCTCCTGCTGGGACACAATTCCTGATATCTACAATTTAAAAACGGAGAAGTTTAATTTGACTCACAGTTTCAGGGGGTCCAGTTCACATGGCAAACTAGCTCCAAGGCAGAAGCAACATAGAGGAAGGCCTGGCAGCACAAAGATGCTTAGCCCATGGTGGCAGAGCAGCAGAGCAGAACAGAACCAGAGAGGAGGGGGCAGGAGACCAGATAGAGACCCAAAGGTTAAGGCTTGTGACACACCCACACACACCCCGAAGTGTGCTTTACTCATTCCCTGGGAAGCTCCCAGGTCAGTCCAACTGATGGCCTAGTTAGCCATCACAACAATATTATCCAAGCATAAAAACGTACAACATGGATCATATTAGCATACCGCTGAATACGTGGAGTCAAACATGAAAGAGTGCCTACTGTAGGAAGCATCTTTAAAGTTCAAGACTAGAGAAACTAATCCACGGCAAGCCAGAATAGTAGTTACCTGGAGGGATAGGGATGCAAAGCGTCCTGAAAAGACAAAAGACTCAAAAGACAGCAGCTGGCTTGTTAGGTATGTTCTAGATCTTGATTGTGAGGGTAGTTACCTGGTTATACACGTATACAAATTTATTGTGCCTCATACTTATAAAGGTTTGTGAACTGTATTGGAGGCAAGATATATGTTTCAGTAAAACCTAGCATTACAGTTGAAATAAAAGCTGGTTACAGTGGCACATGCCTGTAATTCCTAGTTCCTCAGGCCAAGGCAAGAGAAGTGTTTGGACAGCCTGGGTCTCTCTCAATGTAAAAAAGCAAAAAGGGCTGATGCTACTCAGTGGTAGAGTCCTAGCATGCGCAAGACCTTGTGTATCATGAAAGAAAGAAAGAAGAAAGAAAGAAAGAAAGAAAGAAAGAAAGAAAGAAAGAAAGAAAGAAAATTCAAGAAAACAAAGATGATAGTGGTTTCTGGATGACACGATTACATTTCCATTTCTCTGTAATTTTTAGTGTTTTCAAAATTGTCTCAAATGAGTGTGTTTTTTTCTATACTAGAAAAATCAAAATGGCAAAAATGACAACTGAGCCAATACTTGACATAATTTGAGGGGATTACAAATCAGGTCTGGAATTTTAGGGCTGAGACAGACTGTGAAGAAAGAAGGCTCCCTAGGCAGGTAAACTGTGAGAGAAGCGGGGACAGCTTTTAGGGAAGGGTAATGAAAAAGCAGGGACGGGGCTGGTCAGTGGCAATGTGCCCTGGCCTGTGTTCTGCAGGTCTGACTGTTGGTCTGACATGTTGTTCTGATTGTTTCTGCGTCGTGGAGCCTGTGGTCCAGGTATTGTGGTGTTTTCTTAAACTTTAACATGATTTCCTCACTCTCCCCCCTCCTCTAAAAAAGGCCTCACTTTTTAGTTCAGGCTGGCTTTGAATTCGCTATGTAGCTCAGGCGGGTCTTGAACTCAAGACAAATTCTCCTGCCTCGACTTCCCCAGTGCTGGGATTACAGGTATATGCTATGATGGGTATCTTCTAACATCATGATCTCTTAAACCATTTATAATTTTTATTTTTTAAAACTTTCCCTAGTCCTTTATATTTTTAGACATTTTCATTTGCTCCATTTTCTATTTTGAGGCTGCTTTTTCTCCCATACTTCTCCATATGCCAATGTGAGTTTAGAAATTAATTGTGCCAAGCCATTCTGTCGTCCTGAAAAATAAATAAATAAAAGAAAACCAGAAACACACACGTACACACACATACACCCAAATGATCCATCTGTCCTATTTATTGAAGTTATCCACCTCCCACTTCATCCTGGTGCAGGCTATTTTTGTTCTCTTTGTCTTAAGAACTCTCTAACTGGGATCCTTTAAAGACAGCATTTTGGTTTCCATCAGAAAATGCAAAGCGAAGCAAGCTGTTCTTCAGTTTTATACCTGTTGCACAAGAAATGCTCAATAAATGCCGATTGGATTGACTTTCTGCGGAATCACAGTCTCAGCCACATTTGGATTATTCTGGTCCCAGTTTTACTGATGGGTGCACATTTATAACAGTGAGGTGGTTTGTGAAAAGAGTAATATTTTTTAGAATCCAATATTTTTGGGTCTGTTTTCCACAAATCTATAACCTTTAAAGTGAGTTTAATTACTCAATTATCAAATTCCCTGTGACACCCAAGAATAAATGGGAGTCTTCTGAGAGGGGGATTCCTTTTTAACTACTTCCTTCTCTTTCTTGATAGGGTTACTGGACATTTTAGTCAATGAAATGTTCATGTTTTTAATTAGAATGCTAGGATGTACTGCTGAGTGGGATCATTTAGTTAATGTAATGAGCTGAGGGGCTCAAAAATTTATGTGCAGAGGGTCAGTTTGAGAAATGTTGAGCCTAATCGGGCAATATTAATATTTTTCTCAAGAAAACCTACAGGAAGTATTCATTTAAAGCTGTGACACTTGCAAATATTTGTGAAGCATCTCCCCTGATGCAGACACAGGAACAGGAAGCACCTTTACCCCCAGGAGGTTCATAGTCCAGTGACTTCTGTCTCATCCACCCCGTGGCTACAGCCCTCGCCTTTGGGTGGATAGACACCACCAAATGTGAACCTTTGTATGGGCTTCTCCCCAGAGATCCACAGCGGGAGACTAAGTTGCCTGCTAGACCCCATTCCATGGATGTCATCTTAGTATCATTATTATTTATATCTGCTCTTATTAACAATCTTTTCACAAAAATTCATTTTTTTCTATGCTTTTTAAAATATCTAAGTGGCTCTACTTCTTGGTACTCACTAAGAGGCTGACCTTGGGGAGTTTTTAATATCACTCCTTACAATAAAGATTTGTGTCCTCCTTACACAGCATTTGCATCCTTTTATTGTGGCTATTTGTCCTTTGGGGTCACCCGCTACCCACAGTGTCCACCCTCAATGTGGCTGAATGTATGAAGCCAGGTAAGAAAGGAATGGTTCCCTGAGGTATTATGTGTTTGTGCTACGATCTGAGAATTGTCTGTTTTCCTTCTGCAGTGATAACTTTGCCTCATTCCATTTGTCCCTTGGTCTTCAAACTTTTTCATCTCTCTTCCCATCTGAACCTTCACTAACAACTCTCTCTCCTCTTCCACCTCCCAAATGCTGGTCTATAGTTGCCTATGTCCCCCTTTCCATTTTCCATTTTGATTCAGTATTTTCAGAGACACCTCTTCCAATGAAGTTGCTGCCTTAAGCTCTGCCCCTTCCAATTTGGCACAGTCTGAAGTCTGCCCATCCCCAAATATTGCCCACCAGGAAGTACCCCAAAACTTTCCTGCCTCTGTCAGTGACGTGGTACCAGTGGCATGCTCTGAGACCACCAAGCCATTGCATTTCTTCTCATTTCCAGAAGTTTATGGATTGGGTTCTTACTGTGGGCTAATAACACCGAGTTACTGCAGAAAAGCTTTGATTTACGCATTGGGATAAATTTTAGGGTTAAAACCTAGTGGAGACATGAACAAGTCTGAAGAGCACGCTGAGCAAAAAAAGCTAGAGAAAGAAGATGCCATATTTGATGGTTCTATTTATAGGAAGTTCTGGAATATGCAGAAGAGGAATCGGAAAGGCAGTTGTCTCTGGTGTAGGTGGGATGGACTGAGAAGGAGCAACAGGGTATTCTGGAAGTACTCCATACCTTGGCACAAATGTGGGTTACATCAGTGAATGTTCCATTTGTGCATCAAAGTGTACACTCAAAAGTTAGGTGTACATTGTATCTTCATAAAAGAAATAAAAAAACAATTCAAGGGGGAAAATGCGGAGTGAAATGTATAACAGTATTCTACTAGTGGCTAAAGGGGAAGATGACGTGGTATAGACAGGAATATACAATGGGGAAAGGAGAGAACATGCTCTTGTATTTGTGACCTTTACAGAGGAAGTGAAATTGGCTTTAGAAGCATCACTAGTACTATACACTCAGTTGCTTGGCAATACAAAACAGGGCCACTTTTTCTGTGGTTCATAACAGATTGAAATCTGATTTTAGACATCAGGGGGTCGGAGTCCTTTATGTGAAACCTATCGTGTTTCCTCTAGTAGCTGAACTCAATCATAGCTCTTTAAGCTTTGTGGGTGGGAGCACAAGTTTCCTAGGAACTGATACATAGAATCCTGGGATGATAACCTGAAGGCCGTGGAAGGCCTGCAAATATGCTTCTGTTTGGTTTGGTTTTGTTGGGAGGTAGAGATGCGGACAGTGTTTTGTTTTTATTAATTAGTTACAAATGTTTGAAACTTGAGTCATGTCACATAAAATTTGAACATCTGGCAGTAAATACCTGGCTTAAATTGTAAAACAACAGTAATGGCCTGGATATGAATCATGGTTCTTTCTTTTATAAATTTAAAATATAATTTACACGTGTTCTACCGCTCACAATTATTTTAGGACCAGTCTAATGCTTCCATTTAAAATAGATTTCTACTCTAAATCCTGTGAGTATTTCAATTTGCAACCTCTAAATTAACATTTTGGAGCACCTCCTATGTACCTAGAAATATCAAGGGTGTTAATAGATACATAGGGAGATACTATTATTATATCCATTTTGCAGATGAGGTAACCAAGGATCAAGAAATTAAGAACTGACCTAAGTTTGCCCAGAATGAACAGCAAAGTCAGTATTTGAACTCGGTTCTCTTACCCTAGATTATGAATTTATTGGTTACATTATTGTTGCTTTTTGTTTATTTTAAAATTTGGTTTCATCCATTGTTTGGTAAAAATGTACTATTTACCTCTGGTTAATTGAGTTCTTATTAGTTTCTGTGTGCTTTATTTTACAAGTCTAATTCTTGGACTTTGATTTTATATTTCTTGTAGTAAAAAGAAAAATATTGCATAAATACTAATTACTGATAAATAAGACTTTTATTACATTTATATCATGTACCTTCTAAAATATATGTATATTTAAAGCCATTGAACAATTATGTATATAATTTTATTCTATATTTCTATATAGAATTTTCCTCTCACAGTGCAGCAGATTATCTTACAGTTACTGCACACTGTGTTTTGGCAAACAGTAGATCAGAGGATGCCTGGACAATGATTCTGCCTGAGAGCATTCTCATATCAGGGACTGCCAACTTTGTGTCCAATAAATTGTCCCTTTCAGACAGAGGATGCAATAGAAAGGTCACTCTATCAGCTCAGATTATGGGAAGTTCTCCATTGTTAGAAAAAGTGTGGTCCATCTGCAGCTGTATTTAAAACGCTGTGTTCTAAAACCTTCTGCAGCTGTGAAGTTCAAAATAGCCAAAGGCATCTTTTATTCATATTAAGGCCTTGGATTTGCCATTGGGAGTTTAGGTTCTTTGCAATGGGGAGCGGTAGGAGTGGGAGCTTGGTGCAGAATGGGTGTCTCAGCTCCCAGGATTGCTACCATGATTAACAAATTTGTGGTTTTAAAGTACTTAGGCAAAAACAAATGCTGAGAGAGGCTGTGAATAATGAATCAGTGTGAAATACACTTGTGGGCACAGGCCAATGGTTTTCCCGGAATTCTGGTACTCTCTCAAGAAGTGAGCCTGCTTTTTAAAGGCGTGCTTTGTGTTTGCACAAAGGTAAGGCTATCGCCTCTCTCTGAAAAGAGCTGTTTACATGTGGATGGGGAGTTTCTTCTGCCTGAGAGCTCACGCATGTCTCCTGACCTCCCTCCATCCATCGTGTGTGATCTGAATAAAGATTTCTTGGGGAGCATCTTCTGTTTGAAAGGTTCATTCTGTCCTCCCCTAACCCCTCTGGATTTCTCGGTAAAATTAGCCTTCATGCCCAGTTGGAACATCATGCGCTTCGTAATCTCGCCAGCACCAGCTGACTTCATCTTTCCTTTTCATGTGCTTTCATAAAAATCAGAGTGTGAAATTGAGGGAACTCAAGAGAAAATGTTTGACACACCCCCTGCCCACACCTTAGAGGGAAAAAACCTTTTTGTGTGCATGTCATTGTTGAGAATGCAATAGAAGTACATAAAATTGTTGATGTAAAATGCGAAACATAAACCACTTCTATGTTCTGGAACATTTTATTAATGCAGAAAATTAATAGGGACCATATCCCAAACTCTAAGCCAACTCTCAACTTTTTATTGCTATAACTATACACTAGGGTGATGACTTACCAAGTTGCACCTTAGTTAGGCATATCCACAGCTGATCTGCTAATCTAAGTGCCCTTTGAGGGCTGCACTTTTATGCATTAATAAGGCTACACACACATGGGCTATCATATTGTAGGTGCTCAAAATATGTTTATAGAATGAAGTTGCTTTATAGACACAAAGGATGAGGGAACCTGATGAGGGAACCAGACCTGATTTAAACCAGCTCTCTTGTTCTATTCCTTATCTGTTTTGTTTTGTTTTGTTTTTTGGTACCAAGGATTGAACTCATGACTTCGCGCTTGCCAGGCAGGCGCTTAAGCCTCTGAGCTAAATCCCCAGCCCCTCTATTCCTTATCTTCCTTATGGATTTCTTGTGATCAAACTATAGGGAGTCAAAGTTTAAATCCAGAAGCAAATGATCTTGAGAAAATAATCTAGGAGCAAGAGGCTGTGATCATGGGGTAGTCAGGAACGTGATTGTCTGGACTACTGGACATTTTCTAGTAAACTGAGAGTCAACATGAGCTTTTTAGAGTCGACAGATATGAATTATAAATACCCCAAACCGTGCCACTGCAAGCACTTCCCTCTGCATTTGTCCTCCTGGGAGGGTCATGGAGGGGAGGCTGGAGCAGGCAGGCACTGTGCACCTGCTCTGGGTCAGCACCTAGTCAGCGGACATGCAAAGAGTGCTGACACTGGGATTTCTGGTTCTACAATCAGCTATTTATCCCCCTAGCAAGGACAACCTGTCTCCTAATTATCAGCCACTAGCACAACTTCCTACGGTCACAGCTGGTGGGGGCCTCTTGGGCTGGCGCCTGCCATTTAATACCTTCCAGTTCAGTGGCACTTAGCTATGCTCTGTCTAGGAGCTCACAGCTGTATATGCAGCAATGTGAGATCTCACACAACATGGTCTAGGATGTGCATATTTTCCTTCCCAGGAAAGCAGTTAATGATGGCCAGTGCATAGTTTGTCTCTGATAATACACACTTTGATTCAAGTACTGGTTACTCCTATTTCACAGTGACTTTCGATGGAGAATTGTCACATTCTGTTTATAAGGCATTGATGTGTAGAGCTCTGTGTGGGGAAACGGTGATAAGAGCATGACTCTTGCCCCCCAGAAGCTGAGGAGATGGCAGGAAAAACAACTCTGTCTCCAGGTGGCCTTATTATAAGTCAGGATATGATCCATAGCATGGTAGAGCAGCTATTTGGGGACAAGGGAGGAAGAAACTGATTCTAGCCAGAGTGACTCTGGAAGGCTTGAAGGAAGAGGTGACATTTGAGCTACATTTTTAAATATACATGGAGAATGCTGACAAGAAGGAGACTGGGGAATTCCAGGTAAATGAAGCACTGTAAATGAAGGTTAGAAAATATTAAATGTGTTGTGCACATAGAAAAGGTTTTCAGTTGATGGAGGGCTCAGCCTGGGGAATTGTGAGGCCTGGGCAGCAGCTTAGTGTTCTGACACTATGGAACAGGTTCTTGGGAGAATCTTCTCTATTGTTCAGGCTTTGAGCTCAGAGGATGCCTGTGACCCCACTCCAAGCTAATCTTGCCAGTGGTTGCTTCCTTGAAGGTATTCCAAGCTTGCCCCTTGCTGCCAATTGGAAATTTTGTCTATGGAGAATATTGTCAGAAGGTAATTTGAGACACTTGATGTCTGTTAAACTAATTATGCTTCAGTCCTCAGAGTGCCTTGGTGCTCTCAATCTTGAATGCTCAGCAGATTTTGTGTAGTAACTGAATTATTAATGGAGACGATATGGAAGAGGGGGTTTGGCTGCCTGTTCCATTCTGAGCAGGTCTCAGGCGAGTGGTGTTACAGGAAGAAAGGCAGCTGCTTACAGAGTGATGGACGAAGCAGGCCTTCCAGAGGAGCTCTGCCCAGACAGGAGCCTGTGCCACTATGCCCAGAAAATCACGGCCTGTTTTGGAGGGACGGGTAAGACCCTCAACCGTGTCCTTTGCAAGGGGGATACCTGGGGCAGATGATACCAGTGAGCAGAAGGACTAACTTCAGGACTTTCGCATGGGAGGGAACAGGTGCCGCTGCCGCAGGCAGAGAAGCTCCCATGGGGGAAGTCACAGGCAGTGGGGAGTTTGATGGCTCTTCTTTCTTGACCTCTCAGCTTTGAAAAAGTGCCGTTTCTTTGCTTCATATGCTCAGCAGCATAGAGCATCTCAATGGTGAACAACTGCAGGTGTTTTGGGAGGGTTTGCTGCACACTTGGTCACTCAAAAAGCAACTGATCCCTTTACCTCTGGTCAAGCCAAGCCTAACTTCAGATGGTTTCCTTAGAAAACCAATTCCTAACCAATTGAGGTGGTGATTTTCTTTCTGAATTTTTTTTTTCTTAGCAAGAACTGAGTAGAGTTTAGCAGATGATTTAAGGGTAGAAGGGGCATTTGCCTGGAAAAAAGACCTAAATCATTGCATAAAATAAGAAAGAAAGAAAAGTCAGAGTCCATTTATAGGGAATCGTGATGTGCATTGAGCTATAACTGACAAAAGAGTAGTGCTGTTTTGTTTGTTTGTTTGTTTGTTTTTATCTTGGTATCGGGGATTGAACTCATGTCCTTGTTCTTGCCAAGCAGGCACTGTCCCACTGAGCTATATTCCCGACCCTCAAAAGACCAGTGTGAATGGCACCCATTCCCTGGGCAGTCTGCAGCCCCTAAACACTTGGCTTAGGTTGGGGTTCATTTCATCAGACATTTGCTGAGCCCTGATGTATGCAGTTGGAGCACTCAGGGCCTCTCAGTGCAGACTGAAGCTCTGGTAAATGTGGCTGCTGGGGTTTCTTTTTGTAGGTTTTCTCTTCATGGAAGAAGAGCTTCTTTGAGAACACTGGAATAGTTTTTAGCAAGACTAAGAACTTCCTAGCTGATTAAATATAGTGGCCAACAAAATCTTGGGTGTGGGTTAAACATTTTGAGTTATTGTTGGCTTTGTAATCCAGAGCATTGTGACATCTTATCATACAACCATATAAACTTATAAGACCCCTGCACTCCTTTAGCATCACTGTGACTGTCACTTCACATGGCCTGTGGCAGGCAGCTGGTGTGCATGCAGCAATGAAAGAACTGCTGCACTAATGCTTCTGTAAGCTCTTCCCAGACCCAGCTTTCCTGAGCGAAGAGGTTGCTCTTGGAAAGATGACTACTGAAACTGTATTTTTAAGACTGGAGGTTTGGCCTCTACTGCTTGAGCTAGAAACTCTGGGTACCTGGGACACAGGACTTACCTGCAGAAACACTGGTCACTGCTGGCTCCAAGCACCAAGCAGGTGGAATCTGAACTCTCCTCTCTCTCCACTGCCCAGAAAAGAAATCAGCTTCTTCACATTTGTATGTAGCGAGGTTGTCTCTTTGTTTTTCTTCTTTCTGGTTTGTAGTTCTGGAAACTGAACCCAGAGCCTTGAGCATGCCATGACCCAAGTGCTTTTTATTCTATTTAGAGACATGGTGTCTCTAAATTGTCCGAGCTGCTCTTGAATTTGTGATCCTTCAGCCCTGGCCTCCCAAGTAGCTGGCATGTGCCACTAGGCATGTGCCACTAGGCATGTGCCACTAGGCCCGTCTTGGTTTTCTTTAAAGGTGAGCACATATCTGTTGTTATCATCAACCTCTTTACATTCCACATTTAGAATACTTTCCATCCCGACCTAAAATTCTTAAAATGTTTCAGACTTCTTTTATATAATCCTGTTACTGAAGAAGAGTTTAACTGTTTTCTTTTCATAGTTGCCCAGAAGACAATTCCTTTTTTCTTTCCCTGTAGTGTTAGGGCCTTGCACGTGCCAAGCAAGCTCTCTAACAATGAGATACATACCACTTTCACCCAGCAACTATGCTCTGAATTAAATCTATGAATCTGTAAACTTGTCAGAAAATGTATGGCATCCTTACAGATTGTTTTACCTGTCATATAAACTGTTTTTTAGGAAGACTTTGCAAGAATTTTAGGGGGCATTATAGGGCTTAATTTTTAAAGTTTTAGACAGAAATTTTGAGGTGTGACTTAGTAGGGGCAGCTATTCTGCATAGAAGGCCACTCGCCATCTTTGTCTTCTGTTCCCTGTCCTTCTCATTGGGCTAGAACAATTCTAGCAAACTTGGATCTCTGGTTCTTGAATTCTGTTGCCAAATTGTGCATTAAAGATTATCAGCTAATAATAAGAGAGGCAAATATTTCTTGCCTGTCTTCCTCCCCCATGGTTGTTGTGGAAGGATCTGGCTACTATGATAAGAACAGTCACAGCTTTGGACCTGGCTCCCCTCTAAGCTTTC
Source organism: Dolichotis patagonum (assembly GCA_004027295.1). Lineage (NCBI taxonomy): Eukaryota > Metazoa > Chordata > Mammalia > Rodentia > Caviidae > Dolichotis > Dolichotis patagonum. The sequence goes on from PVJX010000103.1 coordinate 16,188, forward strand.
TGGGTCCTCCTGAGAAAGTCTCTCAGCTTCTCTGAGGTTATCTTCCTCATCTTAAAGACTAGAATAGACGAATATATACATAATACTGGCCTTGATCTAGGGACTTTTAGGAAAAGAAGTTTCTGGGTTTCACTTACAAAGAATCTCGTATTGAAATCTGGGCCAGTTTCCCCGGTTTTGTAATTTTTATAAGTTCTGCAGATGACTCTTGTATATATTCGGAAAATACTTATTAGTTTCTCTATAAGCCCTTTCCAGCTAAAAAATGCTGTATAAAGTATGCAAAGATTTTAATGAAAAGAAAATTGTATTAGAACCTTATAGTCTAGTGACTATAGGCAACATAAGTTTATTCACTTTGACTTGTGACTGTTGTGTGGCTGTAGACGGTCTCATATCACACCTAACATTATTCTGTGTATGTCAAAAGGTAAATGCTTATTGCCACGGTTGTCCTTTGTATCTGCACCCTCCATTACATGGGGGTCCTATCCTACTAGCATATAACTGTGCAAACATGGAGCTTACTACTTGGCAATTCTGCTCCGATACTATGATTCAGCTAGGATTGTGCATTAGCAGAAAAGCCGTGAAACAACTTTAAGACTATTATTAGCATGGGATTAATGCTGAGGCAGAGGGATTTTCATAGCACTAGGGGAAGGGTTCCCCCTTCAGAACATGGAAAAGAAGTGATTGTTTACTATGGCCTGGAGCTGAATTTCTCACTAGTTGAAGCTGATAAACTTAAATTGAGGTCCCCCCTCTGCAAGATGGGAAGTGCTAGAGAACTTGGAATTATTATCCTGAATTGCTTTCTAATATGCATTTCTAGATTATATATAGTGTGAATATATATGCTAAAGATATTTTTGGTACTCTCATGTGATAAGAGTGGGTATTCTGGAAATATTTGCAGAAGAATCCTTTCAGGTATTGCTCTAGATATTGCATTAATCTTATTTTCAAATGCACATTCATGTCTTAAACGGACACAGCTGTGAGTTCCTGGTAGGGGCTGTTTTTATACCTAATCATCTCACTGAGAATATGGAGCTCTAAGCTCTTGAGGGTAATCTTTTAAATACGTCTCTTAATCTTCTTTGTTGGGCAGTGTGAAAAGAGATGATAGGAAACCAGGAGAGCTGAGAGAGGGCTGTCAGGAACACAGCAGCCCAGGCTCCTGGCGCCCATTCCTTATTTCATTGTTTTGAATGCCAAGATGCCCTCCTTCCTTGGTTTAAAATGTCTGGGGAACTTGTGCAGCTCTGAGAAAAGCAAAGTCACCTCATCTGAGAGAAGCAGCACCAGGGGCTCCTACCAAAGGAGCCTGACAGTTGAGGATGTGAGTGTGACTGGGACCCCCCACTCTGCTCAGAGGCGGGCCACCATCACCCACGTGTTGTATCTCTATCCCGACGTCCGTGGCCCATCTGAGCATGTGTTTAACAGCTGTGATCCTCTGGGTAAGTGAAAGAGCTCACCTTGGATGTGGTTTTCTGTTTTGTGATTGACTTAAGTAGTAAAGTACAACTGAGATGATTCTTCTGTGATGTGTTCTTCAAAGGAAACCCTATCCTTAATATATAATTAACGGGAGTAAGAGTGGGAGAAATGGAAAACGTAACATAAGTCCAGCTATGGACTCTATTCCAATGGGATTTCTATCCACACTTTTATGATCTCAATAACAAATGTGTCTCATTCCAAAGTTGGTACAAATAATTATCAGTAATAGGTGTGATGGAAAAGAAAGATCAATACAGGTTTCTTTCATATGAAAAGGTGTTGCTGCCTAAGGTCTTGTGAGATACCGTAAAAGAAAGTGAAAGGACTTACCAAGGCCTCTTTTCAGGGAGGCTTGCTGAAATGTTGCTCATCTTTCTGCTTGGGAAATAGGGAGAGAAAGCCTGAGGACAGAGTGATTGATTGCACATGGCTGTTTTCAGATTTTGAAAGTGTCAGCGCTACCCACCTACTTGCTCGTGCTCTGTCCAAATCAGTGGCTGAATTATTACAATGGCAGAAAGCTACCGCATGAGACTTCTACAGATGTGTGTTGAGTTAAATGAACCTGAAAGCACACTGCGTATCCCGTGATTCATGGTTAGCTGGAGAGGAGTGCAGGCTTGGCTAAGTTTAAGCGATAGAAGGGAGTTAATCTGTTTTAAGGTGTTTTGTTTTGTTGCAATTGATTTTTTGACAGCTTTATAGAGATACAATTCATTAGCTTTCTAATTTACCCACTTAAACGGCGCAGTTTGGTAGGTTTTAGCATGCTCACTGACGTGTGACCTTCACCACAGTGAATTTTAGAGTATTTTCATCATCTCAAAAAGAACCCGGTGCCCTTTAGCTCCCCACTCCAAATTTTTTCCATCCCCCTAGCCTTCATCACTGATCTATTTTCTGTCTATAGATCTCCCTATTAGAGACATCTCATGTGAGTGTAATTGTAAAATACATGGTCTTTTGTGTCTGCCTTCTTTCATTTAGCATAATGTTTTCAAGGTTCATCTGAGCTGTAGCAGGTATCAGTACCTCATTCCTTACTATGGCTTTATAATATTGCATCATATGGATATATCACATTTTGTATACCTCTTTATTGCTTAGTGAATATTTAGGATGTTCCCACCTCTGCGCTCCTATGAGTATTACCACATTCATGTACAAGTTTTTATGTCACAATATGTTTTCAGTTGTCTTGCATAAATTACCAAGAAGTGGAATATCTGTATTAACTCTATGTTTAGTCTTCTGAAGACCTTCAGGACTGTTAAATAGAGCAGGTGCCCCATATTACAGACTCCATAACAATGCATTAACAGTCCCAATTTTTCCACATCTCTACCACACTTGTTATTATCTGGCTTTTTGATTCTAGCCATCCTAATGAGCATGACATGATGTCTCATTGTGGCAAAAAGGGACTGGCACACAGCAGTGTTAAAGCAGGGACTGATTGTGACTGATGCTGATGGTGACAGTTTCTTGGCTGTTTCACTTTTCAGCAGTGTCCACTTTGCTGCTCCAGGCTCTTCCCTTTCCGGGCAGCAAGGAGTGAGAATAGAGAAACACAAACTTCTACCCCAGCCCCTCTTTAATCTGCCCTAGAAAGAGTTTGTTCAGAAGCAGCAGCTTATAGCTTATACTTAAATATTGGAAGCACATCTGGTGGGCTTCTCAAATTTTTTGGGAAAAAAGTGAGTTTTATTCCACAAATAGATGTATACAACAAAATACATACACTTTTGTTGGAGCTAACAATTTAAGCCGAATGACTTTGGTGCTTCCACTGAATGCTTCTGCTAAAAGAGATTCCGATCAGATGCTTTTGGAATGAGCTGTGGCCCTCTTGAAAGAGATAAAGTCTGTGGGCAGGAGAGAGCAGGAAGTCAAGGAGAAGCCAGGTAACCTGTAGTTGAATGAAAGTGTGCGAGACAATAGTTTGTCAGCAGGTTCAATCGCAAGAGAACAAGAGGCTACACAGAATCAAAGAGCTCTGGATAAAGGACGGGTGAGCCTCGTGGGGATATCTGTATCTCAGTGGAGGAAGATAAGGAAATCTGAGTGATCAGCTGTTTTGTGTTGAGTCTGAACATTCCAGAATTTGTGTACCCTGCTCTTCTGCTCACTAACTGTGTCACTTTGGGAAGTTAGTGTCTCCAAGTCAGTTTCCTCTGTCCCTAAGGTTTGCAGAAGAATGCACATCTTATTTCATTGCTGAGAGCAACTCTGCCTCCCTTGTGGGGCTCTGGGCAGACATTTTCATTGGGAGCCTTGTCTATAGGAACAACTAAATCACTCTAAATCAGTGTGTCTCTAATTCAATTTTGGCGAATTATAGGAAAGAAATATCACAACAACCTGAGGAAGTGACTGCCTACCAGGCTTCTGTCTGGAATAGGCCCATCTCTGTGCCCCCCCCCAAATTCCATTGGCATGACGAATAGGTCTCTGAAGGGCATCTGGTCAACCCCTGCAGAGCCTGGGAGAGGCACAGAGGAATGTCATCATGGGAGAGAGCTCTGAGGAGGAGTCTAGGATGTCCTGTCCCTGACAGCACTGCCAGCTCCAGCATTTTTTAAAGGAAGGTACGGGGTTGGGAGGGGCCCTGTTTGCCAGGTCTAAAGATAGTACTGAATAGGAGGATTAAAGGAAAACATGCATTATCAAAGTGTTTGCTACTTTGGTATACACAAGCAACTCAATAAATTTTAGCTACTATATCAAAAATAATAGTCTACTTTTAAAAATGATTTTGATTGTTGCCTTCCACTGCCATGAAACAATAGAATCCTAGTTCCTGTGCGCTAGCGCCCTAGACTGTAAGTGCAGCAGAGGAAGTGGGATTCCCAGGAAGCCACTGTGTGTGCTTGGAGCATCCTGTTTAGCACAGGTGCTTGGAGGAAGTGAATCTCCTGTAGCCACGCATGCTCCTGTGCAAGCGAAGCCCCAGAGAGCTCAGGAACAGTTCCTGGCAGGGTGCTTGGGAATATTTGGCAAAGGCCTCCCACAGCTGCCACCAAGATCTCAAGATGCTTCAGCTTCCTGTTGTTTTCCGGTGTGCAACCCCAGCTTTACGCTAGGCAATGCTCCCTGCTTTCTTGCTTCTCACAATGTTCCCACATGTATCTGTCCCTTGTTGTGCTCAAAACAACCCTCGGAAGTCAAGAGGAAAGAAACTGTTTTCTCCATTTAAGATGGGAAAGGAATTAATAAGAAGCTGTGTGGACACAACAAAATAAATCAGTGGACATAAAGTAGCCTCTGCAAGGGACTTAGGAGACCAGCTGTCGTTTACTGGGGCCTACTGCATCTTAAACATTACGTCAGGTATCTCATAATTTTCCTTCTTTATTTCCAGTAACTCAACAGAGTGGGAACTACCTTTATCCTCACTTTGGAGATGAGAAAGTGGAAGAATACATAATTAATAGTGTCACTTACAGAGAAAATAACAGAGCCAGATTGGGACCAGGTCTGCCTTCCCCCTCAATTCATGGTCTCAGCTGTGGTGTTTACTGGCTCAGCCTGAGCAGTATGAGGACGGGTCACTCGTGAGGTCTGCTGAGCCCTGACATACCTAAAGTTCATAAATAACATTGCTAAGTGAGTCCTCTCGCAACTCTAATTTAAAGAATTTATGAAATAAATTGCTATGCCAGGAAAATGAGCAAGGGGTTTTTTTTTTGTACTTCACAAATACTCATTCTCTATATGGAATTTTTTCCTCGATCCACTGTAGGAAATTAGACTATTTTCCAATTCTGCCCAAAAAAATTTTTTTTTCAAATCTTTCAAAAAGTTTCAAATCTCTGTTTCTTTCTGTCTAAGCTTTTGGTTTTAGTACAAAAGAACGGGCATATTTGGAGCAGTTGCCTCTTGACAGGCAAATAAGGAGAGCCTGGCACTGTTATCAAAAGCTCTAAGGCTATCTGGACAGGGTTCAGTGATTATGTTGTCAGCTTAGGACAGATTCCAAAGCAGAATGTTCTGGATTGGAGACCAGGCACCAAAGTAGACTTGGCATTCTTCTCCCTGGAAAAGCAGCTTGAATCCCTGAAGACAGAAAGGCGATTCTTCTCTGCTCCAAGCACTTGCTGGGACCTCCTTGTTATGTTTAGCACATCGCTGGGGACTGTCATCAATGGAAAGGTCTCCCAAGACCCCAATATTTATATGTAACTGAGAGAACCTCAAGTGTCCATTGTTTCTTAAAGCAGTTTCAACCTGTTCTCAGATTAACCATACCATTACGATGGTTTAGGTCTTCATGTCCCCTTCTTACTTCCTTCATTGCCACTAATCCACAACCCCAGTCATGAATGTCAGAGGTCCTCAGGGAAGGTCTTGGTGCTGTGGGGAAAATCTAAAAGGGACTTTGTCATCCTGAATTTGAAGAGCAAATTCTTCAAGATTCCCTGGGGCTTTTCCGCAGCATATTCCTGATAGTATCTGAAGCTGTGTTGGAGAAAAAGTCCTAAGTCTTTGCAAATGTTAGACTCAAGTGTTAAGACCCTTCAGACATGATGACACATACCTGCAGTTCCAGCACTCTGGGAGGCAGAGGCAAGAGAATTGAAACTTTGAGCCAACCCTGGGTAGCTGAGCAACTCAGCAATGCCCGGGCTCAAAATAAGAACTGTAAAAGGCAGATAGCATGCTTGCCATGTAGCTCAGTGCATAGGGGTTCAATTTGTAGTACCTCAAAAAATAAAAACATGATGAAAATTATATGTTGGCCAGTTTCTTCTCAGTCAGAGGGCATGGATGGAGAGAGATGTGAGGTGTCAGCCATCTGGTAAGGCATTAGTTTGCTTTATTTTTCCCTTTGATTTATAGTTACCCACAACCCTGTTAACTTCCCGAAACTCTCATTCCATTAGTTTAATCATTTTTCCCAGAATCAAAGATCTCAGGCCCTTGCTGGTCAAGCCCAGCCTTTCTATCATGTCCAACTATTAACCCCTAAATCCTGCAGGGGACTTGTATGTCATGGATGTTTGCAGGGCCTTTTTAGGCTGGGCCTTTCTTTGGACCCACTGTTCTGTGTCCTGGTACACTTTTTTATGACCCTTGGACACTCAGTGGGACTCTGTCTAAGCTTTCTCCCTTTGGGAGGCCCTGTTCTTTCCTCTTCCCATGCTTTTTATTTGCTCCCTTAGCGTCTCATGAACATCTTTGTTAGAGTCTCTTTTATTGCACTGAGAGTTTCTCACCGAGGGTGCAGAGGGAGCTATATTCATGTTTGATTCCATTACAGTACCTGGCATGGAAAAAGAACTGTAAGTATATGAATAGGTGAATAAATGAATGTTTGCAGAAATTGAATTACTACTTAGGATATACTGAGGATAGAACTGTCCTCCTGCCCTAAGCTGCTAAGGCAGGAAAAGCAGTATAGCATAGTAGCTTCAAATTCAGGGCCAGGGAAATGAATCGCGCTACCAAGTCTAAGCCCCGTTCTGCTCTCTTTAGTTGTGCAACCTGGGGGTATTAGTTACCAATAATCCTGTTAGCTTTCCAAAGCTCTCATTCCAGAGCCTCAGTTATATCATATGTAAATTGAGGATAATATCACCTAAATTGCAGAAATATGAGCTCTTAAAAATATGTAAAAGAGCAAATATTTCAGCATTTAGTACATGTGCAATGAATACTTCCCCTCTTTTTTTATCCCCACCCAAATGTGTGAAAGGCCAAACAATTATCTAATATAAGTAGTTTCCAAAGGAAGGAAAGATCAGTGGAGTGACTAGGGAAAGAGAAAGTAGGATTTGAGATTTGAGCTGGAAACTAGTTCAGAGCTACACAAAAATATGGATAAAAAGAAAATATATCAGTGAATTGAGGAGAGAGAGAGGGAGGGAGGGAGAGAGAGAAGAGAAGAGAAAAGAGAAGAGAGAGAGAGAGAAACAGAAACAGAGAAACAGAAACAGAAACAGAGGTAAGACATTTTTCACTTGGTTTCACTATCTGAACTAGCCTTTATTTTTGTTTGCTTGTTATTTTATTGTTGTAGGTCCCTATTTCTTTGTTTTACTTTTAGTTCCAGGAATATGGGTGAGTAACTATTTTCATATAGAACTTTCCATCTAAATTAATCCTTTGATCACTTTTTGCTTTTGGCTAGGATCAAGTGTAAATTACAGCCTTGACTTACTAAATATGCTGAAATGTCTGATTTCTTTTAATTATATGTATTTTTAGAAACTAATCGCATTTGAAGTCAGAGATACCTGGTTTAAGGATATCATTTGGCACTGCTGTTATTCTAGCTTTAGAAAAATGTTGGACCTTCAAAGCCCTGATTTAGAATTATCTGATCCACAGTATGCTGAGACAGGACCCAGTCCTTATGATTATACATTCCTGTTAACAAATCAGCCACCTGCCTGCTACGGCCCCTAATAAAGACCAAGCCACTTGTAGGAAGGTGGTATAGACAGCATGTTGTTCATTGGAAAGGCGTCTAGCAGGGAGGTGATTCTGCTTCTGGAATACACGGTACAAGTGGCCATCAGAAAGGTAGGGTAGGCTGTGTGCTGTTCTTTAGGCTCTGGAGGGGTTGGGAGGGGTGAACTCCCTTGTGAACCTTCAAAAGTCAGCACACCCATAACACATTCATGAAATCCTTTGTAGAATCAAATTCACGGAATCTTCAATTTTAAGGATGTCAGAAGTCTTAATGGACTGTGATACCATTAGAATTCTAGATGTCTTTTTAAAGATAGATATAAAACTCAGAGTTTATAGAAAAACAAAATGCCTAATTTTTATAGGGAGTAGGAAAAGTGAGGCCTAGAAAAATAAATAGCTTTCCCAATGTTGTTTGAGTTGTCAGAGGTCGGATTAGATCAAGTTCCTAGCCTTCCGTTCCCCATTTTCCAATATTGCAGAAGAGAATGATTGTCAGATGGTTTTTTAGTTGAGTGGAGACTGCACTTGGGGGGAACTTGCCTGTCAAGTCTTTCTTGGCTTCTCTGCTTTTGGGCCACTTTGTACGACACTGAAAAGCCCATCTGAGCAGGCTCATGCTTGGCTTATATATTAGTTTGCATTTCTCTTCCTATCAGTAAGCATCCTAGTGGCAGGATGGGTGTGTTAGTGGTCTGTCTTCTGGTATATACTATTGTGCTTGGTAAATAAAACTGCTTCATATATTTTTAATTGAGATATACTTTCCAATTCATAGATTCATCATTTTGTCTTGTACAAGTCTATGATTTTTTAAGTATATCTACAAAGTTGTTCAACTATCATCACTGATTGATTCCAGAACTCTTTTTTTTTTTAATACTGGGGATTGAACTCATGACCTTGCACTTGCCAGGCAAGTGCTTGTGCCACTGAGCTAAATCCCCAGCCCATCCAGAACATTTTTTATTAGCTTCCCCTCAAAAAACCCTTGTACCCATTAAGAATTTCTCTCTACTAACCACATCACACAGCCCCTGGTAATTACTGATCTATTTTATCTAGCTGTGTATTTGTCTATTCCAGACATTTGCTGCATAGAATCAAACAACCTATGGCATTTTGTTTTGGCTTCCTTTTTTTCTCCTTTGATATCATAGCATGCATCCGTACTCCATTCTTTTTTATGGCTGAATAATATTCTTCTGTATGGTTTTATCACATTTTGTTTCTCCAGCTGATAGTCATTTGCATTGTTTCTACTTTTTGGCTGTTGTAAATAATGCTGCTATGAATACTTTTTCACAAGATTTTGTGTGGACATATGTTTTTAATTTTCTTGAGTATATCTACCTACGAATGGAATTCCTGGGACATAGGACATTCTGTATTTAATTTTTTTGAGAAACTGCTAAACTGTTCTCTAGAGTACATACATTATTTCACACTGTCACCACTGAACACATTTAAAATTAAATCAAAGTTCCCTCTGTAAGCTAAATGTAACTAGTTTTCACTAAAATGAAAGTTCCCATATGGGCATTCATGCCTATTTACATCCTTTATCTTTAATCTTCAAAACTGCTTAAATCCTACAGCTTAGAGGTCTGCAAACATATAATGTAAAGCAAGGTAGGGTTTTTGCTCTGAGACATTACTTAGCTGGTTTGTTTATTAATGCTGAAAGTGCCTTAATGTAGCCCACAAGATTTGTTTGTTTGCTATTAGAAATCTTTCCTCATCCAAGTTCTGTAGCCAGAGATAGCAATTGAAATTCATCAGAGGACATCAAAGATGTTCTGGTTCACAGGGTCCAGAAAAACCCCACAAAGGTTTGCTCATAGCCCAAGAGAAAAGGGAGAATTCTCATGACACAGAAGGGGACCCCATGGGATAAAGATGGACTTGGGAAGAAAGGTCACATTACTGGGGCCACTGCCAGCACCAGTCCTCTCCCTTTTTGTCCATCATGACCCAGATAATTTGTCAGGTCGTTTTTGACATCACTAGAATATTCTGGTCTAGTGGGACAATTCCCAGTTGTGTTTCATATCAGTCTTTTCCTTGAAGTGCTGTCATGTGACTCTAGTGTGTCATTGGATGTGTGCACCTCTTATCCTTTCTGCAGGCCAGAATTGTCCTTAGAAGGTACACACTCCATAATCACTTGGGAGCCAGCAGTACTGCAGGAGTAGTGGCTATTTAATCGGTAACTAAGTAGTTGTTTAGGTCATCTGGTCCAATATTATCCTTGATGGAAATATGTGATGTTGATTTCTTTATATACTTTATATACAAGTTGAAGTTAATACCACATAAGTCACAGTTCAATTTTAAGAGTTTGACAACAGTGCAAGCAGCTACTTCCAATACTGTACATTTCCTTTTTTTTTCTTTTTCTGTTTTTATGGTACAAGTGATTGAAAAAGGGGCCCCACACAGACATTATACCATGAGATATTTCCACAGCCATTTCTAAATTTTATTTTGAGATAAGGTCTTGCTAAGTAGCGTAGACTGGCCACAAACTTGGAATCCTCTTGCCACAAACCTGAGTGGCTGTGATTACAAGCATCTGTCACCAGGCCACCTCCAATACATTTCTTGGTTGGCTTCTTTATAAAAGAAATACTACGGATGATCTGATTCATTTTCTATATGTTGCAGCTGTTGGTGAAAAGATATTGAGCCTATAACTTTCTGCAACTCTTCGTGTAGCTAGAGAGGACCACATTCTACCGGGACCTTTCCTTCATATATCTCTTTTGCTGAGTATCAAATATTCCTGCTTTCATATCTGAGTAGAGTGTTCTCAGTAGCTCTGCTTCTCTTTCACCCTCGTTTTTAATTTATATAGGTGTCTTGTGCTTTTTGCCCAACTAAAACATAAGTTCACTGAGAGTTTGATTTATGCCTCTCTCTGATCTATATATCACTTTCAGTTCCACAGAGACAATTATTTGCATATTTAGATGATCAGTGAAATTCATCAGCATAATTAGTGCATTAACAGCCATTCATTTCTTTCTGTTCTTCCCTTTTTCCTTACCTGGCTCATGATTGTTAATGCAATGGTTTAATGCTGCTTTTATGGCTTTTATGCTTGTTCCTTTGTGCATGGAAAAAGCCAATAAAGCATATTGGTAAATGCTCAGGGCTCTTAGTATATATTATTTGGAAAGGAAACAATATATTGTAAGTCAGGATCCAAAACCAAGAAGAATTTAAGTTCTAAATATTTTCCTTCCTGTGTTTCCTCTAATCTCTCTAAAACCCCCAAAAATTTAATTCTTAGGAAGAGTATTTTCCATCTTTTTCAGGATGGTGAAAGGGAAGAAGGGATGAAAACTATTTTCTTTACCCCTTTCAGTAGCCAACGTGACATGTGTGTCAGAGAGTATTAGCACAATCTTTAGCTGAGGTGCAGCAATACACCGCTGTTTAAATTTTTTAAAGAGAGCCCATGTACACATGTGGATACAGTATAATATCATTATAAGATGACTCATTTCTGAAGGGCCTGTTAAATGTCATGAATTACATTTTTCCCCCTAAAATAACAGTAGCTAAAAAGACATTTAGGGACATGTTTGTTTATGAGGCAGTGGTGAGCTCCCATTACTAAAGTTTACCCAAGTAGATTCATTTACATATTTTAAACTAAGAAGCACTTTAGTCCAGTATGTGTGCATACAAATTCCACTATGTTTGTGGAATAAAATGACCCAATTAACCATTGGTTCTCTTGAAAAAAAAAAATTTGATGAACATTTTTGGTCTCTTCAGAGTATCATTCATTCTGTTGTTCTCAGTAACCTAAAAGTAGGGGAATTGGTGAAATTGATGCAAAATTTTTACCCTTTTTTTTTAGCATAAATTAGGGAGAATTTAGATTCCTCTCTGTTTTTTTTTTTTTTTTTTTTTTTTTAGTTTTTTTTTTTTTTTCCTGGTACCGGGGATTGAACTCATAACCTCATGCTTGCTGGGCAGGCACTTAGGCCACTGAGCTAAATCCCCAGCCCCTGATTCCTCTCTGTTTAGACTGCTCCGAGACCAGCAGTCTCATTTTGGGGAATGACCTTGCCATCCTCTCCTGTAGGGCTTCCTCTCACATGCTGGCCCTTAGCTCATTGGTATGCACGTGCTCTGCCCTGGGCCTGGACTTATTTATCTTGTAATGTGGATCTAACCACAGCCTAGGGCTTCTGTGTACATCTCTTACTTCAGAGTCTCAGGAATGAAAATATAATTGGACCAATGCATCTTTTTAAAAACATGATATAAATTATAAGTCCTTAGCTAATCACTGCCAATCCAGTGTTCGCCAACAGTCCAGTCATCTCTGGCCAAGGGGAAGAGATATGTCATGGTGCCTTCTCTAAAGAAGGGGAGAAGGGCAGGTGTGCTGGAGCATCATGTAATAATGCCAGCCCTCAGGAGGCTGCCGTAGGAGGATCGACATGAGTTTGAGGCCAGCCTGGAATACATAGTGAGACCCCGTCTCAACAAATAAACAAAAGAGAGAAGTAGGGTGCTGGGCATGGGGGTGCACTTCTGTAATGCTGTAACTCTCAGAGGCTTAGACTGGGGCATTGAAAGTTTGAGCGCAGCCTGGGCAACTTAGCAATTTAGTGAGACCCCACCTGAAAATTAAAAAGAAAGGAGAGGAGACGAGAAAATAAGGGAAGAAAAGGGGGGGGGGGAATGTAGCTCAGTGCAAACCTCTAGGGTCAGTTCCCATTACCACAGGGTTGGGAGGGGCAAAGGCTTAGTATGAGGACAGAAGAAAGACTGGCAAGGATGCCCAAGGCACATTCTTACACCTGGGCAGTGATTCTGCATTCATTAAATCAGAGTCTTGTGGGAATTCCATGGTGTTTTCATGAATATGCAGGATGAGTAACTAGAGAGATACACTAAAACATGTGACCATCCTCAGAACCATGGATCATGGGTGTTTTTATTCATCGATCTACAAAGGAAAGAGGCTAGGGAAATCCTAGATATGAATAACTTAGAAACAATTTAGTTTCTTGCACTAAAAATCTGCATGCAATTTGTGAAAAGGTAAAAATATGCTATTTTCTTTTCTTTTTGTGATTTTTAGTAAATGTTTGCAATCATAATGATTACCCTGAAGAGAAATTTGCCTTGTGATACCCTTTGTCTTATCAAGTGCAAGACATGGGGACTTGGATGTAAAAGCAGTGAAGAGGTTTTGCACAATCTCTAAGTGAAGATGAAATGGCTCAGTGATGTGATATGAGACCGCTTCTGTGAGATGCTGAGATTGTGAAACCAGGACAGGCTTACGCACATCATTCTCTCTGCTGCAAAAATGAGGAGAGCAGCACTTGGGCACTTCTCCCACCTCCTGAGTTTTGTTAGTTATAATATTGTTTGCATTTTGTTCTTTGCTAAAAACATTCTCATTCTTTCCTGTCACCATAATTCAGTCAGTGTCATGTGTAATTGATTTCATCAATCACTGCAAGTTCTTCTACTACCTTTGAGTTCCTGGGTTTGTTCTGACGCATCTCTTAATTGGCTGGGTGTTGTTGCCAAGGCGCTTTTCTAGGAAGGGTCCATGCTGTTGTGTTGCCTGAGAACCTTTGCATATGCAGGGCGAACTGCTGCCTTCACACCCGATCCCTGTTTTGGCTATTTGTAAGGTTTTGGGTACGAACTGTTTCCTTCTACTGGGACTTCCGGGTATGGTCCCTTTGTCGTTCGAATGTCAGTGTTACTGTAAGAAGTGTGCATTTTTATGTTTTCATAGGCAACCGTCTTTTTTTTTTTTTCCTGCCTGGATATCTAGAGAATGATATTTTTTGAAGTTAAAAAATTTAATGTAGGACTTAGAACTCTGCATCAAATTTTGCAAGTTAATTCTGCAAAATTCAGATCTATCTTCATCCTGGGAGTATTCTTATGTCTTTTATCTCGAGTACATATTCTGCTTATTAAGTTTTCTATGTTTAGGCCTTTTATTTTGCTTTATGTTTATTTTATTTTATTTTATTCACAGCACTGGGGAATGAACCTAGGCAAGCATTCTGCCTCTGAGCTACACCCCCAGCTCTTAGGGTGTGAATTTTAAGTCTTCTGTAATCTTCCACATGTTGGTTTTCTCTCATTGATTTAGGCTCCTCTGCTTTCACTGTAAATCATCTCAAGTTTTCTTATGCCAGGAAAGGATCGAAGGATACTTTACTGGCATCTGTCCTTTGATGTTTCATTGCTTCCTATTCATACAGTCTTAGTCCTCAGTTTTCATTGCTTAACTTCCGCAGTCTTTCTCCCTCTAATTCTGTTGTGTCGTCTCCTCGACCCTGGCTCTTTTTCACTCCATGCACGTTTTGCACATCCTCTTCACTGCAGTCACTGCGAGCAGCCAGAGGATCCCATAGAGGTGCCAATCAGATCATGCAAGTCTCAGGAAAGAACTACCAGTGCTTCCCACCTTACTCATGGGCAAAGCCAAGGTCTTTGCAGTAACGTCTAGGGCTCCAGTAACTTCTTCCACCTCTCTGTCTTCACTCCTGCTCTCCTTGTCTCCCACTGCCTTGACTCATAGGTAAGCTCCTACCTCTGGATATTTGCTTCTGTTGTTCACTCTGTTTGGGGCCCAGGTAAGTTCTTCTTTCTCCTCAGTCAGGTATTTACTCAAATGAAAGTTTTTCAAGCCTTCCTCTACCACTTAAAACCCTTACTGCATAGAACCACAGATCTTTCCCCAACACCCTTCCAGCTCTGCTTTTTGCCATAGATCTTAACACTTCTTATCACATACATATGTAACTTACATGTTTTGTTAGGCAATTCTGCCCTCAACTAGAATGTAAACTCTAGAACTACAATACTGAGGAGTTTTGTCAGTGTTTTGCTCTGTGATACCCCAGTACCCAGAACAGTTCCTGAGATTCGGTAAGTGCTTCATAAAAACTTGCTGAATGAATCAGTAAGTTGACAATAATAACCTTGTCTTTCTGGGATGATTTCCTACTACTGAGGCCACTCTTTCTTTGATGGTTGGTGTCACCTTGCTTTTTCTGATTTGTCAGCAAAGGTTACATAACAAGGCATCAGGGGGCAGCTAACTTCTTTAAAGCATTGCAGGATAAATTTCCAGCTTCAGTATTATCTAAGGCTCTTTATAACCTAAAATGGTTTCAAAAACTTGACTTGTACATCTTTTAAGCTTATCCTATGTTGCTGTAGATTGATGACATCATGAAGAACTAAATGACAACTGTTATTACTCATCTTATTTCTTCTCTGTACCTGGCATTTTCACGTCATAAAGAACATCCCAGCCCTGTTCTCATCAGCGCTGAGTGCATAATATGTGTGGTACAGGGCAAAAGAAAAATGTGGGGGGCTCCTGATTCAAAATGCAGGAAAAACATGCCATTAAAGTTTTTCAAATATAAAACTACTTTGTTTTGTGGACTCGCAACTTGTACTATGTATGCATTTATTTATTTAGTTAGTTTATTGTTGTTTTTGAGAAAGTGTCTCACTATGAGGCTCAGGCGGGCCTCAAACTCACAATCCTCCTGCCTCAGTCTCCCCACTGCTTGGGTCACAGGCATGTACCACTGTGTCTGGCTTCAATTTGTAGTGTTTCGATTGCTATTCGGTGTTGTCCTATAGTAAAGTTAAAATTTCAAATTGTTACTATGCAGTTTACCTTTCATTTTTACTCTGCAATGCCAATTTTAAATGTAAATATGAGAGTTTTTAACTCATGTAGAATCACTGAAATTATGCAATTTGCATTTCATAGATTGTACATATGTATATATTTTGTTCCTTCCATAGCAGTGGAAATGCTGCACAAAACTAACTCAGTAGTCTACATTTGGCAAACTTGTGAGTCGGAAGAGACTGAAACAAAATGGGGCACTGGGTGGCCCTGTCTTCTCCTTTCCTACTGTGCCATCATTTTCTCTGTGTGTGTGACATGATTGCTTAATCCAGGGAAGGAATATAAGCAGGAAAGGAAATGATAGAGCTCCCATGGCCTTCTGTCTGCATTCAAAGCAAATGGTTTGAAGGGAAAATGGCCTTTTAGCAGCCTTTTTCCCCAGTCAAGGATGTAAGACACCTTCCTTGTCCTCACTTTTGAGTGTTCCTGAATCCCCATGTGTTAGGGTCCCCTGGATTCTGTGCTTAGGGGTATTCTTCTGTGTGTGGGGTATTGCAAATGCTCAGAGATAATGGGCAGCAAGAATGGGAGACACACACAGTGCACATATTTCATCTGGTCACGTGTGTGTTCCACTGTCTACTTGGACTTCACTTACAAGACACAGGTTCATATTTCAGTATGACAACAGCTAGCCAAAGTGGATGTACTCGGAGCCCTTTGCCAGGGCACAGTTTGCATGCCTAAAGGACTGGCCCTGTCCTCACCAAACCCTTATGGATGGACTGGGTCACTACCACTCGCAGAAGAGACTGCTAAATCCCACAGAGAGAAAACAGTGTGTGCAAGGTTGCCCAGCATGTGGTGGAGTTAGAATTCAACTGTGGCCTGTGTCTGATCAGCCTACCTGTGTGGCCACTGTGGCATAATCGAATAACCACTGGTAGGAGGCCAGACACGAGGAACTTTGACCCATTTCTAAGTGATTGTGTAACCCTTGTCAAGTCTGCCTGTTTATTAATAAAGAGTTGTAGATTTTCACCACCCAGCATGGTAGTTCCATGGCTCCTTCTCTGCGTGCACTAAGAGTTATTTGATTACAGTGCCGCCCTTCCTGTGGTAGCAAATGCTGGGATAGTTGTGTCTGTGGCTTGTTATATTTGGCTTGTCCCTCTGGTGATGATTGACACGTCCCAGGAGAATAAGAGGCAGGTTATTTTGGAGGAGTGTGCTAGGGCATAATTAGAATTATGAGGCAAAAGAAGGGGCAGGGGGAAATGTGGATTTTCTAAAGCTTATAAAAATCCTGCAACCAAGAAAAAAAAGTCTTCTCTCTGTTTACATAAACCACAGAAATGCCCTTCCGTAAGGATGGCTGGGCAGGGTAGAGTACTGAACAGCATTTTAGAAGACTGGATCTGTAGATCTGGGTGTACCATCTACCCAGCCCAAGAGGAGACCAGCAGGCCATGGCTATGATACGATTTAGGTGTCAGGTCCCATGACATGAAGTTCAAGAAATAACAAGGGTGAAGTAAGGAGGGAGAAGACTTGTTTTACACAAACAGGGCCAACTCCAACTTCTCTGCCATTATTCCAAGCTTTTGGGAAATACCAAAGAAGTCAATGGCTTGTGTGTGTGTGTGTGTGTGTGTGTGTGTAGTTAGGGAATGGAAAGGAGAGGCTCCATGACAAATTCTGTAAAGGGAAGACCCAGCAACTCCAAGCCTGTAGCTTTGAACTCTGATAAATCTGACACTTCAGTCCCATGTAAAGTGGGATAACGTGTGCTTCATGCTTTTGCTATGACTAAATGAGATGATAAAAGAGACTGGAATGGTGGCTGCCATACAATAGGTGCTCAGTTAACAGTGATGAAAGTAATAGTGAGGGCAGATAATTAACATTTCATAAAATGACAACCTGGTTAAGTTCCTTTTTTAGCTTCCTTTCTCTACAAGTCAATTATCGGTTTGCATCTTGACAAATATTTTCACTTTCCCCTCCACCTCTCCTTCCCTCTCTCCCTCTCCTTCCCTCTCTTTTGGGTCATGTCCTTGGGAGAGACACATTTGGCTCTGCTACATGTGTTCCCCAC
Organism: Dolichotis patagonum; assembly: GCA_004027295.1. Taxonomy (NCBI): domain Eukaryota; kingdom Metazoa; phylum Chordata; class Mammalia; order Rodentia; family Caviidae; genus Dolichotis; species Dolichotis patagonum. The sequence continues at coordinate 33,860 of PVJX010000103.1, forward strand.
CATGATGTGCTGCCTTGACCAATCAACATGGACTGAAACTTCCCAAAGTAAACCTTTCCTAAATCGATTATCCTAGGTATTTGTTGCAACAAGGGAAAGCTGACATACTTAAAATTCATCCACTATTGCCTTCTTAGCTAGGCATAGGCATGCATGCCTCTAATCCCAGCTACTCAGGAGACTGAGGTAGAAGATTCCAAGTCTGAGGTCAGCATGGTAAATTTAGCAAGATACTATCTCAAAAAATAAAAAGGCTGGAGATGTAGATTAGTGTGAAGGTCCTAGGTTCAATCCCCAGGACAATTCCAAACCAAAACTGCATTCCTACTTTTGTGCGTGTTACTATATGAATGCAGATATGGTAACATTGAGAACTTCCCTCTGATAGCCCACAGTCTTGGGAAAAAAACCACATGTGTAACTCTTTCCCTGCACTATAGTCAAATTCAGACCACTGGTGATATTAAGTATCAAAAAGTATCAAAAAGATACTGAAGTTCTACCTGATAAAAAGCAACTGATTTTATATACTAATAACTGGATTTCTACTGAAAAAAAATATTAAGGAAAAGAAAGCTAATAGAAAGTATTTTTTAAAATGGCCCTCACCAGTAATTCAGAGCTTTGAATGCCACTAATTCTATTACATTTGTAGAAAGAACACTAATTAGATGTTCACCCAGTCATTTTTATCCTTAGTGAATTGTTTATACTGACCTTTAGATAAATTATAGTAATTTTTATCATTTTCTTGAGCTACAACCCATTGATTGCATAGGTCCAGACTCTGAATTGGCTCTCAAGAAAGATCCCAAGGAAGTTTTGGAAACAAATGCACAATAATCCTACTTTAATTTTTTTTAATTTTTATATTTTTTTAAATTTTATTTTAAAGGGGGTAAAATTAAACACAACAAAACAGAACAGAACGGGACATAAGAAAGCATAAATTTCAAAGCTAGACAACCAGAGATCTTCACTATCTGTCATATTGTCTCCTGTTTTCTTCCAAATGTTTGTCCATATCTTTGCATATGGGGAGCTCATACTAAATAACATAGCCAATCTTTTCACGAGATGTGTAGTTAACTGGCTCCCACTTGCTGGGGTCGGGGGGGGCACGGGACAGGGGACAGGACAACATGAGATGTCTGATTCTCAGCCCACGTGTTGGCAGGATCACAGCTGCCCTCCAGAGAGGGAAGGAGCTCCTTGTTCTCCCGGCACCCCAAGTCAACCGCATGGTGCAGGTCCTGAGGCACCAGGGTCTCTCCCCTGCAGGCTTCCGAAAGTCCGCCATACTCACCTGCTATTTCTTTCTGATGAATTGACCATTCCATTTCCAAAGTTCTGAAATGGCCAACAGACCACAGAAAGAATTCTCTTTAGGCTCCTCTTTGAAACCAGCAGCTATAGCAATCTGCTGGCCTTGCTTCAGGGCCAGAATAATCCTACTTTAAAGAACTTTGGGGCAAGAATGTCCCTGGGAATTGATTCTATGCAATTCATATGAAAAAAAAAATCCCTAATTTTCAGTTATGGACATGAAAGTCAGTAGGGTCAGACATACTGGAATTTGTCTCACACTAGGAAAATTTAGAATCCTCAGTTCTAAGAAATTTTTATTAAGATTGCAGTGAATGTCAGGCACATTGTTATTTTGGTCAACTCAGAGTATAAGGATTGTTTTTCAGATGTGATGGCACATGTGTGGTTATTTGTAAACCTCAACCCATCTTTCTAATTCAGGTCAGCGGTCCTCAGTCACGGAGGGAACTGGCTGTAGCTCAGGCCTCAGACCCACAGGACCTGAGTCATCAGACCTGGGGGTGGAGGACAGGTGTCTGGTTTAAAGCACTTTGAGTATTTCATTCCTCAGAGGTCTGTGGACTGTAGGCGTGGTAGTGGGGGGCAGAACATGAAATCTTCCCTACCTTCAGGGAGCTCATGGCCTCGTTATGGACTTGAACCCATGACTACAGAAGGATAAGCCAACCCCAGATGGGTGCATCCTAAAATTCTGAGTGATCTGTGTGGCTATCCTTTTATCCACTTCGTAAGAGAAATGTTTAAACAAACTAAGGAACATCGATACTTCCTGGACCTCTGTTACCCATCAGACAGCCTGCTAAACACTGGAAATGCAGACGCCACTGCAGCCCAATTTGAAAGGGGGCTGCATGGTTGGAAACGGATCACAGCAGGGTTTTGCGATACAGCCTTTGCTTTGGAAAGAAGTAGCTCAGGTTATACACATCCCTTCACAGTCAGGCCACCTTTGGGTGGCATGGAAGTCCTGTGTGACCTCCCACCAACCTGATTTTGAGCTTCTCCTGCTGCCCAGGAGCAGTGAACTGCTCTATCCATTCTTGCCCCATTTCTTCGGCTCAGAGTGACTTTTCCCTCTTCGTCTGGGCAGCCCATGCTCACCCTGTCTGGTGACTGCCCAGGTGGGCTCAGCACTATCCTGCATCCTGTGCCTCACTCTGTCTCAGCACAGCCCTCATTTCTCGGAGAGTATTGGTGGGAGCCGCCTGGCCTGGCCTGCACTACACTGTAAGTTGCTCCAAAGCTGCTGTTTCTCTCTTTTCTGTACTGCCTGTGCAGTACCTACGAAGCACTCATCAGACTTCCCATCAGTGTCAATGGGCATGAACATCAATAGAGCCTAAATAAGGGGCTCCTTGTCAAGCTTTCTGTCCCTGAATTCTGCTAGAGAGGATTTGAGTGCTCACTTGCCAAAGAGGTATTTTGAGGGTCAGTCCCTGGACACTTGGGTCTGGAACAGTGGAGGGTCCTGAAATTCCTTCCTACAGGGCTCCTGCAACAGGCTTGGCAGTGAGGAAGTGGACTCTTCCTGGTTGCTTCTTTTCTAGTGGTAACATTTTCCTCTATTGGTATTTGTATGGAAATGATGCATGCTTGAATTGTTGCCAGGCATGGTTGTACGCTAACAAGGTTTTCTTTCCAGCAAACTGGCCTCTCTCTGTCCATTGGCCATTGATAATCCTCGCTTCATTTTTCAAGTAAATGAAAAGGCAACAGTGAGTCGGGGGGGGGGGTGCAGGTAAAATAACAAATAAAACCCTGGGTCAGTGTCTGTCTTCAGAAGATTTATCTCATCAAAATGGAATGAGACTGAAGTAATTTCTTTGAAAATCATCCTTATAATGAGAATAAAAAGCCTTGCTTCTGAACTCTGAGTTTTATTTTTTACCTGATATATTTTACTGTATTTCTCGCAGCTTTGATTGTAAGTAGAAAAGCTCTCCACTTTGCTTCTGTACTCCAAGCTCTTAAGGAGTGTATCCCGAGGCAAGGAGCCAATGCAATTTGGTTTTACTCTCCCACATTCCAAAAATAACTTTAGCAATACCCTCTGGTTATCTCAAAAGTGCAGAATGGACGCTTTTATCCTAAAGGAGCAGCATCTGATTGTTGGGAGGACTTTTGCCATATGACTGTTATTTAGCAACTAACTGCTGGTGACTCATTCACCATGACTATGGTACAGGAAAATTCTTTCCATGGAAAAGACAGGAAGGAGGAGTTCTCTGATGCACTGTGTAGTGTTTTCCTTTAGAAAAGGCTTCTTTGGAAATGAATAGACTCTGCTCTCTCAGTCTCCCAAGCTGCCAGAGAACCTTTTGAGATGGTGCAGTTTATCCCCAAAGGTCTACAGGTACATTAGAAACTGCAAGAAGAGACCAGCTCAGTTAGTAAACTTAAATCTATCATACTGAGTAAAAAGAGGAATTGAACTCATGGCATCTACAGTATCTGGAACGTTCATATATGACTGAGTTTGGACTGGAAACCAGCAGTATTCACAGTCACATTCCAGCAGGGAACAAAAGGGAGTGGTAAAAGAAAGAAAGCTATTCCTTAGCCCCCCCCCCAGTGCTGGGGATGGAACCCAGCCCCTCCTGCACATCAGACAAGAGCTCTTACTCCTAATGAGTTATACCCCAGCCCCACTGTTCTCTTAGCTTTGAGCTCAATATCTGAGAGCCTTAGACAGAAGTGCCCAAATGAGGTGCTGTTCATGCAGCAAAAATACAACAAAATCACCTGCCAGGCTCATAGCACAAACTAATTCCAGCTCTCTGCAGTTGGTTTTGCTTGTCAGCATCTCTTTAAAGGCTGTGAGAGTGATCAGGATTTGAAAAGTAGACAAGTTGCCATGAAAAATGGGGAATGCAGAGGGCTGGTCTCCAAGGTGCTCTTGAACCATGCCATCCCTCTGCAGTCTGGATGGCGTCCCTCTGGTGCTTGGCTCGCATCTATGAATGGAGGTTAGAGCCTGCTTAGAGGCTCGTCAGTGTTTACATTCCAACTGGCTTCTGACATAGGAAAACCATGACCCTGTAGGGCTGGGGGTGGTGTGGGCAAAGCGTGTCATAGAAAAGATGACCCAGGGGCTGAAGGGGACTTAGCCCTTACTTACAGACTGAGACAGCCAAGCTATTAATAGTAAAGCCCTGAGTCACAGATGTAAGAATGTCACAGCTGTTTGAGCTCTGCTACTGTTCCCCAGCAGAAAGCCAGCAATGAAGACCTGCCCCAGATGGAGATGAAGAAATAAGTGTTTTTCTCCTTTCTCCCCAGTGCCACCAAAGTTAGTTATTTCAGCCATAACTAACCTCTGAGTCAAAACTGAAGCAGGTTGTTTGGCTCTGTTCCTTTCTGTTCCCCTGGCTCTCCAGACCCAACACGTTACAATATTTGCAGTAAATACAGTGTAATACTGGCTGTGCATTCTGATTCTGAAAGATGTGTTGGCCATCTGCTATTCTCCCTGAGTAAAGTGACATCTGTCTTTTTGTGTCTTGCTCATCACATTTCTTCCACAAGATAGACATAGATGACTTTGGATGGGGACCCAAGGATTTAGGAGACAGGAACTGGATGGGGCAGGTATTGGCTTTCTGAACCAGGGAGTCCTCTGTTCATAGGAGACGTGTCCAAGACTTCGTGAGTCAGAAAAGCCAGGAGTTGCCACTGCAGATCAAGGTTAGGCTGGTCCTGGTTGCACAAGGTCCTCCACCAGGCTGTTTGCCCCTCAGCTGTAACTAGCCTTCTCCCTCACTGATACACAGTGAGAGTTTGTCCAGAAAACACCAAAGAGGCACAGAGAAAAAGGAAGTCGGAATCCTACCTAACTGGATCATTCAGGTTTTTACCTTGATCCTGAATTTGATGCAGGGTAAGAAATTGAATCCTGGAACATCCTCTTTCCAGGCTCTTTGAGTATCTCAGGCCTCTCCACCTTCCCTGGGGATGCAGGTAACATACAGGAGGGAACCGTAGGGCAAACCACGTCATCATTCATTTCTCATAAGAAAACGAAGTTGCCACTGGCTTTATTTCTCTATTAAGGCCAATTTTGCTTATTCGGTTTGCCTGAAAGAAGCTGTAATAGGAATTGAAAGCAGCTGTCACAGGAAACTAGTAATGTAACCATTGACTTGTTTTACTTAGGGAAGCAGTCCCTGGCTGAGGCTCAGGCTCCCTCCTCTGGCAATCATTTATCAGGCCCTGGGAGGGGGCCAGGCTCTGGAGCATCTCGGTTGCCCGTTTTCCCAGGGCGCGGGCGCCAGAAATGCAAGGTGGTGTCAGTGACCCGGGCTGAGGACGCTGAAATTTTGCATTTGTCACAGCAGCAGCTGTACGCGTGGTCCCGGCGCGGGAGCGAGGGCAGAGTCCCCGGCAGGGCGCGGCCGGCGGGCGGGAGCGGGGCGGGCGTGGGAGCCGGGCGCGCGCGGGGGGCGGGCCTCGGAGCGCGCGGGGACCTGGCGGCCGCTGGCTGTCACGGGGGCGGCTCCTGCTCGCAGCCTCTGCAGCAGCGGGTCTGTCCGCTCGCCGAGGCGCGCTCGCACGCCTGGAGTTCGTTCCTTCTGCCTGCAGCCCGGTTCGGCTGAGGACCCGGTTACCATGGTGAAGGAGCAAGGTAATTACAAACATCGATCTCGGCGCGCGGTTGCAGAAGTTGGAATGGGCTTGCGGGGCTGGGCTGCCTAATGGGCAAAGATCAATCGAAAGCCGGGCAGACATGTTCTTGGTGCGAGACTCTCTGTACTGTGAAGTCTGGGTTTCTGCTGAGCCGAGACTTTATTAAGAACCTTTCACGTACCCACAGCGCCTGAACCTCGTCTGTTGCTTGGAGTGTTTGCACAGCTGAGCTCTGGGGCGTGCGTGGCTTTTGATTGTTCACGCATTTTGTGACTTGCCTTCCTGCCCCCATCTTAGCCTTCATTCTCTTCCTCATTTACAGCCTCTCCCTGAATCAATAAAGTCATTAAGATTTGTAAAGGAAGGGTCCTTCCTACTGGGCGGGGCCGTGTTGGGGCTGTCCAAGCCTCGCTGTCATTTCAGTATGACCCTGCTGGTTCCTCCAAACACCTTCTTAAAGGATGCTGTACATGGTAAAGGCAGCAAAATCACATCGCAAGAGCATAAAAAGGAGGAGGAGGGTGGGTGTGCCCTGTGCAGGTGTACATTATTTATGTACAAGGCGTGGCCCTGAAATTAAGATAAACCTCTCAGAATTGAATTATAAGTCTAGGAAATGTGAAAGAACACAGCAAGGGCTTGTTTTCACGCGTAAATACATCTGGTGAAATGTAGCAGGAGAATAGATAGAAAAGTGAAAGCACCTCCCCCCCATCGGCTTCATTTGTTAGTGGTTCGAGTGTACTTTGTAGATCTTTCTAGATCTAGATCTTTCTAGACTGGAATTACATAGGTACCTACACGTGAGGAGAATAAAAATGGGATCATCCTATGGTCTTTTTTTTTTTTGGACTTGCTGTTGTAGAGGCCTTAAATGATTTTATAATGTAAATGACCACGAGTTTTGCTTCTGGTGAGTTGGGATTTACAGTCACATTTTCTTACTGTGGACCATACTTTCCTCCCCTAATGCAGATACTGCCCTTTCGGGCCGTCTGGAACCATTTCAATAAATTAAATCTACTTTCTCGTAGAACTACTAAGGGAATCCATTTGAGATGAAAATGCTGAACTCTAGTTGGTCATTGTTGCTGGAAACACAGTTTGGTTTTATTATACTAATGGACAGATTAAGAAATAGCATCTTGACAGCTTGACAGTGTTAAGGTTCCACCTCAGCACACGCGCATAAAGCGCGCGTGCGCGCACACACACACACACACACATACACACACACACACAGAGAGAGAAATGTGGTTCTGTGCTATTCATTCTACATATAGGAACCTTTAATGTCTACCTGCTTTAGCTTTGGTCTCTCAGTAAGTAAATGGTAATTGACTGAAATGATTTTGTATGAATGAAGGTGCTTCTCCTGTTTCCTCTCTTTGAGGGAATCCTTCCAGGAACCCTCCTACTGACTGCAGATGGTGGCATTTACTGGAGCTGACCCTTCATTTGAACCTCTGGCCCACCTAGAATAAAGTGGTCCTGCTGATGGATTTGCATTTCCCAATGAGTAATTGGTGATGGGAAAGGGGTCACAAATCTGCTTCTCAGTTCTAATCCTGTGGTCTTCTGGCAGCTGCAGACTTAGTACACCTGGGATTATAAACCAGGAGTCCCCAAGTAACTTCTCCTCAGAGTCCTTGTGGACTTCCCAAAGTTTCAATTGCCTGGTTTAGCCTTTGCTTTGCCAATCAGTAGCCACTTTCTAACGGGAATACTTTGGCCAGGTCACTGGGAGGTCACATACTAGTATTATCTTGGCTCTTAGAGTAATGATTAGAAGCTTTTCCTTTTTTATTTTGAGGTCTGTGTCAGTCCCACTGTTGCCGCCCAGCTTTCTGATTACACCAACTTCATCCAACACCACAGGAAAACAGAGGTTTTGGGTAGCTACACAGAGGTTCAAAGGAAAGAAGAGAACTTCATTATAAAGTGAGAAGCACATTGGGGAGCATGGAACTGAGGCATCCATCCTAGAGGCGAGAAAACTGGGGCTTAGAAAGGATAAGTAAGTGGCTAAAAGTCACACAGCAGATTATTGGACCACACACTCATCCTCCTTGTCCCATCACATGGTGTGGGTGATCAGTGGCCAGAGTTACCACAGTATGGACATCTGCTGTCTCTCACTAGATGGTGAGTGTTTCAGAAGCTGCAGTGTCTCCATCTATAACCAGCATGTAACTTCTTTTCTGCCCTGTGGTAGATTCTCCAGCAATGGAAATATGTTCACCTGCTGTCAGAGTTAAGACAGGATCTGTGTCTTCTCAATTCCGCAACTTTCCCAGTCTTTTCCATTCCCTCTTTTTCCTGGGAAGACCTCCCTTCTTCCAGAGTGGACAAGAACCATCCTTGAGTGAGCTCAGGTCATGGTGGTGTCTAGTCCAAAGAACATGGTGGTTGTCAGGCTCTCCACTGTGCTACTGCTCGGTGCCCATGTTGGTTATGCCATTGCTGTTGCCCTGTGATACCTTTGGGTTCAGGTTGACACAGGCTAGAGAAAAAGCACAGTGATTCATCACAGCCTGCTAGGGTAGAATGGCACTAGCTAACTTCATGTCACTCCCATTAGCTCTTGTTCTTCTGATCAGTCAGCCATTCACTTCAAGTCGCAGACACATATTGATCCCAGAATCTTGATGGAATAGTTATTTCCCTGTTGTGTTCAAGGGCACCTTACCCTGACTGTATCTTGTAACAAAGAAGCACGAGAGGGTTTTGTGGGTTTATCAGTCAATACCTGCCTTCCTGAATACACACTCATCTGTGTACACTTGAGAGGCCCACTGGACTCATGAAAAGCTGTAATTGTCTAACTAATATGTGCCCTAGTGCAGTTTTTAAAAATATGAAAGGAATGTATTGCTTCATTTTGGTAAGGAAAATAAGAATAAGCGAATACTGGAGATTGTGGTATGTAAATACTCATCTAAGGTAAATAATGATGAATGCTTATGGTTTGGAAACATTGGGAAAGCACAAGAATTTAGCAGTGAGAGAGACACACCAAGATAAATGGAATTTTACACTGGGCGCCACATTCTTGATTTTGTTTCCTGGAAGCTTTCTATTGCTGATGGCTGGCCCAACTTACTTGTAGGGTAAAATGGAACCCAATAAAATTCATCTCAGTCCTTTGAGGAACAGATGTCCACTCTTCTCCTGACATTTAGCTGTATGGGGACACACATACTCACAAGGCAGGTCATTTCTCTAGAGCATGGCTTCTCAAAATAAACACTATTGATATTTTGACACACGATTCTTTGTAATTCTGTCTTGAGCATTGTAAGATGTTTCCCATCACTCTTGGCCCCTGGTGCTACTAAACAACAGTGCACCAGCCTCTCACATGACAATTCCATGTCTCTAGCCATTGCCAAATGTCCCTTGGGGCACTCTGTTGCCCTAGTTGGGGACTGTGGGACTGTGGGATAGTAGTTAAGATGTAGTTACAGCCCCTCAAGCACAGAGAGACATAAAAAGTCCTTACGAGAAGCCTACCAAACCACCACAACAGCTCCTAGAAGCCTGTTTGTTAGTTCTTGGCAGAAATAGTTATTTCCAATGATAGTGGAGCAGCAGCGTGCCTTATTTGCCAAGATGGTTCAGTTTGCTACAAATGGGATAATCTGGTTCATCAAAGCAGATCTGTGTATAGAGATGATCTGTCTCAGTTCTCCATTTATCTTCTTTTCAGATTATGTAACTCTGATTCTGACCAGGAGTGGTCAGAGCTTCTGGATTCAGTCACCACCCCCAGCAAGGGTTAGACAAGGCTCTGGATACCCAGAAAGGTCTTGTGAACACAAAAAATGCAGTGGCTGCCCTCATTATGATCTATTGAATATTCATTATGATCTATTGAAGAAGTAAAATAGAGTCACAGATGATTAATAGGAAGTAGATATTTTAAAGAGGCCTGGTGCTCTGCTGGGCCGAAGGCAGGCATTTTGGCTTTCAACTGTGCTGATCAGGAAAGGTCCCTGGAGCAGGGGCTTTAATTAGCCTGAGCTATTTGGACATGTGATAAATTTGAATGAAAAGAAAGTGATAGGTATAAGAGAAGTCTGCACACTAGAATTGATGGGACCTGATAGCAGGTTTGATAGGTTTGATACATATGATGAATGGGAAAGAGAAATCAGATGACCTTGGTTGGGCTGCCTAACGAAGTACAGCAAACCAGGTGACCCAAGCAGCAGAAACTTACTGTCTTAGTTCTGAAAGCTAAAAGTGAGATCAAGGTATCAGCAGAGCTGATCCTTCTTGGGGTCCTTGAATAAGAATCTGTTCATAACTTGCTGGCTGTCTTCAGTGGTCCTTGGCTTGTTGGAGAAACATCATATCATCTTGGTGTTTAAATTCACATGGCCAGGGGCTGGGGATTTAGCTCAGTGGCATAAATGCCTGTCTTGCAAGTGCGCAGTCGTGAGTTTGATCGCTGGTACTGATTTAAAAAAAAAAAAAATTCACATGGCCTTCACCTGTGTGCATGTTTGTCTCCACATTTTTCCCTTTGTAGAAAGGAAGTTAGGAGTTGGGCACACCCTGATGACCTCATTTTAACTTGATTACCTCTGTAAGGACCCTCTCCAAATAAGGCCACACTCTAACTCATTAAGACTTAGGAATTCAACAAGTGAATGTCTGGGAGGAAGGGGAAATGCACTTCAACCCATTAGACTCAGACTCCTGTCAGATGTGGTTAAAGCCTGGGAAGGATTCAGGGAGAAGGCAAACAGGGCTTGAGAGTGCAATAGAAGGGAGTTTCTTGTGGTGGGAAGGAGAGAGGAGTTCAGTTTTATGAACCATGTGGCAGCTTTGGGGATAAGGCGCTGGAGAGTGATCAGAAGTGTGTAGTCCTGGCTGTACCTCCTAGGCAGGACACTGAGATTCCGTGGTACATTTTTATGGGCTTGCTACACTCTCCCTGGAAGGAGGTTGTAACAAAGACTTTGCTTTCCTCTAGAATAATAGAAGGTGCTTCAGATGTCAGGTGTCCATGGAGAAGCTGATACCTCACCATGATGGTCCCAGTCTGCTATGTCCAACATTCTTTAAGGTTTGGAAGTAGCTTCTTCCTGCCACATTTGAAAAGCACCATAATCTTGTTCTTGGCAGCTCCTGAGACCAGTAGTGTACTGTGTCTCAAATGTGACCTACAGACTGGCACCAAGGTAATCCTTTAAGGACACTGAATTATCTTACCGATTCCCAGCTCAAAAACCTAAGTAAATGATAAGGTGAAGTTCAAGGCTTCCTGCTTATCCTGTAGGCATCTCCCAAAGTCTTTCAAATACCTCCTGAATCTGAATAAATATCCTTCTCAGCTCGCCTGGTTTGATTTTAATTTGTAATGTCATGATTAAGTCTACCGGTGCACACATACCAAAAGGTGGGCTTTGTGCTGAGAGCTTTACATCCATGGTCGATAGTCTTTTAGCCCATCGGGGTTAGTGGTGATCTTCTGAAGAAATGAAGGCCCATGGAAGTTACTGCACTTGAGAGAGGTTGCATAGCTAGAAGATAGAAAAGCTGGGTTTTCTTGTTGCTCTCTACCTCTCTGGCTACAATACCTGTGCTAACTGTATTTGCACCCCTCCTATTTGAATAATCACGGGAGGGAGAATTTTTCTCTCCAGCCTTGGCCAAATTACCCCTCCTACCCTCATGAGAAGTATATATATCCCTTATTTCCATGTTTACCAAAGACCTAACTCAAGTTCTGCTTCCTTAAAAAGCTCCCCAAAGATGCATCCTTTCTGTGAATTTTTCTAGAATTGCTCGTGAACCTAGGTAAAAGGTAGAGAAATTAGACAGTTGTTACCTGTGCTACTGAAGAGTAAGTACTGTTTCTCCTCAAGCATCTGTGGATTTCCTATATGGTCTTGTGAAACGAGCTTTAGCTCTTCCATCCTGGGAAGTGCAATAGGGCTTTCACTGTGGCGTGGGAATTCCTCGAGTGCCTGACTAATGAACAGTCAGACATCCGGTCCCTCTTTCTTGGGTAACAGCTGCTCCAACAGGTTGAATGTTTAATGCTTCGCAGGCTGATGTTGAATGCCCTCCCTGGCCTGCTCCGGAATTTGTCTAGCTTTTTCCTCTTGGCCTTAACTTGAAAATCTCTAAGCTATTTAAAGGGGCACCAATAAAGAGGACATTTCCTAAGATTTGAAAAGAAGTTACAGAATAAAGGAGATACAACAGGCTATAAGTTCCATAACCAATTGCCTTGATCAGTGACTTATCCACACAACTCAGTTGCGAAGTTTGCATCTTTAGGGAAGGAAAATTCTAGATTATGTCATCATATTCCACTTGAGAAAAAAAAATCCAAGTGTGAATTGCCTTACAATTTTATATATAAAAGTGCTAGTCATACTAGAAAGGGTAGCTCTGACCATCTTCTCTTCACTCTGGAAGAACTGTCTGAATGATAAGATTTCCAAGGCCAAGGAAAAGAAATCTGCATTTTTAAAAAAACTCATAACAAATTCACTGCCCTTTGCCCTCTGTTCATTGGAGTCTAGTAAATATTAATCCAGAAAGAAGAAAAAAACCATCACTGGGACAATTAGATTTAAGACTGAAGATGTAAATAAACTTGGGGGAAGGAGCATATTAATTTGAATTTATTCACAGCTCTTGAGGACTTTTGGTGAAGTCAAGAATACGTAGTCGGTAAGCGTCTGAGCTTGAGGCTGCCTCTATAGTAGCTGCTTTTAGACTTTGGGAGGTGGCCCTCCTTGCTATTTCCATCACCTGCTCAAGTGCCCTGGCGGGCTGAACCACCTGTATTGCATCACCAAAACCCTCCTTAAAGAACCACAGAGAGAAGCTCGGCATGTGACTCACTTTGAGGAGGCGGCTCCTCTGTGTCATCCAATGCATGGCCCCTTGCAGGGCAAGAAGGAAGGAGCCTAGCACTGTTTGCCTCTGTTGTGTGGGTGTTTTCCTGAGCCAGCAATAGAGAGCCAGAGGGCCTTTCAGAAGACTTAGTGGTTAGCGAGGGATGCAGATTTCTCCCCATTATAGTTGAGCCTGGTTTGGGCAAACCACAGCTGAAACCAGCCTAGCTTCCTATTTCATTGTGTTTTGGGCTGAGGGTGACTCAGACCCAGAGGTATGTTTATCCCAAGCTGGCAGGAGTTGTGTATTCAAGGGCAAATTTTGTTAACAGTGGGGAAAGCGAATATTTGTTATGCATGACCTCGTTTCTCTGAAACATTATATTTGTGCTTAGGCTGACATGATTAATGCTGTTATGGTCCAGTGTGCCCTGGGGGGCACCAGGAGTGAGTTTCTGTGTCTCATTGCAATTAAAAGGCTGACTTGTTTGAATAATTTGGATTTAACCAGGTAAGTGCTGGCATTTAAATATTTCCAGGGCAATTACTATCTAGGTGAGTAGTTCTCAAACTATAACAGGCACAAAAATCTCCTGCAGGGCTTGTTAAAGTGTAAATTTCTGGACCTTACTACCCAGTGTTTCTGATTCAGCAGGACTGGGAAACGCCATGAGATCTTGTACTTTTTAACAGAACCTAGGTTGGTGTTGATGTTCCTGGCCCAGGGACCACACTGACACTGGACAGGTAATCTCTGGTTCTGGAAGTAACACTACCAGCCCTGCAGGTGAGTAAGTCAGAATTTTACAAAAGTAGCTTCTCCATTCTCTTCCGCAAACTTTATCTCACTTATGGTGCACAGATGACAAAGGGCATCATTCTTACCCGACTCTCCTGCAGAACAAAAAGAAGCTGTTATTTCATAACAAACCAGACCTGTGAGATTCCTGAGCCTAAGAAACTGGTGTCAGTCTGTGATTCTGGAGGGGTACAGGGCAGGAGGAAGTGACAAGACATTTTCCATGGATGACCTGGGACTTGTATGAGTCGAGGAAGGTGGCATTTGTTACAGTCAAGCTGCAGGTGTGCATGATTTATAGTTACTGAAATTTTAGGGATGACACTTACTGGGGTTTGTAGAGTTCCTTGAAATTCTTGGGTAAAAGGCAGTACATTAACTGTCTTGGCTGCAAATTCCCTATTTAGTGTTTGGGGAGTTAAAATATATTGTTAAAGCACGGAGCACTTTATTCACTGCCGTTGTATTCTAGTAATAGGTGTATTTTCTTGCTTCTTTGTTGTTTACTATTTCAGACATTGCAAGAAGGGAGAAGCTTAAGAAAAATGAGGAACAGTGAATGTCAGGAAAAGCTATCAAGCTTATTGCTCACTGGAATGTATGGCAGGAGACTCCCGCCCGAAAAAGGCAGAGGCTGTAGGTTCCCACATCCAGGGATCCGTGGAGGGTCCTGTAAGTGACCCATAGGTATCTGCTAGACTGCTGCGCCCATGTCACTCTTAGGACCCAGCCTTCCAGGAGCAGCATGTAGGACTGAGGGTGGGAATAGCATCTGCAAACTGGATCCCATGAAGCTGAGTGCTGAGGGAGGCATGTGGCCCTCTGCTCCTGCTCAGCTGTGAGGCTCTGCCATTCTTGCCATGTGTGAAGGTCCCGGCCTAGATATGGCCATGAACCATAGCAATAGTGCCCTTGGCATGCCACACTTTTAGTGTGTTCTGTTCTCTGTAAAGCATTTTGGAGTTAATCTGATGCACTGCCAAGTTCCTGCCCTCAGTAGGTGAGAGGGGTGCTGACTGAAACACAGTTAGAGAAGACCAAAGGCAATGAATATAGTTACAAACAATGTTCCAGGGGGCTTCGAAGCAAGGAGGAGTTCCCACCCATCTCCAGGGAATCCAAACAGGCTTTGCAGAAAGGGAACAATGAAGATTGACCTTGACGGCTTCTATACATTTCTTGAGGTCAGCAGTGGAATGGTGGTTGATTCAATTTGTATCCTTACACAGTGTCTGTTCCATAGTATTCTTCCACTGAGTCCTGAATGAGCTAATAAGGAAATGCACGACTTGTAGGATGGGAGAGATCATTCTGCTTACTTCAAAATATTTCCTTAGAACCTAATATGAGACAAACAATCAAGATACAGAAACCAAACGCAGTTCTTGACCTGAAAGCATTCACATTCTAGCAAAGTAATCATGATGCAATGGGAAATGCTCACAACAGAGAACTATTGAAGAAATGTCCAGAGAGTGCTTCATTGAGTGGGGCAGTTGTGGGTAATTGGGCTTTGAAGGATGAACAGGAGTACAGTGGTAGGTAAGGGGGAACTGAGGAAAGGTGTTCATAGTGGCGAAACACAAGCAGCGAAACACAGCAGCCATCTGTGGAAACACAGCCAGCTCAGTTTGGCAGGGGCTGCTGTTGCCTGCGTAGTGTAGCAGCCGACGTAAGAAAGGTTAACTGGAGGACTTTGTAAGGCACACTGAATTGAGGAGGGTGTGAACATACAAGTGCCTCCAAGAACCAGGCAGGTGATCTAATGAGCAGAGACTGGGGCAGACTGGAGCATGTGGCCTTCCCTACAGAGAGAGTGACTTCACTGTCCCTTCCCATGGAGGAAGACTAGCCAAGTCACCAGACCTCTAGTCTTCAAGAACAGCTCCGGGTAGAAACAGGAATTTTTTATACAAAATCTCTGAAAGTTTAAAAATTGGCAAATGAATCAATTTTGTCTTTAAAAAAATCATTGTGTGGGCCAAGCTAAATAAGCCTGTGGGCAGGACCTTGATGGAGGACCTCCAGATTCCCAGCTGGGGCTTAGCCAACCCCTACCCACAGGAGCAGTAACATTCCCACCAGCGAGACCCAGGACCCTGGAAAGATCCCTGTGGATACTCAAATAAAAGGCATGGGAGGCAGTCTTACCTCTACTCTCTGCTGTTTTTTTCTTCTCTGTTTTAAAAATATGCTTGTCTTGACCCATTGATTTTGTGTTCCAATGTGTTGAGAACCAGACTTTGAAAACCATTACGTTAGGACATGTAAACTTACTGAATTCTCCTTTGAATGAAGTACTTCCTTGGCAATCACACGTCTGTCCTAGGGACTCCTCTGACAGTACTGATAGATATGTTTCTGTTAAGTTGGGTTTCCTCACTTGCAACTGGAAAAGTTTTCTGAATTTATCACTTTCTGTCCTAAACAGAAGTTGACTAGAATTTGGTGGCTTTGTTTGGGGTGCAGAATAAAATTAAGGACAGACTCAAATAGTAAATTCAGAGTAAAGTAGTGACACTCAGCAGGAAGTCCAAAAGCAACCCTCACCTCTGTTGGTCACATCAGCTTCTTGGCCTGGTGTTTGTGGCCTTGCTTTCCATGAAGGACACCTTGTCCCCGTGCTTTGGCATCTCTGCTTTGCTTTCTTGGTGTTCACCTGGGTCCCTTGCTCTAGTGTAGCAATCACAAAGTGAGGACAAGGGGACCATTCAGGACTTGAACAGCCTGTCACACATTGTCCCACCCATCATGACCTCAGCTCTTCTCTGCCATTGTTGACCCTGAGGTGCTGAATAGCATTCATTTTTTACATATATGAATGTTTCCAGAAAAATTTCAATTCAAGACACTGGTGAGAGCTGCTGTTTTCCTCGCATGGAAGGCTAGTTGTCCTAGCAAGCCTTTCTGTGCGATAGGAAAGGCTTGGAATTTTCTCAGGTTCAGGGCATGTCTGTCGTCATGGTTGTCTTGAGTTGGAAACATCCCTGTAGCATACAGTATGACTCAAAGAGAACTTGGGCTTTTGCAGAATAAACCCAAGAGTGGCTTCCTGTGGTTGGAAGGAGCTGATAATGGAAACATGCCCAGGGAAGGATTTTGCCTGCTGCGGAAACCACAGGACCACAGTGAGGCAACACTAATGTGATGGTTTTACCTACTGAGCAAACAAAGAAGCCAGCTCCTGAGTGAGAGTCAGACCAGAAGGCCGTTCAGAGAGCAGGTGGACGGAGGATCCTTTCAAGGTCGAGGGGCCAGTGCAGTGCAAGATGACTAAGATGTCTAGAGACCTTTGTAAGGTGCCTTGCTTCCAGGGCTGTGCATTGCATCGCCAGGGCAATGTTCTCATCCTAATGTGGGGGGACAGTGCCCTTTGAAGTTGTGCAGCTCTCAGCTTGTATATCTTTACTCAGGGGCAGTGTGGTGCCAGGGAACCAACACTGGGGTTAGTGTCAGACAAACCACATCTCTGAAACCTCCCAGAGGACGTGGAGCCAAGCTATTAGCTATCTGACAGTCAAGTTTTTTCCTAGAGAAAATAATACAGAGAATGCCCACTTTTCTCTCCATGTGGAGAGGGGTGATCAGTTATCAGATAGGTTTGAGCATGGGAAGAAGAATTGGTAGGTCACAGCAATAATACATAGCAAATGTGATCACAACAGTAATAGAAAATGTGATGGATGAGTCATCAAGAATTAGGCAAGTAAGAGGAGAGGAAATGATTAAATCTAAGCACACAAAAGCAAGAAAAGGAATACTATTCAGAGGATGCATTGTTAAGTCTAGTAGAACAATAATTACATTCTCAAGGTATAAAGAAATTAACTAAAAATCATGTTGTAGCCATACTGACAAGAGCTAAATTGTCATCCACGAAACAGGATGTTCACAAGTGAAGAGCATAGTGTTACAAAATGCCGCAAGGAGGTCTGGTAAAACCCATAAAGTTGAGTACATGTGCTCATTGGAGGTGGGAGGAGATGGACAGGCAGTTGTCTTCCTGCTTTATGAGCATATTTTTATATGCATAAGCCTGTTTGACTTTTTTTAAGCTTTTAAACATTTTGATAAAAATGAAAATATATGAGAAAAAGGTTCCATTTATCCCGCATCTTTGTTGTTCAGATTAATTTAGATGAGATAATAGGTGTGAAAGCTTCAGGTGACAGCTGCCCCGCAGCAAGTGCTCAGTAATGCTAGCAAGGATCAATTGATCTGTAGAGTTTAAGCAGCATGGGGGCTGCACACTCCAGAGTCACAGGAATGGCCATTGCTTTGTAAATTAAAAATAGGACTATGACGTAGGTGGGGAGAAGAATTAAATGTATCACTGGATAGAAATGAAGGTCCAATGGCCTTCAGCAAGGATTTTCCAAGCCCGAGATTGTGAGATGCTTCCCTGTACCTGTCAGCCTCTTTTTCATTCACCTGTTATGACACAGTTGTCATTCTTGCATATTGCTTGCTTTATAAAATTATCCTGTAAGCCTCTGAGATACTATGGCTTCTCCTGAAAACTCAGGTTGTGAGTGGGAACTCTCCAACGCTACTGACTGGGTTCAAATGCCAACTCTGCTGTTTATTACACAGAATGTCCTTGTTCAAGTCACTCCATCTCCCACAACTTCTTGTTTCCTCATCAGAAAATATGGACAATAATGGTATCACTATAGTGGGGTCATCATGAAAATTAATCTATGTAAAACATTGCAAATAATGTGCAGCATATAGTTAGCTAGGGCACAGTAATCGTGCGCTATCACTGATGGTATTATTGTTCCTCCAGACTGAGTGAAATCGGGGCCATGTATTCCTTGATATGGGTTTAGACTCTTAGGGCCCAGAAAAGTAAGGAGAGGTGGAGTGGATGGGCTGAGGAACCAAGCAGGGTCCACCTGTCTTCATTCTTTGTACCTCAAGCAGAGTAAAGCTTTGTAACCTTTATTGTGCCATAATAATCCAGGACCACAGGCGGCTTCTCAAGGCCAGTATTGCCTACTGTTCTGTAATAGGACTCCATCAAGGATCTTCACAAGTTGATGGCCATAGCCCTTGGCCAAGGCAGCTGATGAGTCTCATCTTCCCTCTTCACGTGATGGAGTGGATGAGATGCATAGCGGCGCAGAAGTGTATTGGTATCACAAGACGCTGACGTAATGTGTTTGCGGATCCTCAAGGAGGACAGTGGGACAGTCCTTCCTCAGACACATCACACACATAGAATTTCACATCACCCTGTCCTGCTTTGGGACACATCACTTAGCTCTTCCTAGGCTCTGGTCCTCAGCTCCTCCACATTAGCTGGACATTGCTTAATGGTATAGCTTTCTTTCAGAATTTTGCTGGAGTTGGTCAGCTCATTAGTACGTTTGTTCCTTCAGCTTTTTTTTTCTGAATCGAGACTTCAATCTTTCATCTTTGAAATGCCGTCATCAAAATTGATAGATACTGTTACAGAGCCCAAGGCACTTTATTGGCTTTCAAATTCACTTGAAGCCTGTTGCTTTGCAAAATAGTCAGAAAATACAAGTAGTGTTAAATGTATGACTGTATTAAACACATCTGTAGCACATAGCTTTGTACTACCTGGACCTGGTGATGCATATAGAGGTGACAGAAAAGAAAGGACACAGAATGTTTAGAATGTACTAAGTATAAAGGAAAGAACCAAAAGCCAGGTATGGTAGAGCACACCTATAATCCTAGCTCTCAGCAAGGTTGAAGTAAGAGGACTGTAAGATCAATCCCAGCTCAAGCAACTTAACAAGACTCTGTCTCAAAATAAAAACAAAAAAGGGCCAGAGACATAGCTTAATACAAAAGCCTAGATTCAATCCCCAGTACACACACACACGCACACACACACACACGCAGAGAGAGAACAAAACAAAATAAAGAAAGGAAGAAATCTGAGCTACAGTGGGCAAGGTAGCAGGGACTGTGCCTTTCCTTAGATATGTCAGGGAGGTGACAGAAGCTGCTTTAGGGTGAGAGCAACAGGAAGAGAAGGAGCCAGGGCAAAGGAGCGTGTGTGGCTTGAAGCAGGGAACTGGAGCTTGGGAGTCACGTGGACTGGAGAGAGTAGAAGAGACTAGAGAGGTAGGTGGGGCCACAGGTATGTCATGTAGCTGGAAGCTTCTGGGAGGGCTTAGTTTGTGGGGCAGTCTGCTCCAGTTATGTCCTTAAAGGATCATTCCAGGTGGTATGTGGCAGATAAGTTGAAAGTCCACATCCTTACAAGATAAAACTCCTTTTGTTCTTAGTCACTGTGTCCTAAACCCTTCCTACCACCTGCCTTCAATGAGGGATCAGTTACCTATAAGCACAGCCTGTTGTTCCAGTCTTCCAGAAGGTTTCTGGTGCTGACGTGGATGTTGACACACCTCTAGGCAAGTCATGTTTCGGGTGATGTTTCTGAAAACTCCCACATGAGACCTCAACTGGGTCTGATGTTATCTCATTCTGATTTTTCATTTGTCTTTTTAATGGCTTCTTTCCCAAGAAGGTGGCAGAGATGGAAGGATAACAGGGACACTTGTCAGGGGATGTGTTGATGAACAACATATTACAGTGTCTTGGGAAGATTTCATATATCAACACGGTGTGAGACAGTAGGAGTTTGGGTGACTCCAATCTGTGTTAATGCAGTTGTTCCTTCCGATTGCAATGCAAATGTTGAGAAGCTGACACTAATAGATACCAATCCATAGAAATTAAAAGTAGCTAAGTGGTTGCCTGGGGTTGAAGAATGGGGAAGGGGGCTGCTGAAGGGCACAGGGTGCTTTTTGGGATAATGACAGTGCCCTAAAATTAGACTGTGGTGAGGACCACAGAATTCTGTGATTATACTGATAACTACTGAATATTGTGCCTTAAACTGGAGGAGGTCTATGATATTTGAATTACATCTCAATCAGGCTAGTACAACTAAACCCACAGCTGGGTGTGGTCATGAACACTTACAGTCTCAGCACCTGGGAGAATTGAAAGTCTGAGCCCAGCCTGGGCAATTTAGCTCTTAACGAGACCCTCTCGAAAAATAAAAGGGCTGGGGATAGAGTATAACACAAAGGCCCTGAATTCAATCCCAAGAGCCACAAAAGTGATCTCCTTCAAAACAAACAAACAAACAAACCAAAAAACTTGTTGCTTGCAGTAGTGTGGTCAACTGAAACACTGACCCTGGGAGCTGTGAGATTCCTTGTGAATTTGTTGAGTACTTGCAGGGTACTCGTTGGATACTACACTGCAGAAAAGTGTAGGTATCTATTTCTGAGAGCCAGAAGCAGTAGAGGCCAAAGTTCAACATATTTGAGTTTGAGGCAGCATGCATGGGCATTGATTTCCACCACCTTGAACCAACTTTCCCCACACTGAAACACCCCAGAACCAGCAGTGGTTTCCATCGCTTGCACACTTGGAGAGGAAAAGCGACGTGGACTGAGCCCTCCTTAGCTCCCACGTTGTAGCCCAGAGCTCCTCCCCTGCCTGCGCTGATCTGACATCAGCACTGAGAAGCAGGCCAGACTCCTCTCTAAAGACTTTGGGTCAGAGCCAGATGAGGAGCCTTAAGAGTATGTTCCTCAGCTTCTCCTTCAGGGACAAACAGGGCCAACCTCTTTCCTGCCTCTAGTCCACGTGGCCCTTCACTTACTCTGTCCTTCAGCCAAAGCAGCTTTCCTAATATTTCCCCAAGGAACCTGTGCCGCCCCTCCCCTAGTCTACAATGCCTCTTTCTTCCTTCCTACTTAAATCCCGCCCAGCTGCAAGGGCACTTCCTTCTTGAAGCACTTTTCTGGCGTTTCTCTCCTTTTCATTTTCTACTTCTCTCCTGAAACCTGATTTGTCTCTAGCTCATCCATTCATCTCTATGCGTTCTCGTTCTCCCCCCAGCCCCACCCCACTAAATTATAAGCTCTGGAGGGTGGGGGACATGGTGTGTGTAGAGGGGACAACAACTTTCCCCCTCGCATTGCCCCTGCACACCACCCGCTATGCCTGGGCTCTCTCACCCACACTCCCTTCCCTGTGCTCTCCCTGCCCTGAACCATCTTTCCCTCCCACCCATTCATTTCTACCACCCCCTAGGGGCAAATCTACTCTCCCATCTCTTTGGCCCACCAATTGCAGAAGTCCTAGTGCATTGCCAGCATCCCATCCTGGGTCTGTCACCTCCACTCCATGCCCTCTGCTGGGGCTCGTGTGTGCCCTGTGCGTCTCTGGGACCTGCCTTCAGACACTGGCTTGACTGTCCCTGGAGCTCCAGCAGCTCTGGAGCAAGTGCAGTGTGTGCACAGCAGGCAGCAATGAGTCAAAATCTGTTAAAAAGACATTATTAGGGGCTGGGGATTTAGCTCAGTGGCATAAGCACCTGCCTTGCAAGCGCGCCATTGTGAATTCGATCCCTGGTACTGATAAAAAAAGAATAATTTAAAAAAAAAACACATTATTTCCAAAATGTTGGAAAGTTGTATTTAGGAGAGTTGATGGGGGCTTTTAAAATGGTCTCCTCCACTTTTTTCCACCTCCAGTCCCATGTTGGACTTCAAATAGATTGTTTTTCTTATCATGTGTAGACTTCCACTCAAGCCCACAAGCCTCTGAGGTTAAGAGAGTGAATAAACCCCCAGGGTTAATGATCCCGTTGCCTGGGTAAACAGGCAAAAGCCTAGCAAGGTGGCAGGTGCAGCTTATGTGTTTGCCTTTTCTGCAAAGGTCACACCCAGCAAACACCCGAAAGAATGAATGGACCTGAATTTCAGGCCCCGGAAGTATGTCCTAGAGAGTAGTTGTAGCACTTGTAAAGTGTCTTTGTGACAGATTGGAGGCTGGGAACACAGGCCTTGGGTCTTCCGGTGGACGTGTAGTCTCAGGAGAAGGTGAGTTTGGGTGTTTGTTCAGAGCAGCACCAGATGCCATTTCAGGAAGGGTCAGGGCTTGCTCCTAAGATGTATACACACCTGACTAAAAACCTGATTTTGCGGTTTACTAGCAGTGACCTTGGGCACGGCAAGGTGCTGGTAAATGTTTAACACCCAGCCCCCCAGAGGGCAGGAAAGGGAGGCCGGGATTTGTGAAGTATGCAGATTTCCAGTGTGAATGCACGGCCCTGTCACACTGCCTGGTGAGGTCACTAACCACACAGTTAGCTCTTACCAGAAGCCCCACTGCTGAGCCAAGTCCCTAACATCTCTGAAGCTCCATTTTCCTATCTGTAGAGCAGCGTGGAGGGAATCCAGGGAGTTATCATACTAGATACTTTTTATAAATTGTGAAGTGCCATAGATAGAGTAACCATTTCTACTAGTTTGTCCAAAATACTTTTTAACTAGTTCATGATTCCAGCTGTGTCCTGGGACGTGAGTAGAAGCATCCAAGAAGGAAAGACCGAGGCAAGTCAGGTGCAGTGTCTCACTCCTGTAAAACCAGCCCTCTGGGAGGATGAGGCAGGAGAATTATAAGTTTAAGCCCAGCCTGGAACCATTAGTCACATAATGAGACCCTGTCTCAAAATGAAAAATAAAACAAAAAGGGACCAGAGATGTAGCTCAGCATAAAGGTCCTGGGTTCAATCTCAATATTGCAGAAGTAAGAAGAAAAGGACAGGGCAGCTGACAGGTTTGTACCATGCTGGACATTTCAGTCCCATTTTAGTTCTTTGGTTTTTAGCTTTTTTAGCACCTCTAAGATGTCTGGATGAATTTGGTATTAGACAGAAGGCAGTGGTGATGCTGTACCAAAGTCAACCCAGTTTCAGGACCCTCAGCTTACATGCTGAGAGACTGTGACCCTCTCCTAACATAAATGGCTCAAATGGGACCACGGTCCCTCCCCTCCCCTCTCAGAACCAGGGCGGACATGGCTCTCCCGCAGTCCATTAAGATGTGGTACTCTGCCAGCAGGGTTTAGACTGACGCCACTGCCCAATTGTTTGACTCGATCCATTTCTAAGTGAAATTGCTGGTGTGAGGATAATTTGAGATCCCAAGGTGACCTTAAAAGTCCTATCAAATTTCAGAAGTGGTTTTTGTCATACTTCAGATATTCCTGCTCATAGAGGTCAGTGACTGTCCTGACATTCAGCAGACATAGGTTTTGATGCACCAGGTGCCATAGGGGCCCTGGGGATGAGACAGTGTCACATCATCGCCTTGATCACCCTTGATCACTGGTAAGTGATGGCAAACCTGTGGCATGCGTGCTACAGTAGGTCATTTGCTATCATTGAAAGCTCTAAAAGGTTTGCATCACCGCCCTAGACAAGAGAGCTGTCCCCTGCCCCTCTTCACAGTGTCAGCAGGGTGGAGTGTACAGCAGGCAGGACAGGTTCCCAGCTTCTAGTGCAAAGTCCCTTCTGATCACTCTTGGGGAGAAGAGTTGGGTCTTGTACACGAGTTACTGGCTTCCAAGGTAAAGTCACTAACACAGTCAGAGAGAGGCCAGCAGGGTCAAGGGAGGGTGTTGTCTCACTAGTCACAGCAGTCCCATGTGTGTCTGAGAAGTCACTGTCTTTGGCAGAGAAGGATAAGGCAACAAGCTGATCTGAAATCCTTTTCTGAGATTAACTCTCCTCTGTAGAAGGCAGGTGGGGACAACAGAACGAGCGAGTCGAGTGAGTAACAAGGAGGAAATTGCCTGACTGGATGGTAAAATCTTAGTGCATCTTTGTCTGGGGGAATCCGATTCACTGGATTTGAGCCTAGCCTGTTTGTTTTGTCATGAGTCCAGTTGAGGCATTGCTGATGGTGCATTTTGTGGTCAGAGGAATAAGAAGGACCCCGTGTGTTGTCACGGAACGGGCAAAGCTATGATGAGGACATCTTCAGAGCAAAAAGCCACAAGTGACAGGGCAGCTAGAAGAAAGTCTGCTAGTTGGGACTATTTCTGCCAAGTAGTAACCCTGATTTCCAAACTCACAAGGTATAAGGAAATTAGGTTGGAGAGGGCAATTCAAGATGAGGCTCATTTTGGACAACTAATGAGAGGGTAATGATGTGCATAGCTTCAAGTAACTACCACTTGCCACAGCAGGAAATGAAGTTTTAGGTAAACTGCAAATTAAGCACCCTGTGCATTTATTTAAGCTCTTGAGTTTGTTGCTTTCTAGACCATTCTAGCACAAAGAGAGTAGGAGGTGGGAGAGAGCACATCTCTGGATGTGTGCTTATATCTCAATGGGAGCTCAGGGGGTAGGAACAGAGAAAATACTCTAGGTAAGGAAGCAGTCTC
Source organism: Dolichotis patagonum (assembly GCA_004027295.1). Taxonomy (NCBI): domain Eukaryota; kingdom Metazoa; phylum Chordata; class Mammalia; order Rodentia; family Caviidae; genus Dolichotis; species Dolichotis patagonum. The sequence goes on from PVJX010000103.1 coordinate 58,703, forward strand.
TCTGAAACAAACAGACTCCCAAGAGAACTGGGTTCCTGTCTTAGGCAGAAATTAACCTTAGCATGCAGAGTACCATCTTGTGATTGCAAATGCAAGCTGATCTCAACCGGAGACAGATTTCCAGTCCAGGCCTCTACTCAGCCTGCAGGCTGCAAGGAAGCCCCTCCTGCTTGCAGGCTGCTTTACCTTGCTATCTCATCCTTACCCTGGAAGAGTTCTTTTCCCATAAATTGCCTCAGCCTACTAACGTATTTTTATATGTGAAGTGTTATTTCCCATCTGCTTATTTACAAGTAGGTGTTGCCTTAGAATGATGATGCACCTGGGCGTTCCCTGCTTCTGAGCTGTGTGAGCAGGATCTAGTCAGCAAATTGTACGACCTGGATTCCCTTCTGTGCTGGGTAAGGTTTTCCTGTGGAAATCCCCAGCATGCTGCTTCTATGTCTGGGCTTTGGAGTTGGACTCTTTCTTTGCTGTGGGATTTTGGACAAGGTATTTAACTATTCTTAGCCTTAGTTTCCTTTCCTGCAGAACAGGAATAAATAATGCAAAAATATCCCCATAAAACATTTGTGAGAACTATCTGTGATTGTGGGTATCAGTTACCACAGTGCCTGAAAATAGGTGTTCGATAAATGTTACCTGTTAGCACAATATAATGGTGGTGTGCTTAAGTTACTTATTGCCATGTCAGGACCCGGTACCTTCATGTGGGAGGCTTCCCAGTAGTGGTATTGGTTGATAACTCTTTTCCCAAACCCAAAAATCAAATGGAGTAACACAGAGATGACAGTTCAGTTTATATGATATTTGATATCAGAACTAGCCCAGAAATTTGAGGAAATTGACCAGGAATCTTACAGTTTTCCTGAAACCAGAACTGATACATTGTGAACGAAAGCAAAATACAAAACAGGAGAGAATTACATGTTGGGTGGAGGTGCACACATTCAGTGCTAAAGGATGCGGAAATAAAAGGAAAATTATGTTGAGAGCAACATTGGAAGAATTTTTCCAAAATGGAGGTGAGAGGCTATTAGGAAGCAGATCTTGCGCATGGTTCCTGTTGCTGTCTTGAATGCAGATAATCACATGTGCCCAGAGTGCAAGAGGCACATCGAAAGATAATTGAACTCTTGTTTTATGGACATTTTTGCTCATTATATAAATTCTTTATCAAGCACATGACCCTGCCACATAGTACCTGCTCTTAATGCCAACAAAAGTTCAGCTCCAAAGAATTTTTATGACTTTGTAATAAATCTCCTGTAAATGCTCACCCTCCCTGCCTTTTCAGAACAGTGAACACTTTAGAGCTGCACCTGTGTCTTTCCTACTGCAATTCCTAAGATCCCCAAATAGAATCTTTTCTACTCTTGCACCTTTACTGACCAGTTTGAGCTGGTCAGTAAAGACGTGGAAGAGAAGGAAATATTTGCTCAACCTAAGCCTTGTGAGCGTTTCAGAGCTGCATCAGACCCTGTCTGGGTCCTGTGATTCGAGCAGGCAAGGAGGAGCCATGCCACAAGCAGGGTGTGCAGCAGATACACGCTGGTGCTTAGTGTCTGGGGCTGGGCTGGCCAGTGAGCACCGTGACTGGTGCTCAGTAAATGTCCTTTCATCTCAGAAATCTAAAAGGCTAGTATGGCCCATTTTCTTGAAGATCTTTGAAGCCAGGCAGGGAATTTCAGACTTGATAGAATGTGATCCAGACAGCTATTAGAAATGTTTTTGTCTTTGTTCTTTTTAACATAAGCTTTATTTTTTCAAATTAAAGTTCTAGATTTAAAAATTGGGACTACAATACAGAATCTCCAGATACTTGATAGCCAGTTTCCTTTATTAATGTCTTATGTTAATATATTTGTGACAATTAATGAACCAATATTAATACATACTAACTAAAGTCTATATTTAGATTTCCTTAGTTTCTATCAAATGTCCTTATTTTCCTTTGGTTATGATAGCTTCTTAGAAGTTATTTTAAATGATCCTGGCAATTGTGAGGTTTAATGGTCAGATACAAGCAGTGGTCTAAAAATACAATGAATGTTCAAATTAAAAGGTGTGACAGAAAAGACTCACTGACAAGAATGATGGAATACGGGTGTTCAAAGCAAAAAGAAGTGTGTTGAGGGGGATTAATGGCCATATATCTTCTACTACAATGCTTTTATTTAAACATTCACCATTTTTATCATACCTCATTGATCATTTATGGTAATTTCTGTCAAACAAAAACATCCTGGTACATCCATATCCGCCTTAGTCACTAAATCTGGCACCATATGATCTCTGGCTCTTCCTCAGAGGCAAAACAACCACAAAAGATGAATGTTTTGAATCAATTCAGGACACTGAGACAGCTGTGACATTACAACTAAAGAGACTCATAAAAGAAGACTTCCAGAACTGCCTTAGAAGGTGGCAAGAGGGCTGGGATTCAGCTCAGTGGTACAGTGCCTGACTGGCAAGAGTGAGGTCCTGAATTTGATTCTTGGTATAAATAAATAAATAAATAAAGTGGTAAGATCAATGGCATAAATGTATTCCAAGTAAGGGAGATTAATAACAATGTGTCCTTTGCTGTAATAACTTTTAAGAGTTTAAACATGCACTGTATTTTTTTTTAATCACACATCGTATTTTATGGAGTATCTCAATTTGAGTTTTTTCTCATAATTAAACTAAAATTTGGGTGGTATTTTGGAAAGGAATGCTACAGGCAGAGTGCCAGTTTTGATTACATCATATCAAAGTTACATTCTGTCAGCATGACTTAACCGCTGTGGACACTGACCTTGCATACCTGTCAAATATCTCCACTGCTCAGTTATTCTCCACTGCGGGGTGTGCAGCCCGCAGGTTGTAACCTTGAGTAGACTGCTTGCAGGTTGCCTTGAAGAAGAAAGACAACAAGCCGGGAGCAGGAAGCTCTCATCACTGAGAAAGGGATTTTGGGGCCTGCACAAAGGTGGTAAGAGGAGGCCTGAGTGAGTAAGGGCTGCCAGACTGGACAGACCGTAGTGGGGGATAAAAGAGAAAATCTGGGGTGACTCTGAGGCTTTGCGTGTCAATGATGAGGGAATTACTCTGAGGCAGAAGTCATCTGTTCCTTGGCTGCATCTCCTTGGGTGATTCAGCTTATCCTCTGAGTCGTTTTTGTCCATGGGTAAAATGGGGTTGACAGTTCTTTTTCTTCCTACTGATACAGGGTCTTCAGATGATATAGGGGAAATATATATAACTGCCAACCTGCTAGATGCCCAGTACACCAAGTTCATGTTCCCCAAAACTGCAGAATGGATCCTAGGGAACAGTGGAGGTTAAGAGTAGGAAATTTTATTGAGAGGAAGATACAACTCTTGCCTGAGAGAGACAGGAGGGGGCCCACGTGGGTTACCGTGGACCTCACTTTCTAGAAGTTTTATAGAACAAAATCATTAAGTGGGTACAAAATCAAGAGGTGATACAACGTGGGACAAAACTATGATCAACCAATAGGATTACAGGTTTAGCTGCTTAGGTAATGCTTATCCAGTGGAGATGCAAGTTATTGATCAAGTGTACATAGAACAAAGAACTTCTCAGGAGAGGATGGGTCTGGGGCCTTGGTCACCCACCAGCTGACTGATAGCTAGCTAGACTATATCAAACCAGGTGTTATCACTTATTCCTTGGAGAGCTGTGTAGACTGGTCATTCTGCCTTTATCTTGAGGCCTGGCCTCCAACTGATATGCCTGCAACCACAGTTGTAATGTGCTTTCGTCTTTTGTATGGACTCTCCAGGGCCCATCCCTGTCTGACTACTGATACTATTTCTACCTAACTTGGCTGTCTACAATGTTACCTTATCGAGCTCTGTGGGAGAGAAACAATACTGAGTAGCTATGAGGGCTTAGAAAACCGTCAAGCACAGTGTCATCTCAAAGACTGATTCAAGGATCTAGAGAGGGAAGGGGGCTTGGAAGGGCTCACTTGTTACTAGAAGATCCTGAATAGTTCAGGTAATCTAGAACAAGGTGTAGCTCATACTGAAACTCTGTCATACACGTGTGATTTCTACCGGCTAAGGAGGTTTAATTTCAAAAATTCTTTCTCTGATGTGTTGTTTCTCATGGTCTAGTTCATGGTCTGTCCCCCAAAGTTACATAGCTTTGGCCAGGCAAGGCTGGCTCTGGGTTTGAAGAGTGGCCCAGTCATCCCAGCATGTCAAAGCCTGGGCTTGTGGCCTTCCTGTAAGGCCTGAGATAGGAACATCTCCCCAGAGGCCTCAGTCTCAGTTCCATTCTCTGAGATATTGAAAAGTAACATATTAAAAATGGGACTTCGAGTTTCTGTCCTGCACTGGAGTTTCTCTCTCTCTCTCTCTCTCTCTCTCTTTTCTATGACAGGTTCTCGCTATGGAGTCCACGATGGTCTTGAACTCACTATGTAGCTCAGGCTGACCTCGAACTCACTGTGAGCTCCTTTCTCAGCCTCCCGAGTGCTAGAGTATAGGAGTGGGCCACTACGCTGGGCTACACTGGAGTTTCAGAGATATGGCTTCCCTGCTTTTGTTTGACTGTAAAAGAAGATATAAAGCTCCTCAATTAGCCTTACAGTAGAAAGATTACTGCACTGTAGGTAGTAGAGGAATCTCTTTATCTTTTCAAGCTCCTCATCTCTATTTCCTCATTCCTCAGCCATACTCTTTTGTCACTGTACTCTTCTTTAGACAACAAAATTGGTGAGGCGTGAAGACTTGGTCTATGTCTTCCCAAGTTCCAGGACAATCCACTGGAAGAGCGGAGATGACTGGAGGGTGAAAGGCGCTTCTGATATAACTCACTGGTTACTCGGGCGAGAATGTGAGGTCTTTTTAGTTTCCCCATGCATACAGGTTTAAAGGGATTATTGCAATGAACACCTCCATTAAGCTATGTAAGAGCAATTCCTATTTTCCTCCTCTAGAACTATTTTTTTTAATTGTTTTTTTAAAACAAGGTTTCACTATGCAGTTCAGGCTGGCCTTGAGCTCACTTTGTAGCCCAGGCTAGCCTCAAACTCACAGCAGTCCTCTTGTCTCAGCCTCCAAAGTGCCAGGATCACAGGTATAAGCCACCATGCCCAGCTACACTGGAGTTTCAGAGTTTTTTTTACTTTGTGTTGGCAACATTCAAATCCTACTAGCTATTTTGAAACAATCATGAACCATAGTTGTCCTTTCTTGCTATCAGACATTAGAAGTTGTTTTTCCTGTGAGGTAACCCCACACCATTACCCATTCTCTCCATCCCACCTTTACCCTGCAGTATTTCCAGACCTTGGTAGCTGCCTTAGTCTCTGTATATATTCGAGAACATGTAGTGATTGTCTTTATTTTCCTGATTTATTTTACCTAACATAGTGTCTTCTTGTTCCATTTGGACAGAATTCAATTCTTTTCATGGCTAAATTATATTGTATATATGTACTACGTTTTCTTTATCTAGGTTAATTCCATTTGTTGACTCCTGTGGTCAGCATTGCACTAAGCACGCAGGCACAGTTTCTTCAGCATGCTAATTAGTATTGGGTTTGCTGGGTCATACAGCAGTTCTATCTCTAGTTTTTTCAGAACCTCCATGATTTTCTTCTGTAACGGTAGCACTGATTCACATTCTTACTAACAGTGTATGATACCCTTTCTGCAGATACAACATTTGTTATTTTTTAGACTTTTTGGTAATAGCCATTTCTAACTGGGGTTAAAGAAAAACATGCATTTGTAATACTGGCACAAGGGGTTCTGATACAGGGATCAATTTGGTCACCTTAAGACTTATCACCAAGCTATGGATACCTTACCACAAATACTGTGGGTGTTTCCTTTATAAGCCATTTCCTAGCTGCAGCTTTTAGAACTGCTAAATAAATTACTGCCTGACTTTCTAACAATTTCCTGATTTATACAGCATGGGAGAAGCCCAAATTTAGAAGTCAGGATGGCTTGGGTGTAAATCTTCAAGCTCACATGTACTGTTACTTGAGCAAGTTGTTCAGCTTCTCTGGGGCTCTATTTCCTCACACAGTGAGTGGGAACAATACTGCCCACTTCACTGAGAGACAAGGATGAAATATTATTTCCCTTGGAGGTGGGAATTAATTTTAAAAAAACTCACTGTAATGGTTGATACATTGTGCTAATTTAAGAAACTTAAGTGACTCAGTAGAGGACCAGGGTCCTCACTTTGTAAACATTCTGAGCCTGTGCTTGGAGGAGAGCATGGAGGTGATGTGAGTGCTGCATCCGCTCTAGGGCGGGTAGCCTGCACACAATATAAGGGAGGAAGAGAGGCTTGCTCTTCTCTCCTTTTTGCTCTTGCTGCTTTTGCTGTCTTCTGCTGCCATGAACTGCTGCCCCTCACCATACCACCCTGCATTGGAGCCAGCTGATTATGGACTGAGACTTACACAAATTGTGAGCTAAATAAACCTTTCCCTCCTTCATATTGGGTGTCAAGTATTTTGTCCCAGCAAAGAGATTAGTAACCACCATACATAGTTACTTTACTGTCTTCTAGCACTTGGAGCAGATACTGTTAAGTGAAACATTTTCCTTAATGCCCAAGAAAACATATTTTTGGCCATGATACAAATGACTTTCAAAGTTAATGGTCAGAACCATGCCCCTCCTTAATTCCTTTAAAAAATGCTGAGTTGTGTTGTAAATGAAGGATTTCAAGAGTGACCCAGCTGGTAGATAAGGAAATGCAGGTGGACTACAATGCTGGTCCCTTGCCTGACAGGTTCAGGACCCACTACAGCGGTGCAGATCAGATGTTTGACCCGAAACTGCATCTGCTCTTAGTCCAGGTTTCACAAGAAGAACCTTGTTGCCCAGAATTTAGCCAGTAATGGATTACTTGGACTGTCTTGTTCAAACTCTTTCCATGTGAAATGAGAACATTACAGAGGTCTGAGAAAAACAAGGAGCTATTATACTTGCATGTACAGTGAGCTCCTTACTGTAAGGTGCTTTTTTTCTCTCTTTCTAGAGTTTGACCCCAGCACTTTCATACAGAGCTAAACCTCCAGCCCCTAGCTCTTTTTAATTTTTATTTTGAAGCAGAGGTTTGTCAAGCTTTCCAGGCTGGGCTCAGACTTTCCATCCTCCTACCACAGCCTCCCAGAGTGCTGGGACAACAGAGGTCCCCAACCACACCTGGCTCATAGGGGTTATCTAAATTGATCTCAGAAGTATCTGCCCCCATCCCTTGTCCAGTGCCATTTTACCTAAGGGGGAAAAAAATCATCCTTTTTCTTTATGTTGGTTGATTAAGTTTTTCTGTTCTTGTCCCATATTATGCTCATGTGGATACTTACTTAAGACATTTGTACATATTACATGGGTTCTTAGAACCCAAATCAGAAAAGGAATCTGATAGAAGAAAAGGCCTGTTTGCATTCTCTGGCTGAAGAAATTGCAAGTCAACTGAAGATGTTTATCTAAAATGTACCAATAAGTTTAATTAATAAAAAGAAAGAGGAACTTAAAACTGTTAACTGAAGGTTTGGCTGTGTGAAAGCCACAGGTGTCCTCTGAAAAAGAGGCCCCATTGACCCTCTGAAAAAGAAGACACATTCCATCCCAGACCAGGGCAGCCCTGCAAACTGACAGAACAATCCCCCGAAGTCCTATGATGAGACTTTGGTCTCAAAAGAGCCTTGAAACCACCGGATCCAATTCTCTTTGCTTTATGGCAAAGGAAAGAGGCTCAGAGGGCTTCACATGGCTCCTAGGCTAGTATTTTCTGAAAGCTTTTTATTAATGCATGTTTGTGATACATAATTATTGCATTCATCGTGAGGAGTTGGAACACATGCAAAACACATCTTAATTCTTTTTACTCCTCCTTCTCCCTCCCCTTTCTCCCTGCATCCTTTGGTCTTCTTCCCATTTGCAAAACATCTAGCTCTCTATTTCCTGTTATCATTCATTTTTTCCCTTTAAATATTTACACTTTGAGTTTCTCATATGGGAAGAATGATGCAGCATTTAAGCTTGTCTGTCTAATTTATTTCATGTAGCATTATTGTCTCAGGGTGTGTCCGGCATTATTTAATTATTGCCTGCGGAGTGTGTATCAGGAGCTGTGTACATAATAGGAGTCTCATAATAGGCCTCCTACAGCCAGGTTTCCAAATTAGGACCAGAAAATCTTCTCTATGAAGTTGATCAGAACGTGCCCAGTGCATACTGAGTAAAAAGGAAATAAACCTTTTCTGTACTTCTTGGTGCAGAAGCATACTGCTGTGTCATGGGGGGGAGGTACAAGTAGGAAGAAAAAAATCCATGAACCTTAACAAATGGTCTCTACCCTCAAGGAATTTGCAGTTTACAGCAAATTCTGGCTAAACATTAAAAAGCTCAAGTGCATGTTCAAGAAAAAGATACTACAAGTGCATGTTTAAGAATATTGAGACAGACAAGACTGTAAATAATGGCCCAGTTGTACAGTCCTAGAGAAGTTGGAGCAAAAGGGAAAGCATGGCAGGCTCCACAGAGGCCCAAGCTGGGTTGTCCCTAGCAGACTGTTAATGCCATTACTCTCTTAAGTTATCAGTGATGCTTCTGGCATGGGGCGGGGCTAATGCTCAGCTTGTTTATTGAATGAGTCTGTGACTCATGAATTCTGAATGATAAAGGTAGATAGCTATTCATCCTTGTGAGGACTGTTTTGCAGGCATGCTCCCACCTAACCTAGATCTTTTGTTTTCCAGTGGCCCACCCTCAGGACCCTCACCACCCCTCGGAGAAGCCTGTCATTCACTGCCATAAATGTGGGGAGCCATGCAAGGGCGAAGTGCTTCGGGTTCAGACCAAGCATTTCCACATCAAATGTTTCACCTGCAAAGGTACCGTGCCTCCCGCTTCCCTGCTTAGTAGCATGTCACAAGCAGTGCCTGTCCCCTTGATGCCTTGCCAGGCCCTGGATGGTAGCATAAATGCTTTCACAAGCTTCACAAGAGGAATCACTTCTTGTTTGAGATTTCATGAAACTCTTGTGGGAAAAACAGGATCCCCTGAAGACTGGTAGTTCCCAGGCTTGTGAGTACTCCCTGAGGTCTCTGATCCTAGGAGAGTGACTAATTCTGGGGACGAACAATGGAAATGGGATTTTGTGTTTTGCCCTTTCCATTTATTTCTCTCTGAAATGAAAGATTCCTACTGCAAAGCAACCTTGCTCCAGCATCTGTTCATTAAAAGAGGACTGAAAAACTTGTAATTTGGGGGAAATTAAGTCACTATCTTTTCTGTGTGTCTGCGTGTGAGCATGCGTGTGCATATGTGTTGAGAAGTGAGAATGAAGAACATTTTGAAAACCTCCAGGCAGAAAAACATACCCCATCCAAGAAACTATCAATTGGAGGTTAATTTCCCTAAACAAGGCTCACAAAGGGCAGCATCTTGGTATGCAGTGTGCTGGCCTGCTATTCCACATCCAGGGCATGGGGAAAGGGGAGAAGAGGGTGGTTTGTGTGTTTCCTGCAGAAACAGGTTCCTTGAGCTGAGGGCACATCTGGGTGACTCAGGATGTAGATAAGTAAGGTGGGAAGAGATGGAAGGAGGGGCAGGACCATGAACTTGTTTGTAGCTTTATTCTGAATCCTACACAAGGTCACCACCCATCTCTGGAAACTGGGCTTCATTTTGAGAATCTTTGAGCACTGTCATCCCAAGCCATCCGTCCATGGGCAGGGAAGCTCGCACCAAGCTATCTACTCCTCAAAGATTAAAAAAATAAAAAAGGAAGGGGAGCTTTTCTAGACTATTTGCTTCAGTGAGTATAATAACTTTTCAGGGAGTGACTTTTCCAAGAGAGAAAGCATTAGCATCAGAAGCTTTAGTGAAAAGGAAGGCCGAGGAAGAGAAAGAGCTCAGCTTCTTCAATTCAGCTCCCTGCTCTGTGTGAGGATGGTTAGGGTGTTACAGCCAGGCGTTTGCTGGATGAGTAGCCAGAGCTGCTCTTGCCACTGGGGACAGGGGAATGGGTAGCTATGTGAGCTGATGGAGATACTAGTTCGTTCCAGTAGAGCACCCACTTTACTATATATGCACCTTATAGTATCATGCTAAATGCCTTAAATATATACAATAAAATGTATTAAAAACAAATGATGTAATATACATGTTATATAAAGGTTATATTTAATCCTCCCGAACTCTCTGAATAAGTATCATAATCAAACCAAAGTTTTCGGACAATCTCAGTCATCAGGAAACACGAGAGTGACACCTGAGATGGGAAGATACTGCCACACCATAGGGCCTGGGTCCTGCTGTTACCAGTCACCAAGTCTGTGACCTCAGCAAGTTGCTTATGTCTCTGTAGCTCAGTGTTCTTTATCTACAAAGTAAAGAGAGCAGACCACAGGATACTTAAATCAGTCAAGGCCTGAAGGCTGCAGATTCCACATATAGATAACCAGATATTTGTGTACCATAGAATCTGAGGTACTGGAATAGCAGGTCATGGAGAAAGCTGTTTTCTGCTTGCATCCAGTGTAGCTAACTTGGAATCAGCGTTATATTTTGTTTTGTTTTGCTCCTCATAAGTTTTGTGAGACATGACTCTAGGAGTGGATTTAGTAGGAAATAAATACAATCTATAGATGACTGTGGTCCTTGTATATATTTAACATTTCTAGTGAAATTACTCAGATCTTGACAGTCTGTTCAGTACATGTAGGTGTTTGACTACACAGCTATCCATGTTGCATGGGGTAGATGCTTTCTTGTTTGTCTTTTTCTCTGCTAGTTTAAAACTGAGGATCAAATGCAAGTTACTTTTGATGGAAAGTTAAACCATACACTGTGCTTCACACCATCAGTGTATTCCTGAAAAGTTGAATTTGTGCTCAACAGCACCTGCTACGTACAGGAATTATTTTTTGATTTAACAAAATGTTGCTAAAAGGAAGGATTCATCTATCGTAAATTTGTATTTTCCCTGATTTAATCTGTCATTATCCACTGTCTTGTGTCCTGCATTCTAGGGTCACCCTTTTCTTTAATATTCAAACAAAGCAGTTTAAGTTCCCTGTAGCTTTTATGATAGAAAAGTCATGACTTCCCCCAAGATTCTAGAATAGTATTTCCCAGTAGGAATATAGGGCAAAACGATGTGTGTAATTTCAAATATTTTAATAGTTATATTAAAAAGGGAAAAGAACAAGTACAATTAATTTCATAATATATATTTAGCCCTATATGTCTAAAATATTATTTCAATATGTAGTTAATACAAAAATACTGAGATATTTGACTTTTTCCATACTTAACACATCTGGCTTTGGGCCAGTTACATTTCAAGTGCTCAGTAACCACCTGTGAGCCGTGGCTGCCATATTGGATAGCACGGTGTCGGTGCGGGTTGCATTCCTGTGGTCTCCTCTCCATTCTCGCTGGTGCTAAAGTTTTGGTCTTCTCTTGCGAGTGCTCAGCCTTTTTCACTGTTTCATCCTACACTGGACATCGTTCCCTTTGTCCGTTTCCCAAAGTACTGCTAACACCAGGCATGTTTTCAGCAGTCTTTAGTGAATGCCTGGGGTAAGGCAGGGAAAGTATAGCACAGATTAGGCAACAACTGCTTTAATATTTTCAGGCCACCTGCAATGAAAGAAATTTCTCATTGGCCAGTCCTCCCCCACCCCTGCTTCCTTCTTGCCTGCCTGCCTGCCTGGCCAGCTCTCCCCCTCCCTCTTTCCCTCCTCTTTTCCTTTCCCTTTCCCCTTCCCTTTCCCTTCTCCTGCTTCCCTCCCCTCCATTCTGTCTTTCTTCCTTCTTCCTCCCTCCTCCTTCCCTCCTTTTTCTCTCCCTCCTTCCTTCAGTTAAAAGACTCATTTTCAGACAGTCTTACAGAAAACTGAGCAAACAGTGTAGGCCAGGAGTACTGCCCCTCCCTCTGGCACCACCTACCATGGCACCCTGGGCTGCCCTGGCCCTGCCCTCATGCTGCTCTTTGTGGGTGGGACTCTCAGGATCCGTGGTGCACACACACAATGGTGAGTGACTGGAGTAGATGGTGGATATGGGTTGGGGAACAGACTCTGGGCAGGAGTGAATATTGGAGACCCCCAGACTCTGAGGAGAGGCACACGGTAGGGACCCCAAAAAGAAAAAGAAAAGCGTGCAGGCCAGGGCCATTTTTTATACTTGTTCTGAACTTTGTATGCTTCCATCCTGGTTGTGCTCTCTCCTCTATGAAGACTTTTTCCCTCCACCCCAGTCAGATCAGGACTCCAGAGTTCCTCAAGACCTGTACTTTGTAAGTCAATTTGGATGGTTTTCCAGAAGAACCTGAAGTCTCCTCTCTGATGAAGGCTTTTTCCTTCTAGTCCACATAATCCTGCCTACAGCCCAACCCTCAAAAAATAGTTCCTTTGGACCTGGGGTTTAGCTCAGCAACGTAAGTGCCTGCTTGGCAAACGTGAGGTGGTGAGTTCAATCCCCGGTACAAAAAAAAAAGTTCCTTTTCTTCCCATGACATCTGAAGTAGAGTTGTGATGTTCAGCTAGGGAGGGAGCTGATGTCCTGGGACAAAGGCCTTTGGGTGAGGAGCACACATCAAAAGAGGCGTGGCTTTGGGTCAAGAGCTGGCACAGTGCATAGGGGCATCTTCACCTGCCAACTGTGAATTCTCCCTGGAATCCTCCTCCCCTGTGACCTCCACACATACGCTGTCAGCAGAGCCTTATGCTTACCTGGGGCAGTGGCTGTGTTTTGAAGTTAGAATGAAAGGACTAAAGTATGAATATATGTAGCAGTAAAAACTAAGGATGAATGCTTTTTGTTTAAAATAGGTCCAGAAAGGAGTAAAGAGGGCACTGGACATTTTATTTGAAAGCTAAACATGCAGAAAATGGGGACCTATTCCTGTGGAGGAATTAGAAACTATGGATATGTTAAATCAATGTTTAGTCTCTACAGCTTCCTAGTTAGCTGTAATGAGCAGCTAGTTAGTTTACTGTAATAGTTAGCTGTAGTAGGATCAGGCAGGGTAGGTGAGCAGAAATTTTGCTGATGAACACATCTCACTTCCTGATATGTCTGATATCTTGGGGTATGATGGTCTGAGAATTGTTAGTCTGTTTTGGTTATTTTTCTTCTGTTGCTGAGACAAAATACTTGACTCCCAAAATGAAGGAAGGAAAGGTTTATTTAGTTCACAGTTTGTGGAGGTTTCAGTCCATATCTTCTGGCTCCAAGGCAGGGTGGCACATGGCAGAGGGGCAATACTTCAGAGCAGCAGAAAACAGCAAAAGCAACAAGAGCAAAAAGAGAAGAATACAAGAGCAAGCCTGTTTTCCTCCCTTATATGCAGGTTACCCACTCCAGGACAGGTATAGCACTTTCATCCAGAATCCCAGCACTGGCCCATGAATCAATCACAAACTCTAGAAGCCTGTCTCCATGACTGCATGAGGCTTTGAGGAGAACATCTAGACACAAATCATAACACCATCCATTTACTAAATGTTAATTGAATGTACACTCCATACAGGTTATCATCTAATTGTAAAATAAAAAGGATAGTATACCATGTCTGTATTCAAAGAATTCAGGAGCTACTAGAAGACACACACAAGTAGGCAACACTTACAATATTGAGAGTAATATGTGCTGCTGAGATGGGGAGATGTATAGAACACAGTGGACGCTAGGAGAACCACAAAGGAGATGTAATGGTACTCCAGGTAGAAATAAAGTAATTTTAACAGTCAGTGTAATAGGAAATAGACAGATTTAAGAGTTGCTTAAAATGGATAGGATTTGGTGACTGAATTGGAGGAGTGAAGGATGCAGGTTTCCAGTTGGACTACTTGAGTGGGCAAATGGGATTACTACCAACTAAAATGTAGGAGCACTTGGTCAAGTAGTGCTGGGGAGAGAGCTGATGAGGTCAGTTTGGTTAAATCATGTGGCACATCTAGGATTTGGGCGATTTAGCACTCCAGAGGTACTGATCTGTGCTTGGAAAGATTTCTAAATCTTTGGCATCTGGATGGTAACTGAAGCTATATGGTGTGTGTGAAATTTCCCAGGGACACAATAAAGGTATAAACTGAATACTAAGGAATGTTAGTATCTGAAAAAAGTAGAACCAGCTATCATGTTGGAAAATGTGTCCATTGGGGAATAAATGAAGAAAGCGGTTTAATTGATGGGTGGATTCTGTAATTAAATGAAGAGGAGATCACAAAAGCCTCCACTGTTTCTTATAATAGCCCAGCGGGAGTGGAACGTGACTACAGGATACTGGGTGGAGGTGTTCTGTCTGCAGTTCTCAACAGTTTTGTTCTTCTTCTTGCCCATTAGCAGCAATCATTTTATGAACTTGGAGGAGTTGTTTTGATGCTCTCTGTTCATTCTCCAGTGCTGTGATAGGTTAATGTAGCCACTTGTCATCACCATGTATTAAGTACCCTATGAGGATAAGAATCATAAAAACAAATTCAAGGTTGCTGTCTTCCATTTGGGTGTGGCATGTGTTATAAATTGGATTCTTCTCAGTGTGCAGTGGCTTCTAATGAGGGATAAATGATCAATGTCTGCCACTTCTAAGTATTTCTTAAATGTAAACTATAATTCATTTTAATTGTATTTTTATTATTCATTCTTTTGATATTCATTGTAATTGTTGTTTCTCTTGAGTGTTTTTCAGGGCATTGCCCTAGATCTGTTCTATTCTTCCAGAAAGTTCTAAGTTTGGGTGTGTCCAACCTATGCCTCCCAGGTCACATGTAGCCCTAGATAACTATTAATGCAACCCACAGGCATACACTTTTACCATTATTATGTCATTTTTTAGTGATATTTTTCATGACTCCACCTTGGAATACTCAAGCATAGACCATGGAGATGACAGCAGAAGGCCATACAAGGAGGTGGCACAGTGCCCTGCTGGCTCTACCACCTGTGATCTGACGCTACTCATGCTTGTGTGACATAGAGAATAAAATGTAGCAATTTTTGATACCAGAAGTAGTATTTTAACCTCTCTGCACAGGTATGCACCTGTGAAGGTAGGTGTTTATTATTAAATACCTATGTGAAGTTTCTTATTTGTTAAAATTGGGCTTGTGTTATTTTATAAAATAAAATAATAATTTAAAATACTTTTAATAGGGCTTTTTATTACTCATACAGATTAACTATATCATATATGGGTCAAGGCAATTCCTCTTCACTCTGAGCAGCCCAGGGAAGCCAAAATGTTGGACACCACATTCCAGAAAATTAGAAAAGACTCATAGGGAAGTGAGGGTGAGGGCTGCCCAGAGACCAAGAAGACTGGTTAGCCAAATTTTCCATCTTCGATGAGCCTTTTCTGGATTATGCACTATGAAATATCAATTGTCCCTATATTGCAGTTCTTCTTTATCCTTTTTCCATAATACCTATAATTATTTAGCATATCTTTTTCAACCCTTGAAGGCAGAGATTTTCATTCATTTTATTCATTCCTGTTTGCCCAGAGCCTAGAACAGCGCCTGACCTGGGAGATGCCCCATGGAGGAATGAATGAACAACACTTTCTCTGGAACTTGAGTGTTAGTGAATGTTTCTAATGGCATAGCCAGTCAAAAAGATCCATCAAGTCCTTCCTGTGTCATACTGCCACAAGTGGTCACGCCAGTGTTATTATCTTCTGAAGAGTGCAAGTAAAGACATCTGTCCCTGATTATGGAGCCACCTGTCTGCCTGGCAGAGTCAGCAGGTCAGAGAGCTTGTGCTGACTAAAGTCCACTCTCTGGCAGTTCTTGCTACCACTTAATCTTCCAGTTAGACCACTTTCTTGCCCATGTGAGCTCACTTGGGCCGACTAGTTGTGGGGTTATTTTGTGGCTCAACTGAAAAACTGATAAAAATACAGGATAAAAGCAGCAGGTGTTTTGTTTTGTTTTCTTTTGTGTTTTTTGAGACAGGGTCTCACCAGGCTGGTCTGAAACTCACCCAGGCTGGCTTCAGGCTTGTAGTGGTCCTCTTTCTTCAGCTTCTGGAGTACTGGGATTGCAAGTGGGAATCACCACACCTGGCCTCTACGCACAGCATTTCATATACAAGAAAAGTCTCTTTTGAATCGTCTTTTGAATCTAAATTTTTATGAAGCTGACAGTCTTTATAGCAAAGAAAGAACAGCTTTAAGGTCCATAGAAATCGCATCAAAGCTCAAACTTAATTATATTATATAGCATTTATTTCTATAGATTTCTTACATACATGGAAGTAACACTGGCATTTGATTTATGGTAGTGGGATAAATTTGCCTTTTTTAATTTCTAAGTTTTTGGTAGCGTCAGGAATCAAACCTAGGGCCTCACAGGTGACAGACACCTGCTATACCACTGATCTATTCCCCCACTAGTATGTTTGCTTTTTAAAATAATTGTATTTAATAAAAATGGGATAGTTTTTTTAAAAATAAGGAAATCGAGGTGGGAGAGAGAAATGATAGCCACCACTGGTGACAGTGGTCCATGAGTGAAGCTGAGCAAGCGTGGGAATCACTAGTCCTAATAGTCAGTCAGTCACCTAGTAGGTGTCCGTCCGTCTGACACCTTACGCCCGTGCTGTCCACTGAAGAATAGACCAGCTGCACAGCTGCACTTTTGTAGATGCCGTCAATCCTGTTAAATAGTATGGCGGGATTGGTCTGCCACTAACTACACTGCATGAATGAGCTTTGGTTGTGAATTTGAAAAGTATAAAAGGTCATTGTGGTAGAATCGTAGATACCCAGGAGACTGAGGCAGGGTGAAGTCAGCTTGGTAACTTTAGTGAGACCCTGTCTCAAAGTGAAGTTTAGAAAGGGATGGGAATGTAGCTCTGTGGTTCTATCCTCTGTACTACAAAAAGAAGAAAACAGCATGTAAGAATTGACTCTTTCTTGGTCATTTTTTAACCTAAGAAGGCACTTTGATAATGTCTAGAGAGGTAGTGTAGACTGAGTGAGAGGTAAAGAAGGGTGAAAGTAGGATTTCTTACTAGGATTCCTTGATGAGGTCAACTAAAGCTTGAAAATGCTTTTGTCCACACTAAATCCAAACCAAAGGACGTGTGGTAGCCTTTTCAGCAGTGGAAGAAGCATGCGGAGCTACCTTGAAGTGTCCTTCTGTGAGATGAATGCTCTTCTCCCGCTTCCCCCCAGAGTCCCACATTGACCACAAAACCCAGAAAAGCAAGTGAACCATGAACCTGGGAAAAGGCAGTAGCCTTCTCACTGTGCCTGTGAGCTTTGAAGACTGAGTTTCCTGTTGCAAGTGACAGAACCTTCAGCGAGAAGTGGGGAGACCCTCCTGAGAGAGAGATGGTGTATCAGGAGATACCAGCAATATGGTTGGATTTATAAAATACCTTAAAGCAGGGTTTATAAGTGTAGTCCAGGAAGCAGCTCTACGAGTGACCCAGATACTGGTTAACAACCAGTATCTGGGTACTTTTTACCCAGAGTCCCGGATAACCAGCATGCTGTATGTGTTCTAGCTTTCAGCTGCTCCCTAAGTGCACTTGCACCCAAGTCGAGAATCACAGCTTTGTAGGGCATGGAGTTTCTAACCCAAATTGGCAGTAGGGTGGTGGAGAGGAAAACACAGAAGTATATGAAAAGAATGAAAGAAAGGGTATTTCAGATGTTTGAGCAGGAACCAATATGGCTGTTTGGGTCTAGGAAATTCTATGGAATTGGGTTCTTTTTTCTTTAGAACAGTCTCATGAAATGTAGAATTTCTGTAGGAGACACTTTAAAACCTCAGCTAGACATACAAATGCGTGCTTTGCATATGTCTGGCTAATTATGCCGAGATGGGCAGCCACATAGCATTCTGTGACTGTAGGGAGATGTGTGTGTTGAGGATTGAACCCAGGACCCTCTGCAAGCCAGATAAGTGCTCTACCACTGGCCTATTACACCCCAGTTTCTCCGCCTGCCTTTTAAAAATTAGGGACAGGCTCTCATTAAACTCTGTGAACTGGCCTTGGACTTGCCTTAGCTTCCCAAGAACCAGAGATCTCAGGTATGTGCCGCCATGCCCAGCCCCTTGTGAAGTCTGACTATGACAAATAAAGCAAGAACACAGAATTTTACAGTTGCTCAGGAATAACTCAGTCCTTGTGAATGATGACCAGCCTCAAGGTGCCCAGAGACTGAAACAAGGCTGACCTAGGATTGCACAAAATGCAGTTTAGTAGGGGGACTTACTGACAAGCGTGGTTCTGGGAAACAGCAGAGCTAGTTGGATTCCTTGAATTTGGGACAGAAAGATCAGTGTTCATATGGTTTAGGGCAAAATGATTTCATCTATGCTGATACTGTCTTAAGATAGTGTCTTAAGAGGTAAGCACATTGGCCCTGAAGCAAGGCCAGCAGATTGCTATAGCTGCTGGTTTCAAACAGGAGCCTAAAGAGAACTCTCTCTGTGGTCTGTTGGCCATTTCAGAACTTTGGAAATGGAATGGTCAATTCGTCAGAAAGAAATGGCAGGTGAGTATGGCAGACTTTGGGGGGCCTGCAGGGGAGGGACCCTGGTGAATTGGGACCTGCACCTTGCCGTTGACTCGGGGTGCCGGGAGAACAAGGAACTCCTCCCCTCTCTGGGGGGGCAGCTGTGAGTGTGGCAGACTTTCAGCGGCCCGAATGAGAGGGACCCTGGTGCATCGGGACCTGCACTGTGTGTTTGACTCAGGGTGCTGGGAGAACAAGGAGCTCCACCCCTTTCTGGGGGGTGGATGTGAGGCGCGAGCTGAGAATCGAACATCTCATGTCCTGTCCCCGTCCTGTGTCCCTCCCCCGCTTAGCAAGTGGGAGCCAGTGAACTGCACATCTTGTGAAAAGATTGATATGTTATTTAGTGTGAGCTCCCTATATGCAAAGATACGGACAACCATTTGGAAGAGAACATGAGACAATATGACAGATTGTGAAGATCTTGGGTTGTCTACCTTTGAAATTTATGCTTTCTTATGTCCCATTCTGTTCTGTTTTGTTGTGTTTAATTTTACCTCCCTTAAAATAAAATTTAAAAAAAAAAAAAATATATATATATATATATAGAGAGAGAGAGAGAGAGAGGAAAAGAAAGTGCTCTAAAGCATATAACTGCATGTATGTTTAAGTGTGTAAGATAGATGACCACATTACTGTTTTTGTTAGATTGTTGAGCAGAACTGTTAACAGTCTCATTGTTTGAATGTCTACTTTGTAGGCTTTAATTTTGTAACTTGAACAGCTATTTCCAAGGATGACAGTATTAACTTATCAAGTGGCGATTTCTTAGTGTTTTTGTTTTTGTTTTGTTGTTGTTCTTTTATTTTTTGCCTTTGGAATTCTGTATTGTTGCAACCCTTTTTCTGTTTTGTTTGGTTGTTTTCTTTGTTTTTTCTCTTTAAATAAAATTATATAAATTTAAAAAAAAAAGAGGCAAGCACATTCCTGGCATCAGAGTCCGGTTATAAAGCTCCACACAGGAGTCTTACAGTTTTGCCTCTTTGTAAGTTTGCTGGGAAACAATGCAGGAAAAACTAAGTAGGGTTACTCTGAGGCAGTCTTAGGGGATGCAACTCAAGATTGTTGTGTCCGAATCCATACAGTTTCTCTTTGCACCCATAAGTACAAGACTCACAAATGAAATCAAATAATTATCTGAAAGGAAAATGCTGGATAATCTAGGGGTGTCACATAAATTATAGACATAACCATTTGTTTATTCAACAAATTTTTTGAGTGCTTAAGCATGAGTGAGGTATGATTAAGTTATAAATTAGATATTATCTCTATCTTCATAAGAGGTATTAATCAGACTTTCACACAATCATAGAAATACGACTTACAGCAGCGATGGGTGATGTAAACAGATGAAGATGGCATTATAGAAGTGATGTGAGCATGCACCAAGGAGGCCTTTGTGTTTGGGAAAGGGCTGATGGTCAGGAAAGACTCTCCCTCCCATCTCCACTTCTTCAAGAAGAGAATTTTGAGCTGACTTATGAAGGATAAAAAAATAACCACCTAATTCCTCCTTGTAGTAAAAGTCAACTAAATGGACTTCATCAATCCAAAGAGCAGCTTTCCACTCATTCTTACTCAAAGTCACTTCATGATTGTATAAATTAATCTAAGCATATTAATGCCCTTCACATCTTGGCCATGAGAAATGTTTATGGAGTATCTGCCGTCTATCCATTCGCTAAGCTGGGCTATGAGACGTATGTAGGATACAGTAACTGCCACCCAAAGAACCTGTGATCTATTGGGAAACAAGGTTCTTTCAAGTAGAACCAAAGCAGACAGCAGAATGCATGCAGGTGAGTGGTCCAGACACCAAATGCAGTGAGTGAGAGGTCACTTAGAGCTCAGTGGTTTGGGTATGTTGCCAAGGAGGGAAAAAAATATGAGCGTGAAAGCATGTGTGTGTCATAAAACTCAATCACCTTCCCAGGAATAGAATGAGTGGGGAGTATGCTGAGTGTGGGCAGGGCTGGGCCTGCCTGGTTCTAGGCAGTGGCCAGTGAGCACGGAGGTGTGACTGGGGCTGATGCTCACCTTAATTTGGGCTCAGATTTTCTACTAGAAATAAGTGGAACCATCATGTTGCCATTGTCATTTAAAAGATGGCACGTTAAACATTGATTGTAGTAACTTTCTGTCTTTTCAACCATGGAGCTAATTTTGTATGTTTGTTATAGTCACGTTATGTTAAAAAGACTTCTGGACATATGTGTCTGTGTAAACTTTTTTAAAAACAGATCACATGAACTCTTGGGATAGCCATTGCAGAAACTCATATAGAATTATGTTTTTATAGAGGCTGCTAACAATGTGAATCCTACTATGTGTTTAAAAGAAGGAAAAATGATATTTTGGTAGCTTTTTAAGCTCTTTTCCTTCTCGTGTTCAGTCTGTCACAAAAGCCCATAATTAAAATTATTTAAGTATTTCTCTAAATCTATTAGAAAGTTCAGACTACAGCTTCTAATGTAAGTGAGCTAGAACGTATTTTCCAAGGATTAGTCTGTTTTAGAGACAAGGTTCTATGAAACAGCTTGGAAAAGCACCCTATCTCTGGTAGTGCTTTCCATAGATTTTTGGGTGATGTTTATCAAATTAGTATCATTCTTCATAGAACACAAGCATTTATAAGGTACAAGGACTTTTATGGAGCAGATGGGTGAAAATTGAAAGGTGAGATGGGGTTAAAGACACAGATTAAGGATTTTCTGTGACTGAGTAGATTTATACTATTTTAAGTGTAGTGGTATTATCTAGATTTATAAGAACTAACTATATGCCTAACTTCTGAAAGAGAACTTTGGAAAGTGGTTAAAACTGTGATCTTGATATTCTTAATTTTTTTTGAAGGCAGTAAAAATACAATAGAACAAGGCAGAACAAAGCCAATTGAGACAGTGCAGTGACTTTGGTACAGAACTTCACAGCAGGTTACCGCAATAACAGTGATAGGTACCATAGTATCTCATTATCTTCATAATAGTTGTCTAGCCAATTAAGTATAGCAAAACCAAACCAAAGGCAGAACATTATAAAATCAACCAAAAGAGAATATTGAATAGAGTAAAGCAATTAATCATAATGAAAACAAAACTGAAAACAACACTTGCTTTCAAAGAGAAGATAGAGGAGACCCCCCATATTTGCTGTGTTGCATATAGTCATCCTGCCAAGAGATGCTCAGACCTCTGTCCCCAGTTGCTAACGGGGGCGGGGGGGTGTTGGGATGTTTGATTCCAAGCCTGCGCACCAGTAGGCTCAAGAGACACTACTGGGTCTCCTCTTGGCTCACACCAGAAGAAGGCGCTTACCAAGAGGGCGGGCGAATTGCTTCTTTGTGCAGGCTCCGATTGATACTCTTTTCTTTCCACTGTAATCCATGATTTGACCTAGATACACAGGTCGAGAAAGTGGCCATGTGTTGTCCACATCCACGAGTTGCCTATGCTAGCTATCCTGGGTAGAAAGGCCTATATTCTACCATCGGGAGCACCTGGAGCAAGGCTGTCCCAAGAACAAAGAGTACCCAAGGTGAGCCATGAGCAAAGGCTGCTTCGGTCAGAGAACACCGAGCCCTTAGGTTGCTACAAGTGAGCAGATTGCTAGGCAGTGGGATATCATGTGACATTGACTTCCTAAATGTATAAATAGATGCACTGCATTGGTTGAGCAGTTCCTTTTCTCCCGTCAGGAGAGGGCTCCACCTGATCTCAGCTTTCTGTAGCTTATCTTTATTTCTTCACCTTTTCACTGCCCTTCATGGCCTCACCCTGGGATATTTGAGAGCCTCTTGGACTGCAGCAGTCTACCTTGAATATTTTCTAACTGAAAATACAAAACAGCTTCCTTCAGGAGCCTCCTCTCATTTTAGATAACTGTAACCTTATCTAACTTGCATCTTTTGGTACACATTAAACAAACTTTGCCCCATTTCTCCTCCTTAGGTGGAAAAGTGCTGATGATTGATTTCCTTGAAATAACCAACCATAAACTTAGAGACCATTATTACTCTGACCTCTTTTGAGGGGAGTGTTTAATCCCAACTCTATCTACTTTTGTATTCTTTTCTATCCCTTTAATTATTCCTATTTCTACCTATATCTCTTCTCATCAACCTTAAATTCTGGCACACTAAACGCATGGCAGTCTTACTATCTCTCTTGGAGGCCTTCTTGCAATTGCTAAGCTCAACACGAGCATGGTCTGATACTATACAGGGCATCTGTGAACCAAAACTGTGTCATGAGTTGTGGTCAGTCTTCTTGCTAGAGTCTCATGAGACCAAAGACATTGGATAAGTGGCATTGTACTATCTTGGCAGTACCATATTGGTGTCAGTTAGGTACTTTCAGCAGAAGAGACAGGACTGTGAGCTGAGTCAGACACAAATGCCCTTTACCTTATTCTATGCCAAGAGAGCCCAAGCTCCAGATGGCAGCCTCACTTAGGGCAGTATGAAGTAGGAAAAATTCGACAAGCTTTTATTTATCTAAGGGTTGTGAAAGATGCAAAATAGCATACACAGCAGTCTTTGCCTTCAATAAGCTCAAGATGGAGAGGAGAAGATAATTACATTGGCAATATATGGAATATGTAAGAGATCTGATTAAGAACCTGTTATGATTGATACATTGTGTCAACTCGAGAAGTTCAGAAGTTTAAGCCATTCAACAAGGGTCCAGGGTCCTTATTTTGTAAACATCCTCAGCCTGTGCAACAGAAGGGCACAGAAATGCAGTGAGTGCTACACCCACCATAGGGGTGTAACCTGCTTACAGTGTAAGGGAGGAGAAGAGGCTTGCTTTTCCCCCATTTTGCTCTTGTTGCTTTTCTGTCTTCTGCCACCTTGAATTGTTACCCCTTTGCCATGCCGCCCTGCCTTGGAACAAGCTGATTATGGACTGAAACCTCCACAAAGTGTGAGCTAAATAAACCTTTCCCTCTTTAATTTTGGGTGTTGGGTATTTTGTCTCAACAAGCTAAAAGTAACCAAGACAGAGCCAGATGTTGACAATTGTTCCGGAGCCCAAGGCTGTGGATGGAAGTAGAGGATATGAAGAGGCTTCAAGCTTCCTGGGGAACCAAACTCGAGTGGGCCCCTTAGGCTGTGGAGGCCGGGATCTGGCATCAGCAGAGAGTGAGAGTGACTTAGAGAGGACGCAGAATGGGGAAATCAGTTTGACTGGAGTAAAGTGCTGGTGTCTGGGAAGGACCAGATGAACATTTGGCAGAGCGGAACAGGAAAGCTACTAGATAAAAGTGTTGTTTTTATAGTAATTTGAAGCGCCTTATTAGGAGATCCCCTAGACTCCCATACAAACTGCATTCTGTGGTGATATATCTGTGTCTTTATCTGTGTTCTCTAGGGTTGGTTTATAGATGCATATAACCATCTTTGGACCTTATTCTTTGGTGTTTGGGAGTTCATAAGAGGGACAGGTATACCAGCACTTTCTGTAGACTGAAAAGGGGAAAAAAAAAGAGAGAAAGAGAATAGAAACCTTAGTAAAATTTGTCTGTGGATCCAAAATTCAAAGTAGGTTTGTGGATGGCTTTGAGATTCTCTTGGAGGTAAGCAAGTTTGGCCTAGTACGTATAGGCAGCCATCATTTCTTTCTTGTGTACATTTTCAGCCCTCGTGCCTGAAATTAAAGTATGTTGGAAGAATTCAATGAGCTATCATTCATGGGTGGTATCGTTGTTTCTTGAGCTATCTATAATTAATATTCCACATGAAGTTTAATAATAAGTCCTAAAAACAAGCTTATTATATTTTCAAAGATTTTATTAATAAATAGAGGTTCTGAAATGGTTCCCTTCCAACCAAAGGTCTTATTATTGTGAATTCAAACTTCAAACTAACTACAACTTCTCAAATGCCTTGCTTTGGCATCTCATTTTACCATCTGGTTGAGCTTGTAACTGTCTCCTCACTTGGGAATGATTGTTGATTTTGATGTGTGTTTAGAATTTAGTGCGAAAAGTTATTAACTATGTTTTTGAGTCTTGGTATTTGCTTCCAGGATAATGCATTAGCAAAAGTTATTTCTGGCAAGAAACTGCCCCCTCACATTATTGTTGATGAGTCTCTGTTCCAGCTATTTTGGGCCCCAGGCTATAGTGGATCGGCTTCCAAGCTGCATTGCGTGGTTGTTTCAAACACTGCTCAGAACAAAAATGGACTGATTCAGCCCCCCTCACTGGAATAGGATTTTGGTAGTTGAGAAGACATTATCAAAGTCTACCTTTGTAATCTTTATAAAGAAACAATATAGTGATTGGACTATACCTTGGATGAAATACATTTTTCTGAAAACATTTTTTTTTTTTTTGGAGTAGAAGAGAGAAGATAAATAGTTGGCATTTGTGGTATTAATCTATAGGTGGAGTGTTTGGGAGTTCTGGTCTACCCAGCCTGAGTGTCTAGCACATGGTATTTTGGGAGGGGGCAAGATGTGCTGTTCCAGGCAGGGTGGAACAGGATTTTGATCTAACCAAGGGTAAAGTAGTACTTCTGGAGCACATGGTCTTTATCCCAAGAAATAAAAGGAGGTAACCCCGGTCTCAGGCCCCAACCTCATGGAGCAAGGTAGGAACAGCTCCTTGTACCCATGATGGACACGTCACTACCAGAGTGGCAGACAGCCAGCACCTGTCCTGGAGCCCTGTTCACACCACTAAAACACTGTTCTGTTGTCACCCCTGTCTAACTTTGTTCCCCTCCTGTTCCATGGTACTTTTACAACCCAGGCAGCTCTTGTTAATTGTTTTATGATTTAAGATTGTTTTAAAACATGCTTGTTACTAATTTCACAACTTTTATATAAAATGTCTTGGATGTCCATATTTCCACTTAACATAGTAGTTAATTGTGTTCAGTAGTTTATAGAGAACGAATTCAAGAGCATAAAACCAAAAACACGGGGGCTGTCTGTAGCCAGGCTTTACAGATAGCAAAGCACAACAGAACTCAGTGGAGTCCTTGAGTGGGAAGTGTTCTAATAACTGATTATGGAGAGGAAAGTAACTCGTATCTTCTCCTGGCAGCCCTCTGTTTAAATGAAAGGAATCCATCCATACTTTTGCCTGCGTTTATGTTAACTTTCAACTAGAACAAAGACAAATGGAGCCCCTAAATTAAAGCATCTAAATATGTCATGCTAAACTTTGACCCAATTAAGATTTTTGTGATTATATAGTTGGGAAATTTTTGCTTCATGCCATCAGTTATAAATATTTGCTAAATTGTTAATATAAAATTGGTGCAATATTTTTTAAAAATTTAATGTTCATATTTTTTGGTTGAAAAGAGTCAATAGACTTCTTTTTAAAAAGTTAAATTTTTGACTCTCATACAAATTCTGACTGAGGGAGCTGGGGATTTAGTTCAGCAGCACAAGCACCTGCCTGGCATGCACAAGGTTGTGAGTTCGATCCCCAGTACCAAAAAAAAAAAAATTCTGACTGAGGACATATCGCAGATTTATTCAGTTCATTAGTGACAGAACCAGCAAGGTGGTAAGCCGCCTTGAAGGAGAACTGAAGGAATGGGTCATATAAGCATTCAGGAACGAGTGTGAGGTTGAGATGGCTGGAGAGATAGAACACTAATTAGTGCTGCAACAAGATTATCACTCCAGGCAGAAATCACCTACATCTCCTCTGGACAGAGTTAACATTAATTTGAAAAGTCTGAACCTTTAATCAGCAGTACAGAGCTTGTCAAACACTGATCTGTTCCCCCTGGGTAATGAAGTAATCCTGCTAAGCTGTTGAGGAATGCTCTGAATGACATCAAAAGAACATGCTTTCCTCCTTTGACCTTGTTACTAAGTTTTGGGTAATTTTCCCTGACATTCTGTTAAACAAGGTGAGCTTCCATTGATAGGAGGTACCTAGAGCTGTCAAATTCATACAGAAGACAGAATGGAGAGTTGCTTGGAGCTGGATGAGTTAATGCACTGAGCGTCCACTTGAAAATGATTAGGTGGGTAAATTTTGTGTATGGTTTGACAACTGCAAAGAAAATTAAGCATGAGCCAACACATAGGTTTACAAAAAAAGTTAATTCCTCTCAGGAGGATGATGTGTATAACAAACTCACTTTTCCTTGTTTACAAAAATGTAAGTATAATTTTCTAAAAATAAGATTATTGTAATTCTTTACTCTGTGACTTCTGTTCTTTTCACTTAATGATACATCACAAACTGCATGCTGAAAAAAAAATAAAAAAATAAAAAATTTTAAAAAATTTTTTAAAAAACTGCATGCTGGTTTTATCTGTTGATCTAGTTCAGTCTTTTGAATGCCAGTTTCACAGACTAGACATACCACTTATTCAGCTATTCCATAGATAGAAATTCAGGTTGTTTTCAGACATCTGGTTCTTTTTTGTCCAATTTTTTTTTTGGTTTTTTGTTTTGCATGATGACAGCAAACATGATGACAGCAAAATTGTTTCAGTGCAGGAGTGTGATACTGAGGGCTAGTATCTCAGGGGTGACAGCCATAAAACAGAGAAGGAAGGCCTAGTCTGGGAATCCTTTTGTTAGGGAACCAGATTGGATTTACTGGCCAGTTGAAAATGTTGGTGTCAGGAGTGGGGAAGTGACTGCTGCTACTAATTTATTGAGAGAGGGAACAGAAAAACATCTGAAGCTTTGAGGGGGGAGATAGCAGAGAAGCTGAAAGATTACAGCCTCTTTGGAAAATGCTCAGTTTGAGGTAAGCGTGCTGTCTGTAAAATCACAGGCAGGGATCACTAATTGGAGAATCCATTGCACAAAGTCCTATCTGAAGCTATGAGAATGACTGAGATCTGCTATGAGGAAAGGAGATGGCATCTGTAGGAGTTACATACATTTAGGGCCCTGAGACTGATCTGCTTTTCTGGAATGCAAAATGGCTTGAAATTATGTCACAGCCACTCCAGACCTAGGAAATATAATAGTAATAATAAGTGTCAGCTACATGAGCTTTCCCTCTCACTGCTTGTCAGGTATGCCTGCAAGGACTCCTGCCTCTTTATACACTGATTTCCCTGTTATCTAAACCACCAGAATCAATGGTGTAGTTTGGTAAACCATCTTGGCCAGCACTGCTTTGAATTTAGGGGAAAGGCAAATCAGATCTCAGTGGGGCACAGTTTGGCATCTCTCAGCAGTATTACAAAGTCATTTTTAAGGCTATGCTAGGTTCATAAAAACTAGGCTTTAATAAGAAGAATGTATGTCCATAGCACAAAGTCATGTGAACCAGAGAATGCTGAGCAGAAGCCCTGAGGAAACAGTAGACACAAAGAATTTCTGAAACATTCAGTGTGTGTTTTAAAACCCTCACCGCTGACCTCTATTAGTATAAAGATTACCCTGTTGCCACCAGATCTTTTTTTATAAAAGGTCTGTGAATTTTTATACCAAGATTGTTTGATGGCAGGTGAGAGTGAAGGGAATGATTAGTGATCCAAATGCAAAGTTTTCACATTTCTCGGCTTTGCGAATACTACCTAAGTTTGTAAGACTAACTGAGTCATTAGAGTGGCTGATGTCAAGGAGGTGTGAAATCAGTGGGAACTGAAGTAAGATTCAATTTTAAAATGTGTGTCTTGCAGTATATTAGATAATCTAATCGCAGTTGGAAGCTCCCTGAAGAAGAATCCAAAAGAGTAAAGATGATAACTCTTGCCCATAAAGTACCTTATCACTGGGGGGAAAAAATAATAACCTATGTACCTAGAATACAGAAGGAAACTCTAATGCATTCTGTGACTGCCTAACCCAAACCATCATTTCCTGTCACTGAAAGAATTGAGGTCAGAATGAGGCTAGTCCCTCCTCGGGCTGCCCCATAACCGCTTGGTGAGGAAGAAGCAGGTGTGAGAACCGTGGGGGCAGGAGGAGATGCTGGCAGGTGACAGGAGGCAGCAGGTGGCAAACAAGCTGTTTTCCAGAGAATAGGATCACAGTAGTATTTATAGGGTGGTCAGTTTCAGGCCTGATGGACTCTGGCCATAATCTTGAGTTACTTAATTATAAATTGCAAAGAAGAATGTGATATCTGCGGAGTGTTGATGTAAACAAAGACCACTGAGTTCGAGTGGAAAGTTCATTTGTAGCTGCTTTGTTGCCTTGAATGTCTTTAGTAACTTGCAGTTAGTAAAGAGTGCTAACCAAGGCAGAAGGAGTAGTTATTCTGCCAGAATCTTGCTGTGCTCAGCACTAGTGCGTTAGATGCATTAATGCGTCATGGGATCTGACCAGGGGAACCCTGGAAGTGTTACAGATCCTTCAGAGAGTGACTTCATGATTGAGCTGTGTCTCCCAGCCCCAACTCAATGTTTTTCCTACCTGGTTGCAGGAATAAACAAGAATAATACTGGATTCCTTGCCCAAGACCCTTAATTTTAGAAGAGTCACCTAATCTTAGCAATAGAGAAATTAATGTTGGAGATTCCCAGCTTTCTCTGTTGTTTCCTAGTCATTTGGCAGGGAAAAATCTTTGCTATCAAGGGATCCCTCTAGGCTTTATTTGTGGACAAGTCGTCATGACCTTTTTTGAGTCTTGTCTGGACATGCAGACTAGGCCCAAAGCCTGTTTGTTTATACCATCTCCCAATGCCATAACTGCACAATGTAGAAAGAGACACCAAAATCCAGACATGATAAAGCATCCTCTTTTGCATGAGCTGAGGTCATGAATGACAGTTTTGTTTTTTGTTTTTTGTTTTTTTTGTCTTGCATATGAACCGTTTTCTTTCCTCTTTGCCTGTCTTTGCCTGTCTGGCTTTTTTTTTCCCTCTGTATAATATATTAAAAAAATAGCATATGCTATTTGCTGTACAAAGAGAAAAATTACTGTCTGACTTTTTTTCATAGCTATGGAAAAGTATTTCCAGAGTGTGAAAAAATAGCTTTTGGAAATTTTAGCTACTGCTTTTGGGATAGTGGGAATTTGTTACTCAACTTGGTAACAATCTTGGCCCAAACCAAACAGCTGCATGGGCAAGCAGTGGGCACCTTTCCTAATGGCTCTGCCAGGGGCATCTTTGTTCATATCTGAGCCAGCCTGAACTCAGCGTATCTTTCCATCAGAGACTGTTAAGTTACCTCTGAATCTTAGACGTATCACAAAAGCCATTGAGACCCAGCCAGTGGATTTTACTTGTATGAGATATTGCATAGTTCCCAAGGCGAGGGAGGAGAGTGAGAAAGCAGAGCCCAACAATAAATAGCTCTTTGTACCAGTCCCCTCCCCTAGCCCCAAACCATTGAGATCGTAGTGAGCAGCCAGCATTCAGTGGCAGGCAGCTGCTGCCCAGTAGGTTCGTAGATAATAACCAGATGTGAACTTGTCTTTCCACAGTGTGTGGCTGTGACCTGGCCCAAGGGGGCTTCTTCATAAAGAACGGGGAGTATCTCTGCACCCTGGATTACCAGCGGATGTACGGGACTCGCTGCCATGGCTGTGGGGAGTTCGTGGAGGGCGAGGTGGTGACCGCCCTGGGCAAAACCTACCATCCCAACTGCTTCGCTTGTACGATCTGCAAGTAAGTGATCATCTTCCCCACGCCTGTAGCTTCCTCCAGCAGTGGAACTCGGGCTTCAGCAGTGAAAGCTTGGATGTCCTCCTTTGGTCTTAAGTAGTACTCATTCTTAAAAGACCCCTTTTCTGTTTTGCCTCTTCCTGCTGAATTCTCAGTGTTAGTCAAAGTGTAAGTTAGTCATGAAACTTTATATGTGATATCTAAAAAGTGACATGACCGATTTCAAGGGACTTAAAACCAAGTCTGGAGGCAGCTCAAGGCCTCAAAACATTCAGAGTAATAAAATCATTGGTGGAAGATTGGACAATTGCTCAAAAGGCCAAGCTTATTTGGAAGTATAAGTTCTTGTGTATGTGGCACAGGCATTTAAAATCATTTCTTTTTTTCTGTATCATAGGAGTTGGCAAATGAGGGCTCACAGACCAAAGTAGGCCTAATACCTATGTTTGTAAAAAAGTTTTACTGTCATGCAGCCCCGCCTGTTTGTTTGAATTCTGTCTAGGGCTGCTGTGGGAGATACAGTGGCAAAGAAGTGGTGATGGGCACCGTATGGTTCACGAAGCCTGGGAAGATACTTACAATTTGGTCTTTGAGGGGGAAATTTGCCAGACCCTGCTGTTTAGGTGTCTCTCATCTGTCAATGTTCAATCTTAGCTGCATAAATGAGCTTGATTTAAAATGATGGGTCTAAGAGGAAAAGAAAAACTGCATGACGTGTGAGTGGGAAACTGTGGTATTGTGTTCTGGTGCTACACATTATAAAACAGATGGGTTTGGTGCCTCTAACTAGGAGACTCGCCTACAAGGGTCAGCGACTTAACTGATCCGGTCTAGTCACAGTCTCAAGCCCTGTGCTGTGGGACTGTCTTGCTAGGCGTGAGTCCAAAACTACCTTTCAGAGGGAGATGTTTTATTTTGCAGTATTTCATGTTTCTAAGCCAGAAAGATGCAAATACTGTAAGGATAGGTTTAACTTTGTACAATTAGTGACAAGTAACATGGATGAGTCATATGAGACATTTTCATAAAATTATATTTCACTTTATTAGTATACATTGGCAGTACATAATGTTTACATTCCTTGTGTAGCATTGGTGCACATATATAGAATATCTTAATTCTTTTTTTGAAACCCATTCCCTCCTTGCTCCTGTCTCTTGATGGCCTGCTGCTTTGAGAAAGATCTGTCTCCCTACTTCCTACTGTCTGTCATTTTTTTGCTCTTTATTTTTACTTTGAGTTTCTCATGTAAGAGAAGCCATGCTATGTGTAAGTGTGTGTGTCTGATTTATTTCACTCAACATTGTGTCCTCACGGTGCATCTATTTTCCTACAAATGACTCAAGTTTATCTTTCTTTATGGCGGGGTATTACTCCCTTGTGTTTTTAATAAAGATTAACTCATTTCTGAATCGCCATTTTTAAAATCATAATTTTAAAAGTTTGAGATTCACAAGCAGTATAGTTTTATTATTTAGTCAGAGTAAAGTTCTACCCTAACATCTCCTTTTCCAGGTTGTGACCTGGCTGAGGAGACCCCAGTCTGGTTTCCCTTCCTGGGCTGAGTTGAAACCTTTGTGATTAAGCTTTTCTAAGCCAGAGACATCTGATATTTAGAAAACCAACTAATCAACCAACCAACAATCAAACAAACAACAACAACAAAAAACCCCACGAGGTGGCAGAGTGCTATGGACTAAAAAAGAGTGATCCCCACGGCTGGCCGACCACTGAAACCTCTGGGTCTGGTGAGGCTGTGGTCCCTTTAAAAATTCTGATTTCCTGGTTTCTGGAGGGTTCCCAACTGTGATGTTACTCACCCCAGTAGGAAGATGCTGGTCCAGGTAGCTCTGAGAGCCATCTGTTCTGACCCCCTGAGAGATTACTGTGCTGAGGTCAATGTAACAATGGGCAAACGTAGCTAATGAGAGCCTGTCCTTGGACCTTCGAGCCAGCAGAGGCGCTCAGGGTTCCTACAGGTTGAGTGAAATGCTTGAGAAAAGAAGTGTCTTTGAGTTCATATTTTTCCAGGTTTGGGGAATATATATATATATATATATATATATATATATATATATATATATATATATATATATAATGAGGTATCTTGGGGAGAGGACCCAAGTCTAAATACGACATTAATTTTCCAATATACAGTATATCTTATACACTAACAATACTGTATAGTATTTTTTCGTATACTGCATTTTGCCTGGGACCCATCACGTGAGGCAGGTGTGAAATTTTCTACAATGGCTACATTAGCGTTCAAAACATTTCAGAATATGGAGCATTTGGGATTTTTGGATTAAGATTGCTCAGCCTGTACTATGCAGTGGCAGCTGCTGCTTCCAAATGATGGTAACTCTATCTAAATTGGGATCTTCTTTATGGCTGGCTAATTGCGTTCGCATAGAATTTAATTTACTCCTCTTAGCAATTCTGTGAAGGCAGTCTGGAATTACTAGCTCTATTTATGAGAGTCTCAGAGTGTGAGACTTATGCGGGTTAACCTTAGAAGGCAGAGATTTGAACTCAGGTTTTCTGCCTCTAAATTCTTTTTTTTCTGTTATAAACATTCATTTATACAGAAAGCAAGCCTGTGAGGGCAGAGGATACAGAGGGCAGGAGGGAAAAATCTGAGGGTCATTGTAAAGTAAGAAAATTCCAGGTTGAGAAGGCCTGGCCCCATGTTGAGCCCTGGACCCTGGCCCAGGCCATGGGGGCATTGTGTAGAATCTGAGTCTGAAAAAATAAGCGTGGATTAGAAGGAGGAGCTGAACTCGGGTGAGGTAAGTGAGGCATCTGGGGTGCAGCATGTAAAGGGATGCTCGTTGTCACATCGTGCAAATGCCGGTCAGCTCTGGAGAGTGAGTGCTTCCGAACACATCGGACCTCACAAGCCACAAGCCCGTTGGCCTCACGCAGGCCTTGGTCTGATCAAGAGGAAAAGAACCTTGTCATTGTGATGAGCCCGTAACTGTGAGACCCCCTTGCAGGATGGCTTTGAGGCTTGTTTCATTTTAATTAATGGTCATAAAATCACTGGCCCACTTACGTCACCAGAAAGTGATTGATGTTGATTATTAAAGACAGAGCAAGTTCTGAAGCTGGAAAACACCATCTTCCCCTGCTGCAGTGGTACTCATTCATGAACTTAATTCTTCCCACAATTCCTATCAGGACATGAATTGGACAAGAACCAAATCAAATAATTCGCTTTGAGATCAGAATTGTGGAAAGAGTTAAGTCCATGAACTGAGGTACCAGTGTATGAGAATCTAAACCCCGTGGCTAGCAGCAGCAAGCACATCTGAGGAGCTAAGTCCAGACTGTGCATATAGATTACGGTTAGTAACCAGCTGTTAGTCCACTGAGGCGTTACTTAAAGAATAACAGCTGCAAAAGTGAAAACCAGTGTCAGGAGTTTGGACTTGCTTGCAAGTGATGCTTCTGACTTAGGTTTGTGATGTCTGAGACTATGAGCTTCACATTTCCTAGCCGACTACTTCAGACATTGGGAAAGTCGTGTTGATGAAGATGACTGGCACATTGGCCAGTTCAAGTCAGCAGGCATGGAAACTGCTATATCTCTGTTAATAAATGACTTCGGTTTCTAAAACCTGTCTGCCTGGTGACCTGAGAGGAGAAACTATTAACATACATGTAATATTTTTGTAAAATGTGCTGCTACTGATAAATGCCCAGGGTGACAGGAAATTACCTTTCCGGAAAGAAGCTGCTGCTAGTTCTTAAACAGATATGTTTACAGCCCATGCCATTCCTCTCAGTTTGTAAGGGACACAGTCAGCACTGTGCAGCATTCAGATGTCCAGAAAGGACAAAGTCTAGCTCAGCACAGTCATCATGGAACTCTAGGCGTGGTCCCAGGGAGCTGGAAGGGTTCATGCGTGGCCAGTAACCAGTGGGGTGTGCCCTGAGCTTCAGTTGGAACTTACGGCATTTAGAATGTTTCTTTACGAAGATTTTTCCATTTGGAAATTTACTGTTTTGCATGCCCTGATAGGGGCTTGTTGGGACTTCCCTCCACTAGCAAGTGGATGTAAATCATTCTGTTTTACTGTCAGGTTGCTATAGAACCTGTGCATTCTTTTTTCCCCATAATGAGGCACGTTTGTTTGTTTGTTTGGACCATAGCCAGCTGGCTGGCTCGGGCATGGCCACATTTCAGACATCTCAGCGGGTGCTCCTCCGAGAAATAAATTTGTACCTGAGGGCAGCAAGCAGAAAGAGTAAGGAAAAGGAATGAAATTGCTGGAATAATCTGGAGGGGGATATCTTTCTGTCTCCAGGCGCCCGTTTCCACCCGGAGACCGAGTGACATTCAATGGGAGAGACTGCCTCTGCCAGCTCTGTGCCCAGCCGATGTCCTCCAGCCCTAAAGAAGCCACCTGCTCTAGCAGTAAGTGCCCCACGACGCGCTGACATGCATGCTCTTATAGCTCTGGCAGGCTCCTGCCTTTTTGAGAATCTGTGTATGCACCAGTCCATGGGTTCTCCTACCTTTTTGAGAAACCCTATTAGCTAGAACCAAGACAGTTGCTATGGAGGGCATGTTCCTTTGTAAGATGGGATGACTGGTAAAACCCATCTTCATTCAAGCATCTTCATATGTCACAGAGCTGGACATCATCCTGCCCATTTTAACAGTGATGGAAGCATGCCCGTAAGACTTTACTGTAGAAGTGATCTTCTCTATCACGGAGGTTGAGATACAAGAATGCTTGGTGAGGATGTGATTGATTCACTTTCTGTGTTAAAATAGCTGTCTCTGCTTTCCCAAGATGCGAAGTGGGTGATTTCTGCTAAGGCTTAAGTAAATGTTTATTAAATAATTCACCCCTGCAGGGGTTCTGACATTTATTCATTTAACAATTTGCTATATACCTATAGTGAGTACTGTTTTTAGCAGGGGAGATAGACCCATGAGCAAAAACCTCTCCCATTCTCCAGAGGCTTCCAGAGAACCCATGGACTGGTGCATACACAGAACTACCTAGAGTGTGAAGACAATTAAAGCAGGAAAGGGACTGCACTTATGAGGCAGTCATTTCTCTCAAAGGGTGACACCTATGGAGAGATTGGACAAAGTGAGGACAGATTATGCATCCGTCAGGGATTTGCAACTATGCTTGACGCAGCTCATGTGAATTGTGAGAATCCAGAGAGAACCCATTTTCCTTCCCTCTCCCCCGAAATAGTAGCCAGATGTCCTTTCTTCTAATAAACACATTGGAAGTAACATTTTGTAGATCAGTGGATAACTTTTATAAGTCAAGGTATTCTAAACTCTGGGTGCCAGTTTAGGAAGTTTGGCATTGCCTCTTTCCTAGAGCTTTAGAAGTTCAAGGTTGACCTTGGTTTCTGTGAAGTTTGCCAGTCCTCAGGAGACCAGGAATAAGTCTCATTAGGTTCCAGGAGGCTTAATACATGAGAATGAGATAACTCATTTCTATTCCAGAAGAATTCTGTACAATTTATAGCAGTGATTCCAAATCTTTCCAGTAAAGTAGAAACCTTATACTTGTTAAAAATAAGAACATTATAACCAAAACATTTGCATAGAAATTGGATTTTGACCATTGGGAGGAAAGAAGGAAATGCACATGTTAGCACCTCTTTCAGCACACATGACAGGACCATAAGGATTTATATGACCTACTGATAAATGACAGCAGCCTGAATAGGACATCCACAGTGACCGCAGGCCCCCAGTTCTTCATGGTGCTCATTAATAGTTCAAGCAAAAGAGAAACAATTAGCCCTAGGTTGCTGGAAGGTGATATGGGGTGAGAACAGTCACCCTATCCTTGGGAAGGCTTCCTGTGAAAGTACGTTACCAAAACATTTGGAAGATTCTTCAGTCTAGTTAGGAAACATAGGGTTTTCTGAGCTGTAGTGTATGATGCAGAGGCTCACGTCCTTAAGGCCTATAGTAAGACCGACTGTGTTCCAAAATTGTGTGAAACCTTTGGTCCAGCTATCCGTGCTGATAGGTGGGAAGTGAGGCTCGCAGGTGTGCTCACGGTCGCACTATCCAATGGTAACATAAGTCAGATGCAAATCTTTTGACCCCTGGTTTTTTGCTACTTTGTCTCATCTAATGCTCCTCATTGTTTGGCTTAGGAAACAGAACCAAATCTAAAGTCTTTAAGACATCTCTGACCACACAATTTGGAAACCATGTTTACTTGTAATAGCTTTACCAAAATGATTGTTCTAGTAGTAACATTTTTTGGCTTTGAAAAAGCCATGGTAGCACATGCCTATAATCCCAACACTTGAGACACTGAGTCAGGAGGGTTACCATAATTTTGAGGTTTTTGTGGACTACATGGTGAGTTCAAGGACAGCCTGAGCTAAAAAGTGAGCCTTGTCCAAAAAACTAAAGAAAAAAATTGGCTTCATCTATATTTTCTGATTTTATATAACTTATATATTATACACATAAAATATGAACACTGTAAGTGAAAAATGTAATCAAATTAAGTCCATTGCATTTTTAATACATTTAAAATCATTGCTTATGTGCAAATTGTTGGACCAAATCATTTTTTCTCTTTGCTTCCAATAAATCAGACCTCATTTCTGTGCAACTGATTTGGTCAGAACATTTTATTTTTAAGAAGTGTTTATCTATTTAAGCAAGTATTCAAAGCCATTTATAGGGTATGTGGGTGTCTATGAAAAAAGAAGCTCCTATATACGGACACACATATGTAAAATACCCAAACTACAGGCACAGAAATACTAGAGCAATAGGAATTTTCAGCAAGTTGCTGAAATTTCATTGGAGCACAATCAGAAAACATTGGGTTGTTATTTGTAGTTCTTCAAGAACTGCCCTGTACTTCAAAACTATTCTGGTATGTCTTCAATTCTGTTTCTTGTTTATTTTGTTTTGTTTTTGTTTCTGACTTCTTAAGCTTGGCAAGGGGCTTCCTAAATAGAAGCCAAAAAAGAACTTTTAGTGTGAAATTTCTCCTTAATCATGTTCACAGTGTCCTAGAAGGATATCCAAGAGCAAGGTCCTATTTTCCCTTTAAGATACTACCTCCAGAAATGAGTTTGCTCTACTCAACTATAGCTTTATTTCATATTCTGTGACTAGTTCCCATACTCACTGAATAGGAAATGAGACTCCATGAAAGAAGCAGAAAAGCAGGGGCAAGTGGAAACAGAAGCTAAATCCGGAATGTAATAAAAATACACACAAAATAACTTTCCCTTTGAGCTTACTGAATGAAGGTTTAGTGTTCCTATTTCCCCTTCTCAGTGGCTACTGTGTCTATATTGCCCTAATTTAGGAGATCTCTGCTCAGTACCTCCCTTTTCCCTACCAAAGTTCTTATCTGTACTTCTGTTTTCTTCATGAAGCATGCACATAGCTCTTAGTGGTGCGCCAGGCACTATTTACATTAGTAACCCATTTAATTCTCACAGTAACCCTATGGGTTGGTACTAACCCTGTTCCTTTTTCACAAATGGAGAAACAAAGGGTCAAAGAGATGAAGAAACTTGCTCCAGGTCACACAGGCCCACAGACAGGGGCCCCAGAGGCCACTCCCTTCTCCTGAAATATCTGTTTCCCCATGTGTGCTGCACCTCACAGCAGTGACCTGTCTGCCCATGACCTGCTTGTCCTTATTCCAGGACTGTGCACCTCCTGTACACCACCACTGCCCCCTGTTGTATCAAGGTTTGTTGAGTGGAAACCCTCAGAAAGTTATTCTTGGAAACACTACTTCAATAAAAGGTTACTGCCCCAAATTAGTTAAAGAGATTGCTGCATCCATTCCAATGCAGTTTTAATTTAACAAGCAATCGATGATGTAATTAATCGTAGCAAGCCATTGTAATTAATCATAACAAGCAATCAATGACGTAATTAATCGTAGACTGTCTCCTAGAGTTAAAATGAACATTAACTTATCTGTTTTGCTAGCTGATTCACACTTTTTAAAAAATATCACCAACACAAGGCATTCCGTCATTATTCTCGGTACAAGTCTCCGAAGCATAATTCCACCCCATTCTTCATATGTGCACCAGGACTTGAAGGCCTAGGGGTTGTGGAGTGCAATGAGAGGGAAGTGCGTGTGCAACCTAGTGCATAGGGAATTGGGTTCAGACTGTGGTGTCCTCCATGCTTCGGCTTATTTCAGGCACCTGATCAGGAGTGGGCTGCTGTCTACCATCTCCCTTTCCATTGCAAAGGGTACCTGACGAGTGTCTGATTGTGTGTGGGTTTAGCGGATTGACATGATGAGCACCCACATGCAAATACACCCAAACCCATCTTTCTGTCTCCCTCCTCTATGTAGATCTCTATATATAGCAGCATCATTATTTTAACTGCCACTGGAACTCCCACAGGTATCAGGGCAAATGCTTTAGTGGGACTGAATTTAAATCATTCCAGATAAAGAGTCCTGCGTATATTTTCAAAGAGGAGGAAGACATTTTCAATTATTTCACTTTGCTGTTTGGTGCCTTAGCTTTTCATCACTGCAAGATCATTTTCATTTATCTTCGTGTTCTGTCTCAAAATATCATTTTCAAGTTGAGTGGGAATTGTCTGCTGAGGTGCCTAACGGTAAGTGGAGTGGTAAAGCTCTAACCTGGGCTCTTCCACTTCCTATCAATCTCTGCCTCTCTGGCTTCCATTTCCTCATCTGTTAAATAGGACAGTGAACGGTGCCCACGTTGTAGGATTACATGAATAAATATATTAAAATGCTGGTTATGTGTAATTTACTAACAGTACTGTCACTTACCATTCAGGCATTGATTTCTGAATTTTGGGGGAGGACAGCTCCCTTTTTTGGTGGATCTTCTTTTTTGTCTACTGTTCATGTCAGGTGCATTTATCCACCCATATTTTCTAACAATATAAAAACCAGTAAGGGCTAGAATACTTCCCTACATATAACCCATAGATTGTTGGAGTTTGACCCGTAGTGATGTGTTTTATGGCTGGATCCCCAAACAGATCTCCCCCACCTGCTTTAGACACATTCTTGATACAGGGTAAAATGACAGAGTGGGCTTGGCAGGACCTTCTGGAGAGTGTGGGTCCTCGTGGGTTGTTGACCGGTTCTAATCCCTGCTCTTCCACTTATAGAATGTGTGCCTGTCTTAGTTACTTTTCTCTCATTGCTGAGACAAAATATGCAGTACCCAAAGTTAAAAGGAGAAAGTTTTATTTGTGGAGGTTTCAGTCTATAACTTGCTGGCTCCAAGGCAGAGTAGAACATGACAGAGGGCAACAGTCCATGGTGGTAGAAGACACCAAAAGCAACAAGAGCAAAGGGAAGAAGCAAACCTCTTTTCCTACCGTATATTGTATGCGGGCTACCTGCCCTAGGGCAAGTATATCACTTACACCCCAATCCGAGCACTAGACGATGAACCAGTCACAAATTCTAGATTCAGTCACCTCCAAAAAGCCTGCCTCCATGACTCCATGAAGCTTTGGGGGGACATCCAGAAACAAAATGTAACAGTGGCCTTTAGAACCCCATCTGTCTACACCTCCATTTCTTTGCCTGTAAAATGGGACACAGTAATCATTTGTCATTTAGTTGTTGTGGAGATTAACATAAGTAAAGTGCTTCAAAGTTCCATATAGTGAGCGCATAGAAGTTTGAGGCATAACTCTTTAAAGCAATTATGAGGCTAGATCCAGATATATTCAGAACTGTAAAGGAAAGACAGACATGGACAGAGCATAAAGGGTAAGAACACTGACTCTGTATTTCATCACACCGGGGTTTGGATGCTACCCTACCTCTTCCCAACTGTGTAGCTTCAGGTAAACAATCTGATGTCTCAAGACCTCGGTGCCCACTTGGAACATAGCAGCTTGCAAAATAGCTGCTCCATGGGGTCGCTATGGATGAGGAAGTGAGGTGCTGCTTGGAAGAGCACACTGAAGAGGAGGGAGCTTACAGAAGTAGTGCAGTAGACCCCAATCGCAGCAAAGGCTTTGCTGTTCTGAGATGGGAACTTGAATCTTCTAACTTGTTCTGTATCCTGAGACGTGGACTCTAACAGGGCCAAGTCTAGGGAGGCCTGAGGGGTTTGGCAGATGGAGCTTCTGAGGTTGGTTTTAATCTAGCACACGACCAGATTAAAACAAACAAACAAACAAAAAGCAGTCTAGAAAGATCATGGTGGTGATGGTGATAATGGAGTGCAAAAATCGATGAGCTGAGATCAGGTATCAGGAGACATGTGTGTTTGTGGTTCCAAGCAATGTTTGTAAGAAATGATGATTAGGGAGAATGAAAGGGCCATGTTAAAGAATGATACAGGATTCTGTTCGTTCAAAAAAAAAAAAAAAAAAACCACTTCACTGAGTTCCTACTGAATTCCAAGTGCTGCTTTACATACCAATAAATTCTTTATGACACAGTTAACATGTTACATCACTACGATACATTTATCACAATGAATAGATGCAACAAAGAAAACATGGATGAGCCAGGTGTAGTGGGGCATGGCTGTAATTCCAAACTCTGTGAGGCTGAGGTAGAAGGATCACAAGTTTGAGCCCAGCCTTGGCAGTGTAGCAAGACCACATCAAAATAAAAAAGGGCCGGGAGATAGCTCAGTGTGGAGGCCCCAGGTTCAATCCCAGGGGAAGGGGAAGGGGAAAAGGTAAGAAAAGGAAAAGGAAGGAGGAAAGGAAAGGAAAAAAACCAATCATGGGTATACAGACTGATAGATAACATTGTTTCTTATGTTATGTGCGTGTCCACCTCCACTCCCGGGATAATGAACTCACTGAATGAAGGATTCTATTGTCCTTCCTATGCCAGGCTCAGCACATCAAATCCTGGATAAACATGCAGAAAATTGAACCAAAATGTTGTGTGTCTTGAAGTGAATCCCCATCTTCTGGTTTTTTTAATATTTTACTTTCATTAGTACATTGTTGCAATATTTTATCATTACATTTCCCCTGGGAGTTAGTAATAGACATAACATAGCTTAATTCTTTTCTTTATCCTTTTCTCCTCTCCCCTCTCCATCCCTCTATCTCTTGGTCCTTTTCCCTTTTGCAAAAAATCTATCTCCCTGCTTCCTCTTAATGTATCTTTTACTTTGGTCTTTAATTATTTATGCCTTAGGTTTATCCTGTATAAGAAACCATGTGATATTTAAGTGTTTGTGTCTGATTTATTTCATAAAACATTATGGCCTGCAGTCTTCTCTCTTTAAATGACTGGTTTTAAGTGTTTATTTTAAAATAATATAAACAGTGCAGAAAAGTACAAAGAAAATGATAAAAAGCACTTGAAGTTCCATCACCAAGAGATCATCTCCAAGAGCATTCTTGGAAAATTCTTGGGGAACGTTCTTCTGGATATTTCTCTCAGTGCTTTGCACATGTATAATAACAGACATGTGCGAAATTGTCCATAGCATTTTTGTTCTTGTATCATCTTTCCCCCCAAAGCACTTAATTCTTCCAGATGTGAAAAAGCTGAAACCTTTGAATTCCCTTGGGTGCTGTGGCAGCAGAGGGCCTGTGTCCTAGCTGGGCTGTGACTTGCATTTCCTTTACTGTAGTGATTGCCATGTAGCCCTGTTATTTCGCACTGTATTTGTCTCCCCCATTACACTATCTGCTACTTAATGGCATGACTTGAAATTTTTTTTTTTTTGGTTCTTATAAATAGCGCTGTACACATACTAAACACATGAAAATGCTGATTGTGTAAATACATTGATAGCATCTCAGAAAAGCTTTCATGGGAATAAGGCTTGGCTTCCAGGGTCCAGCACTGGGGTCTTCCCTTAAGGTTACGTGAGAGAAGTTGCCTTTGTGGTTTAGTACATGTTCTGTGTAGGTGCGTGAGGAGTAAAGCGTATTGCTATTTTAAACTCATTTTTATCTTCTCATCTCACAAGCATTTTTCTTTAGTAAAAAGCAGAACAGTTAGTAATTGCTTCAGATAAATTTTTGATCACAAGAAACTTGCACAGCACAAGTACGTCTCCTCACCCTTGGGTGTCACAGTAGAGACAGTCACACCTCCCTAAGCCTTTAGCGTGAAAGACAGAGGTCTGGCCTGGGGTGGCAGTTTGAGTGTTGGTCTACAGGGCACAGCCTGGGATACAAAGAGTTTGGAATTTGCATAGTAGCCAGAGGTTCATTGCAGAGAGACAGGTCTGTTACAAAGAGAATCACTAATAGAGTTTTCAGGCTGAAATCTATAACAATTATGAGTCAGGCAAAGACCCTTGAAAATCTTTTAACTTGAACCTGAGTTATTTGGGCTGCAAGAGAGGAAGGAAAAGTTCCTGGTTTATAGGAAATAGGTATAACTGAAGGATTAGTTTTTTAAAAAGTGCTTTCAGCGGATAGAAAGAAAAAGGCATTTTATTCTTTGTTGTTTTCATTTTGGTAGATATATATCTTATATAATAAGGCCCATACCTTAAAACTTACAAATAAAACTCGAATTCTAATGGTTGGAACAGCAGTCATTTCCTGGTTTACTTTTTAAATAGAAGTAAAAACTTAGCTGTTCAAAAAGGCTGCTATATACCTATAGCTGAATATCTGTACAGATTTTCCCTGGATGGATGTTGGAGAAATTATTATTATTAGTTGCCCCTAAGTGCAGAGAAAGGGGACTGGGTGGCTGAGGACAGGCAAGGAAGGAAAATGCTGTTTACTGTATGAAAAAAAAATTTGTTTCACATATATTTTACCTATATAAAACTAAAGTATAATTAAAATAACAGTAATTTTTTTTTAAAAAGACCCATTTCATGCCACAGTCTCACTGCAGTTTGCTCTTGAGATGACCTTTAGTCCTGGGTATTGGCTGATCACAGGAGGAAAACACTGAAACTGACATTCGACACCTTCTTGTTTTGTTCCTGTATTTGGAATATAGTAAGTGAACTGATGTTTGCTAATAAGTCCCAAATCTGAGGTGCTGACTTAGAACTTTGAGTATGATTTCCTCCTTAGCAAAAGCCTATCTATATTGGGAAACCACAACCAGTTAAAGATTTGTCATAAAACTCTTCCTCAGGCTAAAATTTATGACTAAATTAGGAAAATCAGCTCAAGAGCAAGCTTTCTAGATAGACATAATTTTTGTATTGAGATGAAATTCACAGAGTGTGAAATTAACCATTTTAAAACGGCCATTTCAGTGTCCTTTAGTGTGTTCATTAAATGCCATTTCTATCTAATTTCAAAATGTTCCCATCACCATAGAAGAAACCCTTACATGCAGTAAGTAGTTATTTCCCATTCCTCTCTTTTCTTGCTGACAACTACCAATCTGCTTTCTGTCTATATGGATTTAGCTACTCTGGATATTTTATGCAAATGAAATGATGTCACCTTTGTATCTGATTCTTAATTTAGTGTAATACGTCCCTATATTTTCCAAGTGATAGCATTTATCAGTATTTAATTTCTTTTTTGTGAGTTAATATTCCATCATATGGCTGCATCACATTTTGCTTATCCATTCATCAGTCAATGGACATTTGGGTCATTTCCATCTTTGGCTGCTGTGAAGACTGCATCAGTGAACATGCATTACAAATATTTGTCTGGGTAATTGTCTTCTGAGGACAATTTGGTGCAATTTCAAGAGAGCTTTGCTAAAGACTGTTCCAAATCTTGAAAGCCGTGGCTGCCATTTTTGTTTTTTTTGGTTTTTTGAGACAGTCTCACTAGTAGTTCAGGCTGGTTTTGAACTCACTATGTAGCCCAGGCTGGCCTCAAATTCATGGCAGTCCTCCTGCTTCAGCCTCTGGAGCACTGGGATTACAAGCATGTGACACTACACTTGGCCACAGTTTTCCAAGCCTTTCCCAGAAATTGCTGTCCACTGATGTTCACCATGTGGCAGGCAAGGGCGTGAGCATTGTTGAATGGCCTGAGGCGACTGCCAGTAACAGACCTCATTCTGGGGTGTCTATCTTGCTCTTTCCCAAATTGTGGTCCTCGCCTTTTCCTGCCAATTTTCTTCCTCTGTTGCTGATGTGAGTGGATGGTTATGCAGCCATTGATCAACTTGCTGGTAGAAATTTACCCCCAAATTTCCAAGCTTCAGCTAAACAGGTATCAGCTGAGGACACAGGTTTTGACTTTCGGCCACATTAGCTCTTTCTGCAGAAAGATGTGTAACCATTGTCTTTTGAGGGCTAACTCGGGGGTTCAGTGATGTTTGCAAGGCATGTCTGGGTTGTAGACTACAAGCAGAAAGGAGATCTTCCTGCAGCACACGAAGACTGAGTACAGGTTTTGCTTGGTGAGCACTCACCTGTACCATCCGGAAAGTGACCCCGTAGTGAACACACCCTCTTCACTGAAGCCACGGCCTAAACTTTTCACCCACGCAGTTGGAAATCAGTATCCTTGGGATTACCACATGATCAACGCCTTTCCTGAGAGCCTCCCATGATTCGGTGGTGCTTAGCTTTGTTTCTTCTGCTTTCTACCTTCCTCCTGCTATGTAAGTAGAGCACTCAGGCAAGATAGAATTGTACTTTCCCCTAATGGTGTTTGCATTATTCAGAGTAGTGGTGAGTAACCAGCTGGGCCAGATGGAGAAGGGACCAGAATGAGGTGATCTTCTGGTTCTGGCTTCTTCCACCTGGCCTTTGGAAACTGTTCGTTGGCAGTTTGGAAGTTGTTAGTATATTTAGTAGGATGATGGTTATTCATTTCATTTAGCCCCTTCTTTTAGTTCCAGTTCTGAAAGCATGCA
Source organism: Dolichotis patagonum (assembly GCA_004027295.1). Taxonomy (NCBI): domain Eukaryota; kingdom Metazoa; phylum Chordata; class Mammalia; order Rodentia; family Caviidae; genus Dolichotis; species Dolichotis patagonum. The sequence continues at coordinate 103,551 of PVJX010000103.1, forward strand.
TATGAAAATACACACATACCCCTACACAGAGTTCTCTTTGACAAGATCTTAACTTCAAAGTTACAGCAAGTGATAAAATAGCAGTAATGTTTATGCTCACATTCTTTTATTTTCCTTCAAAAACTGTTATGTTCGCAGGAAATACATCTGGGTTACTATTTTTATTTATTACATGAAGTAGTGGAAAGAGTGGCTGTTCAAAGATTCATTTGCAAGGCAACAGACTCTAAGCAGATACTAGAATTTCCGGCTCCTAATAGTTTTTAGCCTCCTCCCAAAGTACATATATATTCTGCTTCATCAATATGTGCCTTCAAATGTGTGGCATTTATGGTGTTTCATGAGCTCTTGTCTTTTAGCCTGTTCAGAGCTGGCCTTGGGAAACTGAGCCTTTGTACATGATCAGAATCAGTTAGCAAGTCTGGTGCCAAGAGTCTCCAAAGCCATCCTCAGATGATAATAAGCAGATATCTCACTTAGTCCTAATTCTCTTGGGGTTTGGGGTTTAGGGTACAACCTTTCTTCTGTTTATTTGGTGATCACCATCATGCCTACTAGCACTAGCCATGGGATTCCTGCTTAATACGTTCTTAATAAATTAATGGAGAAGAAAGGTCCCCTGGCCATGATTATAGGAAAGAAAACATGATTTAAAGGAGAGAACTTCTTGACCTTGAAATTTCATAGTACTCCTCATGGCATTCTGTAAGAACTGGCTTAAGGGATTTGATTAGGAAGTTTGAACTATATAAATGGTCTATATTTATGATAGCTGTGACCAAAGGAAACATAGGCTGTGTTGCCAGATATTAAATGTTAGTGAGCTTAGAGTGTGGCCACTACTAGGTTTCTGCCAGTCTAATAAAGGCTAATCTGTTGCTATTATGGCCCGCAAAAACTTGTTCGTTGTTTAGAGTTATTTTCCAAAGACAACAAGAACCTCCACTTAAAATAGCATGTCAGAGGCCGGTCTGGCTTGTAATATTTCCATCATGGCCATCAGGACTGCAAAGTGAACAACTGACCTCGGTGGGGACACGGGCGAGTAAGTTCAAGGTTATGCACGCAGGCACCACACAAGCCTTTCAGAACCATTTTGAGTGATTTTTAGCATCAGCGATATGAATTATTTATAGGGTTGAGACCCCCCCCCTTTTTCCATAGAGTGGTAACATGTTGTGCCTACGTGAAAGTTCTCATCCCCCCGTCTAGTATTGGTCTTCTAATCTTGAGTTGCATTTTTTGGCTAATGACAGCATACAATTCAGAAGTTAAGGACTGTAATTTTTAAAAATAGTTCATGAAAAGGGCTTAGTCTAACACATTTGACATATCATGTTCTTTGTTGGATCCTTTTATCCTTCTGTATCTGTCTGTCTGTCTGTCTGTGTGCACACTAGGGACTGAACCCAGGACTGTGCACTCTAACCATTAAGCCACACCTCCAGCCTGGCATTCCAGCCTTCCTTACGTTCTCCCATGCCACGGTATTGCCCTGACAAACTAAAAATGAAAATTGTGGACTCATTTCAGTGACTTGGTTTAAATTTGAAACATGGACTATGACCAGGCAATATTTGTGCACTCACAGATGTCTAATTTGGGACCTGGCAGCATTCGGTGGCCCAGCTGGAGCTGAAGGTCAGCATTCAGCAATACCCACTCACTAGACCAACATTCTGATCACTACTCATGACGGGGCCCTTTGGGATAAGGAAAGATTTTCATATGCCCACAATCTTTATGCTGAAAGTTTGTAAAGTATAGGTCAACTCTTATTTTAAAAGAATAACACGAAGAATGTCTGAATGTTTCAGAGCATGTGTTATGAACTCAAGGGCCAAAGGCTGGTGACCTAGATGGATGTGTTCAGTTCACGCACAAGAGCAGGAGAGCAGGGCCAGGGATTTAGCTCAGTGGCATAAGCGCCTGCCTTGCAAGCGTGAGGTCATGAGTTCGATCCCTGGTACAAAAAAAAAAAGGAGAGGAGGTGACAAGTGATGCTTAGACCCATTGAAGGGATGGGAAAGTCTCTGGCTCGGAGGAACTGTGTGTCTTGCCTAAGGTGGACAGTCACTGGGTACCTCTTACAGTCAGAGTCCATGTGACGCGTGATGAAGGACTGGGTGGGAAGCAGCTTATTAACCTTTATTCCATGTTCAGATCTCTCTTTCTCTGTCTGTCTCTGTCTTTCTCTGTCTCTGTCTCTGTCTGTCTCCCTTTCTCTCCTTCTCTCTCTCTCTCTCTCTGTCTCTTTGAGATAGAATAACTGTTCTTTTACATTGACTGCCATTGTTTTATCCCACAATATCTGGAAACCCATATTGCATGGGAACATTTGACTGACCAGACATCATTAAGTTCAGGACCTCAAATTAACCAAACATTGGAATTTAGACTGAGTCCTGCCCAGGGATAAAGTGTCTCTAGTGTCTCTAGTCTATTAAAAAGATATTTGTTAGGATATCCAAAGTCTTATTTCACTTTTTATTAATAGCAATCTAAATCTGAAATGACTTGTTTTTATTTTTTGTATCTATATGAAGGTTATGAATTTATGTGGAAGTTTTGTTTAAGACAGATGATGTTTTTGTTTTTCTCACTGTGGAAAAGATTCCCAGGAAGGCTTGAATTTTCAGGAACATATCCGAACAGCAGTTTCAATACTGTAAGTTGGTTTTTTAAATTCTAAATTTTAAAACTTGCAGTAAAGGAAGGACATGCTATGAACTATCTCAAAATCTCTGTGGATAATAACATCTCAGTATCCCAGCAGGCACTACTTGGATAAGCAGAGTTTGCCTCAAAACTTGTTTTCTTTCGTTTTGGTTGGTTGGTTGGTTGGTGAATCTTGTCTTTGGTTTTGGTTTTTGTTGTTCGGTATTGAACCTAGGGCCTCACACATGTGAAGCACATACTCTACCACTGAGCTGTGACTTAGACTTACAATTGTTTTGATTTACATTATTTTCATGATAATTCTCTATGGATGCAGTCTTTACCTATGAGTGAACACTTAATGTTCTGATTCCTAAAAAGGTGTTTTTGCTCATTTGCAGCTGCAAAAGGCAATAGCCAGCAAACCAAACTCATGACTGGAGGTTTAAATTCAAAGGGGTCCTAGAGGTCCCGGCCTTCATGGCCCCGAGAACCACAGACCAGCTGCACAATTGGGCGCTGTTTAGCTATGGACATTGGTCACAGCCTGGGCCCACTCTGGGCCCTTAGTTTCCTGAGTATGAAATAAAATAACGGCATCAAATGTTTTATAAATTTTCCTTGACTGTCGAATGGTCTGTGGTCTGTAAAATGTGGATAATCTCTGTTTTCCCAGGTTAGTGGGAGCCCAAGAGTGGACTGAGATAACAAGGCCTGAGGTCACAGGACCTTTCAAAAGTACGAAACTGTATAATTTGGGTTGCTAATACTATGATGCTGAGGATGGCATGAAGGAGAAAACAAACTGCCTTCCCAGGAGACCAAAAGTGGACGTTTGTGTTTTATTACAGGAAAGATGAAATGCAAGTGGGTGTCAGGACAGCAGAGATACTGAGTGTTTTGTATACATGTGTGCCTGAAACTCAGCTTAGGGAATATGCTGTTTCATCCTTACAACAGCCTGGAGAGGTAGATATTGGTAACCTGCCCGTCTTATAGATGAAGGAATTGAGGCCTAGGGTTTCCCAGCTCGCCCAGGGACCCTGAGTCCAGTGTCAGGGCTGGAACTGACTTCAGGTCTCTTTGACTCTAAAGCCCTAAACTGCTGTGTGTTCCTGACTCAATTTACAGAGTGGACCAAAACTGGGAGGATGAAACAGTAAAGAGCCTCGTCTTTCCTTGTCACTACTTTTATTCTCCTCCCTCAGAGCTCTGGTTCTCACCCTTCTTACTGTCTTTAGATCCCTTAGCTTCTCGGGCTCTTTCAGGTCTTCGGAGCCCAGTGCAGTGAAACACTATTCTCAGGTCCATTTCGGAACCCCACCCTTTTCCAGGCTCAGGCTGGACCCCGCTGGGGACCTGCAGTCTGTGTTGGGAGGCAGGGGCAACCCCTCTTGATCCTTTTGGACCTCCTTCCTGCCCTCTAGGGGACAGACAGGGAAGGGAAATTAGAGGCAGGCGGACAGGTGTTAAAGCTTTAGTGTTGTTGTGTTTCTCTTTCTGCAAACACTGGCTGGAAACATAAGAGTAGGGGTCAAGTTTTGAGTTTCTTGACCAACGTGTGCGGTTTCTGCCTCAGCTCCTGCAGCCCACCTTGTGCACCTTTCTCCTGCTGCCCCTCTGTCCTGCTCTCTCATGGTCTCCTTACCTCCTCTTCCTAATGAAGTCCTACCTTTCTCAGGTGGCTTCATTCATGATGCTTTGAATGGGTGTCATTCATAGGACACTTGCTTGTTCCCAGGGGGCCACATGGTGGCTCTGTCCACACCTACCCACTATGTCTTCTCCTTTGCCTGCCCTCAGGGGAAGCTCCTGCTAGCTCCTTCCTGTGAAGTTTGGACTTTACTGGCTGCGGACTTCATGTCCAGGAATGTTCCAGGCTTCAGGACACTCAAGTCAGTCTGTCCCCAGAAGCCAGTTTACGTCACAGACTCACGACAGCACACAGGAAGGGAGCAAGAGACTGTCCCCTGATTCCTCTCACAACAGAAGGAAGCAAACCCTGTCGCCCTGCTGTGCGGACAGCTCCCTTTTACCTCTTACCTCCATAAAGTTCTTTTATGGATTTTTTTATTTCAGGGTTAGGTAGATAACAGAAGCAGATTCTGCTATCTTCGCTAGGTTCTTCAAGGCTATTCCTAGCACCCCTCCTTGGAAGATTTTGAGACATCAGGAAGTCTTATTCTGTGTTCTGGGAGCTTGCATCCTAGAGGGTACCTGCTCTCAACAGCAGTTACCACCTTCAGGAGTGTTTTGGGACATGTCTGAAGAAAGACGACCTGGGAAGGGTGAAGTGAGTGGGAATTTAACTGCCACACAGTTTTCTTTCCTATGGCTCTGTATCCTTCTTCTTGGAATGAAGATATCTTTTTGACCCTTGTATTTCCAGAATGGAAAAAAAAGCCTACAAAGATAGAAATCATTCTCAAGGAGAATATAGACATCTAGACTGACCAGACCTAGCCAGGCGTGGTGGTGCACACGTGTAATCTCAGCACTCAGGTCGTTGAGGTAGGAGAATCCTTGCAAATTTGAGATTTGCCTGGGCTACAAAGTGAGCTCAAGGCCAGCCTGAACTGCATAGCAAGACCCTGTCTAAAACAAACAAACTGGACTGACAAGACCTTAAGTGCTGCTTAAGAGAAGACATCCCTATTAGCGTGGGAATGCCGGTTCCTTCCCAAAATCCATTATGTCCTTCTCTTCAACCTAAATACTTCTGCAGCCCAGGTGTCTGTGCCCCCGTACCACAAAGAATTAGATAGATTAAAGGAGGCAGGTGGGACCCCTATTGTTGGGGATATTTATTGCCTTTGAGCAAAATGGTATAAATATGGAAACAGGTGTGAATATGGATATTAATTTATCTTGGATGCGAGTATCCATATCCCGTCCTTGCTTTGGCTCTTGGTGCCAGGAGTAAAGGGTTTGGGGCAAAGTGTTGGGCTCTTTTGTCTTTTTGTTTGTTTGTTTTGGTTTTCACATTAGGTCATTATTTCTCCTTGGTGGAACACTGGCAAGTTGCTCGTAGGTTTTATTTCCTTGATGCCACTGCGTATTCACCTATTTCTGACTTTGGTGGTAATTCCAGTGCCAATCACCAGCTTTCTATATTTATCAGCAGCTGCTTCAGTGATGTGGAAACAATTTTCTCAACAGCTGAAAAACATGAAGATGGAAAGTAGAACATTTCGTTCTGTCTAAAAGAGCGTATGGAGTGAGCATGGGAGAAGTGAACATCCCAGCGCAGATCTGAGCATCTTTCACAGCCTCCCCAGCACGGTCTCAGGCTCAGGTGAAGCGCGTGACTTTGTCCAGAGGAGAACAGGTGGTTGTATGGAATATACCAGAACACCTGAGGCCTGATTTTGTTAACTTGATTTGTGCCTGAAGGATTGGGACAAAGGAAGCTTAACTGCAGCCTCGACTCCCAGCCAGCTGCCCTGAGCACTCACTTGAGTGAGCACCTCTCTAGAAAACATTATGGAAATACCTTCTCTCTGTGAAGTGCTAGGGAGGGCACTGAGAACAGGTAGCTGGAGACAGTACCTGTGAGGTTAGAGGGGTTCTCGAGACTGCAGGGCACTTTTTAGGCTCATCTGGACCCCCTCACAGAGGCCCCAGGAGCAGGGGTACCTTGACTGACATTAAGAAGCAGGAGCAGATGGTTTGCTGAGGTATCGTCAGTTTCTGTGAGAATAGCGAATTAAAGTTTGGCTCCAAAGGTCTTCAGCAGAGGAGGAACATTCGCGGATGCAGTCAGAAGTGGGGGATGTTCAGTCACTTTGTGTCCTCACAGCCACTGAGTGGTCCTGCCTGCACACTACTGTTTTCCGTTTTCCGTGAGTGTTGATTCTGAAGGCTCAGTGGTACTAGTATATGAGCGCTGCTGATTCGTAGAAAGCCCTCCATGTAGATGGATCCTAGTGGCCACTGTTTACAAATTGTGTCTGTTCTTCTCTCATACCTCTGGGATGTGGGGGTATTAAGGTGATTTTAAGAAGGCAAAGCTGAGAGTCAAGAAGTTCCACGTCTAGGCAGAGAAGTGCATCATGGAAAGGGAGGCACTTACATTGAGGGACCCCTTTTCTTTCTTGGAGCAACTCAGCAGCTATGGTTAGTGTTTCACAGGTGAAGAAGGAGGATTCAGAGAGAGGGTGACTCACCCCAGTCTTAATGAAACAAGCCCTTGTGCCCTGCCCACCCCACCCCACCCCGCCTCTTCCATCCACCTATCTCCCTGGCCTCATTGGTCATGCAAGGGGAGACGGCAGACAACTCTGTCAGCTTTTCTTAGCTCAAGAGTCTTCATTTGCAGAATTGCAAGGCCATCCCTAAAGTTTATTTTCTGCTTTAAAAAGTTCTGTGGTAGCTTCCTTAATAGTTAGATCTTTTCTGCCACCTAGTGGAAATTTATCTGAGGAGAAAGGAAGGAAAATTGCACTCTAACTTGGGTTAAAAACTATTTAATCATGGAAACAGCACAACTGTGAAAGTGGAAAAAAGTTTAGTGGTCCTCGGGGTCTGGGGGAGGGGTATGCATAGGCAGGCGCAGAGTTGATTAGAGCGGTAAAACTATTCTGCGTGATGCTATATGTACTGCATACATAGATTCAGCTGCACCGGGAATGTCCAACTTGTCTAGACCAAGACCGAGCTCCCTTGTAAACTGTGAGCTCTGGGTGATGATGATATGGCAGCGTTTTTTCATCAGTTACTTAAAATGTGCCACTGTAGTGGTGGCAGGCACATGGAAACTGAACCTTCTGCTCCATTTTGCTATGAACCTAAACCTGCTCTAAGAATAGTCTCTTAGTTTTGTTGTGTTTCATCTTGTTTGTGGGTTCAGGGGAGAAATTAACAAAAATCTAGATGTCTCTAGCCATCTTTTCTGAACCTTATAAAACTCAGTGGACTCTGGTTCATATACATATACGTAATGTATCTGAACCCGCACTGGAACATTTGCCAATGAAAAGAAAGCTACTTTTCTGTGTCCCTAAATGTTTTCCAAATTTGAGGTCTTTGTGTTCAGTGAAGTGGTCCTTCGTGGCTACAGACATTGAAATTTTTTTGTTTTTAATAAACAAAGGCTTCTTTAAAGTTTATTTTGTTTTTTTAAAAAAGGAAGTGAGTTCGTGTTCTCCAAGCACCCCTCCCCAACAACCACTGGTTAAATACAGTAACCTGTACCTTAACCCAGCCCCACCCTAGCTCTTGCCCTGCCCGCACTCTCTGCTGTGGAACTGAGATACACATCTGTTGGACTCTGTTAGCTGTGAGGGGCAGAGTCTAGGTACCAGGTGAGCGCCCCCTGACCTCATGAACTGTGACCTTTGAACACTTAACTGTTCACCCCGAAGATGAGTTTTTAGATCAGAGTTCACATTTTCTTTGGGAGTTAACAAAAAACATATTAGTAAATAAGAGTAGAAATACAAGCTCACCAAAGTCCACCAAGTTCACCAAGAAGTTGACTGCCTTTAGCTCCTTGTGAGATCAGTAATTTTGCCTGACAATGCTATTGGGCAAGAAGATGACTCCCCAATAACAATTTTAAAGATACATAGGACCATTGAAAAAAATGTACCAAATCAAAACAACATATCTTAAGTCTGTACTGTGTTCCTATCCTTAATATTGTATTTTTTTAACAAGTATAACCTTCCATTTTGATTTTTGTAGTAAAATGCTAGTTGTGAGATATTCTTTAGATTTTTGATGACATATAGGGCTATATACACACCTTAGTCTTTTTAAAACTGCTTATTACTTTGTGACCACCTAATATATACTTAGTTTATGAGCTATACTTTAAGAAATTCTAATCTGTGATATGCAGAACTTACATTTTTAACTTTATACATACATAGTTAATACTTATTTTGTATGCTCATTTTTCAAAGAAAATTCAGACAACGCAAAATATGTGAAGTGAAAAATGAAGTCCTCCTCCACAGAGGGAACTCTCTTAAGAATTTTTTATGCTCCTATTCTTGGCACACAAAACATATATACCCTTTACTATTTTTCCATGAATGAGCTTATGCCACAAGTACTGTTTTACTGCTTGCTTTTCACACTTGATCTATTTTAGATATCTTTCCATGTCTACTTCATTCTTTTTAACAGCACAGAGTATTCCATTATTGACTGTGCTGTGATTAATTTAGTAAGTCATCACCGATAGCCACATGGTCATTTTCAGTTCCTGTTGTTGTAGAAATGCTGCAAGGAGCACGGCCTCGCATGTACACACGCACACACCCGTGGAATTTCCAGGTCTAAAAGGGAGTGTTCACACCCACCAACCAAGATCCTCAGATCTTAGCGTCCAAAGAAAAAGCCAGGCTTACTTAACTAGCTGCCCCTGGGAGAAAAGCCAGAAAACAGTGAACCTTCTGTGAATGGAGTTTGGGGAGGGTTTTCAGGATTTAGGCTCATCTGGACCCCCTCACAGAGGCCCCAGGGGTACCTTGACTGACGTTAAGAAGCAGGAGCAGATGGTTTGCTGAGGTATCATTAGTTTCTGTGAGCATAGCGAATTAAAGTCTGGCTCCAAAGGTCTTCAGCAGAGGAGGAACATTTGCAGATGCGGTCAGAAGAGGGGGATGTTTAGTCACTTTGTGTCCTCACAGCCACCGAGTGGCCCTGCCTGCACACTACTGTTTTCCGTTTTCCGTGAGTGTTGTGTACGTAGCTGGGAGCATTATGATCAACCCCCTGGGAGCACTGGCTTTTGTTTTCTTAGGTACCTAGATTTTGAATCTTTTTAGAGGCTGCACTTTCCACATAACTTACATCCACTGACATTCTTTAGGTTTTAATAATTCACTCAACTTCCCTTATGCTATGAATTATTTAATACTCAGAAAAATAATGGCATTATAATAGCAAACATTTATAGGGCCACTGTGCTATGCTATATCTGTTATCTCACTGAATCCTCCAGAGGCCCAAGACAGGTCTCAGTAACCTCCCTACCTCCTTATGAGGAAACCAGGCTGACAGAGGGCAAGTGACTCTCTTGGGTCACTCAGGTAAAGAACAAGGAGTGGAGCCGGGTGCAGGACCAGGATAATTCTAGTCCCCACGCTCCGCCAGGGAGACGCACTTTGTTCTCTCTTTCATGGGAGCCTGCCAAGAATAATTTAAAGTTAAGGAATTAGAGGCATTTAATTGAGGATTAAAATTCTCTGGAAAAGGCTGGCTTAGGCTGATAAGCAAGTAGAGTCCCATTTAGAAAAACGAGACCTACAAGCAGCAATCCAGGAATCGCATCCGCTGTGCTGAGTGAGGCATCCAGTGTGCTGTGCCCAGCTGCTCACACAAGCCTCAGACAACAGAGGCCTAAGAGCACTTAGAATCATGGCAGGTGAGGGATGTCTGTCCTGGTGGATCACGGGAACAAGCAGATCCCGCACTGTGTGGAGATGTGCGCTGGGAGATCAGCCAGGAAAGGTGCTGTGCAGGGGAGGGGAATGGAGTGAAGTGGTGCCTGAGTACCTGGGGACTGGGGGTGACAGAGGGTGCGCCGTGGGGCTGGAGTTAGCAACGGGCAGCTGCGGTAACGGCAGCCTGCTGCTGTCTTCCAGACTGTGCTGGCTGTGGAAGAGACATCAAGAATGGGCAGGCGCTGCTGGCGCTGGACAAGCAGTGGCACTTGGGCTGCTTCAAATGCAAGTCCTGTGGGAAGGTCCTCACCGGCGAGTACATCAGCAAGTAAGATGGGCCGGGGGTGCGGGGTCCTCCCAGTGGGAATGGACCGTGGCGGGTGCCCATCCCTCACGCCTGTTGAAATGCATTCACATCCCCAAGTACTACTGTTATAAAACTTAAAAAGAATTTCTTATTCTACTTTTGCTATAATCTGGCTGATACCCCTAATAAAATATTAATAATTACCTAATTTAATAATCATTAAAGCTGACATAATTGTACACCCTTTGTTGTAAGCAATTAAGCATTTACTAACTTCCCTTTTGCTATTTTTTCCCCTGTGTGGAGCTAGTAAACGTTTCACCCCCAGGAGGACAATCTTTGCAGAGCCCCCTCCAAATATCCAAGGTGTGGGCACTGGGCCCAGTAGACTAGTGTGCAAGACAGCCTGCCAGGCTGGGCTTCGTGGGCGAGCTAGAGCGTGCTCACGGGTGATTGCTGGAGTTAAGTGAGAAAGTGGAGCTTGGGTGGCTTTTTGGTTTTGTTTTTAATGTACTCTGGCCACAAAGGAGACTATCCTGTTCTACATCTTTTTATGTTTTGAAAACACTTCCCCAAACACATGAAATCACCTATTTTTAAAAATTAATGAATTTGATTTAAATATATAGAGAAACAAACCAAAAAGTAGCTCGGGTCCCTTAGCCTAGGAATCTAACTTCAGGGTAGCTCTAGGGTCAAGCCTATGTTAGAAAAAGTCAACAGCTCCACTGGTGACTGCGATGGCTCCCAAAGTAAGAGATGAAAACTGATCGCCTTTAAGCTCTGCAGTGTAGGCATCTTGGCTGTCCAGAGTGCTGCTTCCTAACTTTTCCACACTATTAACATGTGGGAAATGATATTTTTTATTGTGCTCTGAAATAAATGGAAATCACCGAGCCAGAAACGATGCTGGAACCTCAGAGCTAAGGAGAGACGGTGTCTGGAGGCTACTTGGAGGCTCTGTCAGGCCAGGGAGCCAAGTCTGAGAAGAGGGTATGGGCGAGAAGCCCACGGGAGCTCCCTGGGCGAACGCACACAGCCCACATCTGAGCCAAGCTGACCCATGTCAAACGGGCTGATGCCGGCTTTTCCAGGAGTTAATCTCAAGACCACCAAGGAACCAGCAGTGGTAACCATGTGGCTTTTTGGCTCGTCTGTGTGGCCTGGAGGACTCCTGCTCACTCTGACTGTCCCTGTGGTCTGTGGTTTTGATTGTGTCCAACCATGTCACCAGACATTTGGGTGCTGGGGAAAGGAGAAATAAACTGTACTCTTCTGTGAAACAGAGCTCAGAGAAATCTGGTTTTGGTGTCTTCCCCCACCTACCACTGCCTCTTCTCAGGAGCTGGCTGTTTTGTCTTGCAGGGACGGTGCCCCATACTGTGAAAAGGACTACCAGGGGCTCTTCGGAGTGAAGTGCGAAGCCTGTCACCAGTTTATCACGGGGAAAGTTCTGGAGGTGAGTGAGTGATGGGCTCTCCCAAGCCACTAGGTCATTTTCCTCAGCGGCTCTGAGGAACACACAAGAGGGGGCCTCTTTGTTGCCAGTGAGGAAGAAAAGACTTTGCAAATAGTCATGTGGAGCTTGTGAGCCCTGCAGTCTTCAGTGTCTACCAAATGCTCATGTGGAAATTGGAATGATGGAGAATTTGAAGGAAAAAGAAGAATGACAAAGGCTGTATTGGGAATTAAGTAGACTATCTTTACTTTTAGAAGTTAGAAAGGATGTGTGTGTGTGTGTGTGTGTGTGTGTGTGTGTGTGGTGGTGGTGGTGGTGGTGGTGGTTACAGACCCGGGAAACAGAAGCTCAGAACTAAGAAAGAAAGAATGAGTGAAAGGTAGAGGCATAGACATCCCCACCCTTTGAAACCACATCCTGTGTGACCCAAAGCATGCTGTATCTGGGGCTGCGCAGGAGCCTGTGAGTTCAGGGGTGACTGCTGTGAGTCAGAGTTCCTGCTTTCTCAGCAGCCCCCACAGTGCCTGTCTCTGGCTCCTCTCAGGGACAATGGGGACAAGGCAATCGTGCCAGATTCTGGGGCCAGAGTTCAGGGGAGTCATTGCCTCACTTCTCACAGCCCTGTGGGGTGTCAGAGTCTGCAGGAAAAGTAAAGACACCGCCCACATTCCAGGGTGGAGCATGTGTGCTGAGCAGGCTGGGCCAGCAGCTGGCGTGACAGTGCTGCACTGACCGTGACTGTCAGGGAGCTGTCATATCAGTCGTCAGTCACCAGGGCATAAATCCACATGGCCACGTCCAGAGCTTCAAGGATAGCGTGTTTCAGGGACATGGGATGTTTATAGCCAAGAGGGTCCCTAACGTGCTTCTGTCCATGCCTTTTCACAAAGGACTGCGTAGCCTCCCAAAGCCCACCATACGCTTTTTCCATGAAATGCAGGCCAACAGCACCCCGATGCTGGGGTCGAATGTGTAATTGTGTAAGGAAGTGACTGTGGTCTGATGCAGCTGCCACTTAGAAGGGGAAGAAGGTTCTGGAAGGGTGAGGAGCACCTGCAGAGGCTCAGTGATAGACACGTGCAGCATGTGCAAGAACGGGCAGTGGGCTGGGCAGCAGGAGAGTTGAGAGGGGACACTGGAAAAGTGGGAGGCTTCGGGCCACATTCCATAGGCTGGCTTTGTCCTAAGAGGGTGGACAGCCATCACAGTGAGGTGGTGGGAGTGTGTTGGGATTACATCAGGCTGTTGTGCAAAGCCTGGTCGGAGTACTCAAGCATGTGTGTCCACATGTTCCCAGCAGTGAAGCGAGGAAGCCACGCAAGTGCCCCGAAATGAACGTATGGAGAAATAAAAAGTGGCACAGCCACCCAAGGGAGTATTTGCAGAGATGCTCGGCACAATGTGGGCCAGCCTTGGAAACACGCTGAGAGAGGCCAGGTGACGGGTGGGGGCGCACCAGCCACTGCACTTTGAGTGCGGTTGTGGTAGGACCATTCAGACTTCAAGCCACCCACAAGCTATGTGACTATTTGTGTAGATAAACCCATAGAAACAGAAAACAGCCAGACGGTTGCATGTGGCTAGGGGGAAGGGAAACAGAGAATGCTTAATGGATTCAGGGTTTCTTTTGGGAGTGATGCAAATATTTTGGAGCCGGAGAGAAGAGGTGCTTGCACAGTGTAGAGAATGTGCTAAGTCCCACTTCATTGTCCACTGTGTAGTGGTTGGTTTTAGGCCATGTGGATTTCACTGGATGCTTGCTGAAAACACTGGGAGGGGATGAGGGTGCAGGGAGGAGGGAGGGTGAGGAGGCTACTGCGCCTCTTGTGGGGAGGCGTATGGAGACTGGTCCTGCTCTCTTTTGATGACTAATTCACATGTCAGTGCATGGCACTCTCCAGGGAAGCGGAACTGCAGCCCAGTAACACCTCAAGACTGGGGTTCTGGCTGGAGGAGAAACACATCCCCAGGAAAGTGATTGGAGAAGGGGATGTGACCCACCAAAGGGCGTTTCGAAGTCTGAGTGGTCGTGTCACAGTGCTCAGAGTGCGTTGGTTGGTGTTCCTTTGCCTGTCACACAAATCTATCCCTTACCCTTCCCGTAGAATCCCAGAAAGCACATCATGGGGTGCCTGACTGAGGCCCAACAGAATTTCCCTTGCAGTTCCCAAGTGTGGTCTGTATATGACAGAAACAAACCTGTAGAGTTGAGAGCAGTTAGAACAATAACAAAGGGCCGGGGGTTTAGCTCAGTGACACAAAAGCCTGTCTGGCAAGTACAAGGTCATGAGTTCAATCCCCGGTACCACCAAAAAACCAAAACCAAAGTAATAATAATAGTAATAAGTTTACAACAATATCAAAAGACTAGCACCATTTCCCCGATGGTCAATCAGAAGAAGAGAGGCAGGAAGATCCTGGGCACAGCACCTGAATTTGAGATTGCAGTGTTGGCAGAAGGTACAGATTGGAACAGCTGTCTCCTCAGTTTACACGTGGAAATGCGTTGCCCAGAAAGAACTGGGATGCAGAGGCCTGGACGTATGTGTCTGTGTGCTGATTACCTTCAGATTTAGCTCGACAGCTGCAGGAAGAAATATCTAAAATGAAGCTGGATCCAAGAACATGCCGTGTTGAAGAAACATCTGCTTACTCTGTTTTCTCCCTCGAGGCCCAAGCAGTTCAGTGTTCACTGGGGCTGAAGACGCCTTTGCCAAAATTGGCTTCAGGTTTCAGGGAAGGCCACTTGTGGGGCTCAAGGCTTGGCGACTTTCCGTGCAGTGCTGTCAAAGCTGGACCATCTGGGAGAAGTTTGCACATGGTCAGTCTCAGATTCAGGGTCCACCCAGGTGCTGCCCCCCTCCGCTGGGTGTGTGAGCTAGAACAGTGTCCCCACAGGGTCAGCACAAGGCATATAACTACTTGTGAGTCAGCTGGGTTTGGTCACTGGGTGTAATCAGAGCTGAGCTCCACACCGTGCCTTGCTCTCTGGCGTGTTGTTGGTGAACAGTTCTGATTGCAGATCTGTTGTAAATCTGAGAACCTTCACTGTATCTTTTTCCATCCATAGATTATAAGAATATCTGCTATAATGGAGGTGATTTAAAACAGCAGACATTTGTATGCTCTCCATTCCTGAGTCCAGGCATCCAAAATTAAGGTGTCAGCGGGGCTGTGCAGCCTCCAAAGGACTGGGGGAGGGGCTCCCCTGCCTTCTGCATTTCTGGTGGCTCCTGCAGTTCCTTGAGCCACTGAATTCCAGTCCTACCTGCACCCTCACATGCCACCTTCTCTATGTCATCTCCTCTGTCCATCCTTTTATCTTTCTCATAGAAGGACATATGTCACTGGATTCAGGGCCCACTCTGACCATCCAGGATGGTCTCACTTTAAGATACTTAGCTTGATGACATCTTCAAGGACCCTTTTCCCAAATAACTTAGTCCCAGAGATGGTTATGGGCACACCCTATGGAAAGGAGGAGTTTACCATTCAACCTGCTCCGGGAAACCAGGAACTCACACATAGATCGGCCTGTGGGGATCCACGGCTCCTGTGGGGTTTTAATTTAATGCTCACTAAGCATCAGAGTCCTTCTAGCATTTCTCTGGTTGAGGTTTTGCATAAGGTCCCACCAGTCACTGGAGCAGACTTTGAGAAGGAGGAAGGACACAGGGTGGTGATGGAGAAGAGGGCTTCTCCAAATGTGGCTGTGTCCAGGCGCAGCTGGTCCTGCAGCCTCTGTGACCTGTGACTTCCTAAGCTCCATCCTGCTGTGGTCTCAGTCTTTGTTTAGTAGTTGGAGACCCCACCCCTCTGCCACCCTGCAGTGGGTTTGAGGGTGTCCACAGACCATGTGGCCTAATGTGAGGGCTCCAGGTGATAGGGAACCATGCATCTGCTCTTGGCTCTGGAATTTACCCGTTGGGGGACCCTGGGCAAGTCTCTCAACTTCTTTGAGCCTCTATTTTCCTCTCCTTCATTACAAGCATTAAAAATACAGATGTAAACCCAAGGCTTGGCTCCTAAAGTCTCTTTGGCTGTAAGGATCTGAGTTCTGTGGGTCTCTTATCTTGGATGCAAGGGGTCAGAGCCAACAGACCTTTTTTTGGGGGAGGGATAGAGTACTCATGACCTTGTGTTTGCCAAGCAGACACTTGTGCCGCTGAGCTAAACCCCCAGCCCTCTTTTGTTCTGGAGATGTTTTCTGGGAACTGCTATGTAAAGCCCAGCTATAGCAAACAGTCAAATTGTGGCTTTATTTATCACCCTTTGCTTGCAGTTTTCTTTTCAATAGCAAGATTCTCTTTTTAGAGAGAGCTTACTATAAAGAACATATCTTTAAAAGTTTATGCTAAATGGACCAATAAATTCAGGTGGATTCTTTAGATGTTTACAACTTGCCTCCTCTAGGACGTGCAGAAGTGAGTTAGTGTGCAGTACTGCAGTTGTCTGATCCCTTCCTGCCCCCTCCTTTAAGCCCCGCTGAAACAACTCTCCTACCCTCTTCTCCTCCTCCTCTGCCCCAGCTCCCTCTGCTGTAGAAGCTACAAGAGACTTCCGATTAGATCCCGGATGGCAATGGCTATGGAGCATTCCTGTGGGACAGGTGTCCCGTCTCCGGTGGGGGCCCTAGGAGATAGATCCCTACACCAGCAAATTTGCTTTCCCGAGAGCCCAGTGTTACCTACCAGCTTCATAAAGAAACAACCACAGAACAGTTCTGTGAAGACAGCACTAGAAGAGGGTGGGAGGAGCAAATATCAAACAGAAAACAGAAGTCTTAAGAGTAAAGGAAAAGGGTCTGTCCAGTGTCCCCTCCCCCAGAACTGAACTGCTCCAGCTGCAGACTGAGGGTGGCTTTATGGTCCCTCCCTCCTACTCTCTTGCACAATCCCCATCACCCCAGGGGCTCGGTGTTACCTGGCTCATTCATTTGAGACAAATGCTCCCACTCATTATGCCTGTCACAGAGAGCAAGAGGTGCTTTCTCTGAGCAGGCAACTGTCAGGCTGACCTTCTGGGGACCTTCTGTGACCTTCTGGGGAACCCAGCACAAGGGTCACATCTGCACTTTCACCGAGGTTGGAGGGAGGTGGTAACCTTCTTCCTTGCTTCAGCTGCACAGGCTTTCTCTTTCCCATTTTCCTGTCACCACACCCAGAGACTCAGTCAACCCTTGTGGGTGTAACTGGTCTTTCTGGAAGAGTTGGTGGCACCTGTTCTTCTGGGATGGTGTTTACTCTGACTCCTGTGGTCCTTGGAGGAGAGCACATGCTGGTGTCTGTAACCTATTCCCGGGAGAAAGAGACCCTCAGGAGACCAGAGAGGTCCTCCAGACCCCTTGATGCCTTTCCATCCCTCCAGCAGGTTCCCAGCTGGTCTCTACCCTTATCTGTAACTCACATAGCATTTACACTTGCATACTGCTGAATGCCTGGAGTGTAGCAAATGGAATCACAACAGGATTCAGTCCAATCCTTTGGCTTCATTCTCTGAAGAATTAAAAATGGATGGCCTTGTTTCATTTTGCATTTGAACTGATTAAAAAACTGCTTTTTCATAAAGCCCAGAGACAAGGGTTTAACCTATTCCTGGGAGACTAATTTGTAGCTTAACTCAGAGATCCTTGCCCCTTGCTTCCTTTTCGCACAGATATGTTAAGCATATTCTATTGCAATAGGTGTAACAGTGATATGGTCTTGTTTCATTTGTGCTGACATTATCCGGTGAAAGAAATAGGTTATCCCATGGCATTTGCATGACGCACAGTCTTTTTGTCACTATTGAAGATACAGCTTGCCAAAGTCAGGCTGAAATGTCAACTCGTTTCTTATCGTATGCATCTCCTACACATGTAAGAATCATAGCCCGTATCTGTGCATAAAATGACTTCTATTCTTCTCCTTCTCATTTAGCTCAGATGCATTCATGCTTTCTTTCTATTTAATGACGGTCCCAACCGTTTTTCAGGATCATGGAAATACAAAGAATGACAGTATCTTCATAGTGTTGATGAAGATGCTTTGTGCCCCAGCAGGCAGTGAACTACCACAGTATCTGGACTTTGAAAAGTACTTTGGACATGTGTGAGTGATCTCATAAATATTTAGTTCTCACAGCAGGCCCGTGGAGTGGTCAAGGCCATTACAACTGACTTCCATTTATAGATGAAATCACTGAGTGCTGGGATTTCTGGAGCTAATTAGTGACAGACTGAAATTAGAAAATAGGTCTCTTGATTCTCAGAAGATAGAGGAGAGGAGGGGAAGATAGGAAGAGGGAGAGAAAAGGGGAGGGAGAGAGAGAGAGAATATACAAGCACTAGCTTTGTGATTAACCTGACGCATAATCTGAGTTCCAGTGTAAATTGCTGAAGGACCTAGCAGAATAAAGAAGCCCTGTCTCAGTGGCCCTGTTTTACCTGTTTCAAGACAATAGGAATTGCTGATTCATTGGTTTACTCTTTACTGATGCAAAGTATCTGCAGATCAGTGACCAGGCTTGTGATCTGCTGCATTCCTGGGCCCAAGACCTCCTCTAATCACCTGTGAGCTCTGCTAGCAGGTGGTGTCTTACCTTAGGGAACACATTCTCTTCACAGAGCTCTTTTCTAGGGCTCTTCACCACTCTGTGGATAGTTGGGAGGGGACTGTGAGGCAGGACTCATAGACATTGGTCACCTTTCCTCATTTCATGCAATCACTGGATGGTTTCAACTGCAGAAATGGCTCCATTTTTTGCTTTGTTTCTGGGGGTGTCATTATATTGCCCAGGCTGACCTCAAACTCTTGGGCTCAAGCAATCCTCCCCTCTTATCTCCTCCCTTAGCAGGGACTACAGGCACCTGCCACTATGCCAGCTTGAAATGGTTTTGGTTTAAATATGACTTAAGCCGAAGGTGGTATAGCCATATCATGGAGCCATAGAGAGGAACGAGGTGCCAATTCACAGTGCATCACACAGGATCCTTCTCACCTACGCCAAGGGAAAGAAGCCAGTCACAAAAGCTCCTGTGTCATACAATTCTATTTGTATGAAATATCTAGAACAGGCAAATACACAGAGACAGAAAGTGGACTGATGGTTGCGAGGGCTCGGAGGCAAGGGCGGAAACAGGAGTGACTGCTAATGGATATGGAGATTTTTTGTTGTGTTTTTTTTGCTTTTGGAGTAATGAAAATGTTCTAGAATGAGATGGTGGTGGTTGCACAATTCTCAATATAGTAAAAGCCACTGAATTATATACTTTAATAGGATATTATTTTTGGAATGTAAGATATCACTTGCACGCGCTCTCTCTCTCTCTCTATATATATATGCATTTATACATAAACACTCCTATCTATTCATCTGTGCAGATAAATAAACTTACAGAGAGTAGGTATCATTCTGTTTCCTTCTGTACAAAATAATACTGATCATTACCTCATAGGGCTGCGGAGTTTGAAAAACAAAAGTCATGTAAAACCCTTGGTGTAGTTAGTAGCCATATTAGCTCACTTCTCTGTATTTTCCAGTCTCAGGCAGTATTATTGGGTATAAGAACAGCGGGGAAGGCACAAAATGAGAAATCAAGTCAGTCAATGGCCTAGTGCAAGCATCTGTGCTAGGTGCTGTCTCTCTGTGGCAGTTACATTGCCCTTCCCACGCCTGGCCACTGGGCGCTGTTGTCCAGAACTATGCCTTTGATCACAGAGTGTGACTTGATGGATGTGAAACTTTCCCAGTACTGGAAAGTGGGTTTAAATTCAACATACAGTTTATGATGCATTAGTTGTGACATTTTATTTACAAAGAATATCTTCTTGCTAATATTTGTCCCCTTCCTTGAGTAACAGACTGGGAATCAGCCCAGGTGGGCACAGTGCATTAACACAATAAATGATTTAAGGAAAATGATCCCCCCTATCACCAAGCTACCCAGTTTCTTTTCCGTTAACAACAGGGGAAACGTGTTGTCAGGGTAACAGAAGACTGTTCACAAGCAATAAAGATTTGGTGTTTATCACCCCACTTCCTGTCAGCACAAATGGAAAGGCTTTCTTATCCGGAAATGGCAGTTTGAAAAGAATTTGTATTTATCTTGAGTTATGTTTGGTTTTCCATTGAACTTCAGAGAGTTGGCTCAGTTGAACTTTTTTCCTCATTGTTTCTTTGATTTTAAATATATGATTTGATTTTACAATTTGATTTTGTTTTAGGCCTACAAAAATGTTAGTTTCTTGTTCAAATCAATAGTCAGCTTTTAGGCTTATTCATTCTCATTCTCTCTCTCTCTCTCTCTCTTGAAGACAGGGTCTGAGGATGTAGCCCAAGCTGGCCTTGAATTCCTGAGTGCCAGTCTTCCTGCCTCAGCTTCCTGAGTGCTGGGATGACAAGTATGTGTCGCCGCCGCTCTCTGCTCAGTTTAAATATTCTTATAAAAATATTTTCCTTTACAGGGCTGGGGATTTAGCTCAGTGGCTTAAGCGCCTGCCTGGCAAGCGCGAGGTTGTGAGTTCAATCCCCGGTACCAAAAAAAAAAAAAAAAACAACAAAAAAAAAAAAATATATATATATATATATATATATATATATATATATATTCCTTTACAGACTAACATTATTGTAATTTCATTATGAGGTAAAATCAATTTTGTGACTCCTCCAGGGCCCATTCTCTTTTGTAAGAGCACCCCTGTTAGTCTGCTTGGATCTGTCCACCTGGGCTGTGGTAGCCGGAGAGAGATGCATGGTTATCTGCCCCCAGCCCTCCCTGCCTCCAGTGAGGGCCTGCCAGGCGTTCTGGCCAGCTCTTTGATTGTCAGCAATCCTCTGGGGCTTTCAAGTCCATGCAAACTTCTAGGAAAGGTGACTTTTCAAGCTACCTCCACTCTGCCTTGCCCTTACACTTGTCTACCTCACTTCTTTCCATGAGTGTTTACCTTGGGAGTGTGTGTTGAAAACTGGTGTTATCCAGAGGTCAGCAGGACCATTTCTGTTCCGAGCACAGTTGCCTTGGGCTCGGCTTTGATGTCAGGTATGCAGATGAAATAGGAGCATTGGGTGCCTTGCATTTGTGCAGTGAAGCTGGCCTCACACCTCTCAGTTTGGTAACAAATTCCCTTCACCCTTGTTTTACACTCGGATGTGCTCACTTCCTGGGCCTCCTGCTGCCCCACCTTGTGGTGAGTGCTGTGCCAGTTCCAGCAGATGGACCTGCTTATGGTTTGCCAGCCTGTCAGGAGGAGTGAAGTTAGCCCTGGGCCCTGTAGGAAGTGAGCTGGTACAGTAATTCCTTTCCTAAAAAGAACATGGAGTACCTTTGCACACTGTTTATAAGCTATTTTAATGGCTTTTTCGCAAAATACAAAACTATAGGTATTTTGGAAACACAGAATTCAGAATATTGGAATCTTAATGTGACTTCCTTCTGAGACAGGAAGAAAAGAATGGTGAATAGGGAGCGCAGACACAGTGAGACACAGCAGAGGTGATTCCTGCGGCCACGCTTGGAGCTGAGTAATCCGCGGCAAGTTGCTTAAACTTTGAACCTCATCATCCTCTGCTGTAAAATGGGGATAATCAGGCTTATGTCACAGGCTTAAATCAGGTTAAAAAAAAAAAGAATCACCCGAGATGGTATCCGACACACGACATACCAGGTTCAAGAAATTTTTTTTTCCATTTCCTTTATTAATAAATGAAGAAATAGGGGCTGGGGATTTAGCTCAGCGGCATAAGCGCCTGCCTTGCAAGCAGGCAGTCGTGAGTTCGATCGCTGGTACCGATAAAAAAACAAAAACAAACAAACAAAAATAAAAATAAAAATAAATGAAGAAATACGTTTTGCAGAAGTCCAGTTCGAATGTACTTAAAACTTCCTGCCTGAAGAAAGGAGGTAGGCTCACTCCTGCTTACCCTGTGATGTGATTACATGTAATGACAACACACAAGTCAACAGTTACGTCAAAACTTAGATAGGAAAATTCCTGAAATCACTTAACTTTAGACTTCACATGGGGCTGTGCCTATAAATATAACATACCATTGTTTCACCAAGGGTTGTTACTTTCTTTTTTTTTTGGTGGTCTTTTTGAGACAGGCTCTCACCGAGCACTTCAGGCTGGCCTTGGGCTTACTTTGTAACTCAAGTTGGCCTCAACCTCACAGCCATTCTCCTATCTCAGCCTCCGAGTGCTGGGGTTACAGGTATGCGCCCCCACACCTGGCCTTTCTGTTACTTTTTACCAGGTATCTAGTAGCCGCTGTGTCGATGTGTCGATGAACAGTTTTCCATTATGAATTTTTCCATTGTTTTTCACCAAAACTATTAAAGATTTACATACTCCTAACTTTCTCACCAATCCACTAAATACCTATTCCTTTTTTTTTTTTTTTTTTCCGGTACCGGGGATCGAACTCACGACCTTGCACTTGCCGGGCAGGCGCTTATGCCGCTGAGCTAAATCCCCAGCCCAATACCTATTCCTTTTACTCACATGCAAAGTAAATGCTCAGATGCCTATTTCCTGTCTGTTAGTGTCTCTCATTGTATTCACGGAGTATAATCCATTTAAGGGTACAATTAAACAGTTCATGCTGGTCTGTGGAAGCTTCTCTCATGCCAGGCACATTTGCCCTGATAGGGCCTTTGCTGGTATTCAGGATAAAGTGAAGCGGTCTCTTGGTTCCTGCTCTTTCAGCTCCTTGAGGCTCCCTGGTTGTTTTGAAGCCAGTTCTAGTCCACCCTTTGTCTTCTGTCTGCTTTCCTTCACCAAATTTATATCTCCACCCCTGCAGAGTATGTGCATTGGAAAGGTGGCTCATGGTGCTCACCAGGGCTGCCCAACTAGTCAGTTACTTGAACCTCTTCTCTCTGTTTTTTTTTTCTTTTATTTATTTAGGTACCAGGAATTGAACTCAGGGCCTCACATTTGCCAGGCAGGCACTGTGCCCACTAAACTATGTCCCCAACTCATGGTGTTTTCAGATGAAAACTCAATTTTGGAAATCTGCTTGGTATACTTCAAGAGGAAGAAGTCACGGAGGTGGTTAAATAAGTGAAATCCAGATGAGGAAGTGATAATCCAAACGGAGGCGAGTAGGGAAGGAGGAAGACTGTTGGGGAGTGGGCACAATTCTAATGCTTGAGTTACTTGGCCGGGGATTCAGCACAGTGGGATAAGCACCTGCCTGGCAAGCATAAGGTCGTGAGTTCAATCTCCGGCACCAAAACAAAAACAAAACAAACAAACAAACAAAAAGCTTGAGTTACTTCTAGCCTTGTGACATGGAGCCTAATTAAGTTTCCCTGTTTCCTTTAAGCGGGCTTAAAACACTTGCCTACCTGCTAATGTCCCAAACAGGAAATGCGGAAGTTACAAGTACCATCCCTGACCTCCAAGGTCTTAGACTTTAAGATGGGGGTCCTAAAACCACTGTGCATAGGAACCCCCTGGATGTCTTGTGCAAGCAGGGGTTTCCGTACAGTGTTGTGTGTGTACTTTCAGTGTAACCATCTTTGTTAACAGTAGCACAGTGTACACTTACAAATTTAATGGTGTGAATCTCATGTTAAGTGTTTTTACCACAATAAAAAATAGTTATTAATGGTTTTAAAATAATATATGATAACCCTGAAGATTCTGACTCAGGGGATCCAGGATAGGCCTGGGAATCCGCAAGCTAACAGTGCCATCCTGCTCTGGATAATTCTGAGGCACAGAGGCCCACAGATGCCAGTTTGAGAATCTAGCCCTGGAAGTGTATTGTAAAGACACATTAATAGAGACTGTTGGACTCCTCAACAGAAGAGCACACTAGATATTTAGTTATCACCCCTACAATTATTATAATTTACCATTGGTAGCTGCTGCTTTATTTTAGAAGCGTTGTTTTGTTGCTAAAACCCTTACATTTCTTCATCAATGTTCAGGATTGCGTCCAAAACAGCTTAGAGAGATTCCACCCATACTTAAAAGGGTCTTAGATTAGCTGATCTTTATGTGCAAATAATCTCCATGGAAATTTCCCTTAATCGTCTTAGTCTTGTTGAAAATGACCATAGTTGTTACAGAATCCTGCCCGAGACCTAAGAAAGGGGCTCTAAAAAGAAGCCAAGTTATCAGAGTGCACGGTTCTGGCTCCGGCTCTCTGTTCACACGCACAAGGAGCCTGTCGCTTCACTGTCAGTCACCAGTTCACCTGAAATTTCTGCAAGATGGTTTAGTTGACAGCAAATTAATGTGCATAAAATGCCTGGAACATAGGAGGCATCCACTTTTTTTTTTTTTTTTTTTTTGCTGCAAAGAAAACACACAATGCAAAATGTATATGAATTAAGGAAACTTGGCAAGCAAGTCTTTTTCTTAAAATCCAAATCCCCCCAAAATACTCCTGGATAATGAGAAAGGTCAAAGTAATAAAAGGAATAAATGGAAATCAATAGATTGAGCTTCAGTCAACTTCCATGTGCCCCAAAAGAATGACTCCTGAGAGAAGGCTGATGGCTGTTTCAAAGCTGTGCTCAGCTGTACACCTCAAACCCAAGAAAGAAACTTAAAAAGCATACGAATATGGTTTCAGTACAAGCCTCTGCCTGGGGACAATTACTGTCAGATTTACCGTGCGTATAATTGCCAGCAGATGTGAAGAAATGGTACTTTCCCCACCTGCGTTTGAAAAAAAGATTATCTGCCCCCCTCCCTCTTTTGGAAACATGGTCTGGCCCGGCGTGGTTGCTGTGTGTTTAACTAGTAAGTGGAGCGTAGAGAGGAGGCGTTGGAGAGTCAAGTGACTGTCGCTCACCGTTCTTGTTTCCTGTGTGTGTCTCAGGAGAGATGCACGCTGCTGCCTTAGCTTAGCTCCCCAGAGAAGCCTGGTGTGTATCCCAGGCAAGCAGCAGCCTCAGTCTGCCGGGCTGAGGTCTGCCCTTTACAAAGCCTTTTTGCAGAGGAGTCCTAAGCTAAGCACAGCTGAGGGACAGAATTGGAAGCAAAGGAGCCCTGACAGAAGGTAAAGCAGGCTTTGCAAAGGTACCCTTTGCCTTGCAAGGCAGATGTGAACTCTCTGGCTTCCTGGGGGGTCAGAGCCCCTTAAATTCTGCTAGAAGTGGTCAGGTGGGTGCTGGTGACAGACTTAAGTTGTGTTGTCCTGAAATAATTTATTGAGACTTTTGTTTCTGCAGTAATTTAGGAGGTTTATTTTTTCATGGATATAGTACTGAAGAGGAAGTTAGGCAGCTATTTTTACTGAGAAGGGTAGAGTATTGACTTTTAGACCAGGTTTATGTGTTTCAGACCATTGCTCCAAAGACTGAAAAAAAAAGGTTTGCTTTGTTTTTCCTGTAGTTTGTAGAGCGCTGTGTAATTTACTTCTTTGCAGTACTGGAGATGGCGTCCAGTGTCTTTGTACCAAGCTGTACCTCCAGCCCTTTTTATCTTTTATTTTGAAAGAGGTCTAAGTCACTGATTGCCCAGGCTGGGTTTAAACTTGCAGTCCTCCACCTCAGCCTCCCAGAGTGCCGAGATTACAGGCATGTGCCACCTTGTCTGTCCTGAAATTGACTTTTGGAAGGAAGAGACTTTGAGGTTGTTTGGGGAGATTTGGTAGTAAAAGTGGCATGGGACAGTGAATAGGTTTATCTGTTCCTATAAATGAAGGATTTTTCTTCTTTAATGTGTTCCCTAAAGAAAATGAGGATGTCAACTGCATATAATCCACATTTTACTATAGCTACAATTTGAAAGAGATTGACTATGACCTTTTATCACCTTTGGGTTTGTGATGAATTAAATGTGGATATTCTGAACTTTATAATAAAAAAGTTTTCTGTAACAAAGTGATTCATCAAACCATGTTCTAAAATAAATGTATTTATTTGGAAAAAAATGTTTTAAAGTGAGACAGGCTGGCATTAAAGAAGAAACAAGATAAGAAAATTATCCCAACTGTGAAAGGAATAAATTTATGATTGGGGAAAGAAAAAATGAGTGAGTCTGCTAAACCCAGCAGGAGTGTGGTCCATAGCAGCTTCATCTCTCTCTTACCTGAGATTGGAGACATAAAAAAATCTGAGCCTGCTTTCTCTGAAGGTCGCAGAGGAATGTTAAGGGGATGAGAAGCTATTTAGACTATCCAAACAGGTTCCCACAAGTGAAAATAGCTAATTAAATGATAATGGTCACCATTCTCTACTGAATCAAAAGGCTTACTGAGTGCTTGTAGAGAAGGTAAGTTTGCCGTGGCTCATTGGTGTGAATTACTTTCCAAGCAGACTTTTTAAGACTGTGTGGCCTTGTAAAGCTCTTGTAACAGAGTGAAAGTTGTGGTCAAATGTTTTCAGTGGGCTGCTCAGGCATCTCACCAGTCAGTGAGTTTAACCTTTGCACTAGGCACGTCTCAAACAGGAGCAGGGAATATCGTATCACATCAGTAAACTCTAGCTCCTCCACAAGAGTACAGCAGTCAGAGGCCCTCAGTTCTTGCTTCCTGACTCTAGAGAGACACAAGTGCTGTTACAGATTTTGCCTCCTGCAGGAGGTGACAGCACTGGTGACATCTTGAGTATGGTCATTCTTTATTGTGAAGAATGTTTATCAGTGCCCTTGATCGTTGCCCTCTACAAAACAGAAACACTGACTGCCCAGCTGCAAAAACTAAAAATAGCTCCAGTCCTCCGCTCATTATCATCCCTGGTGATGTTCCTGGCAGGGCAGCATGGACTGTGGCTAAGGATCCTTGTTCTAGAGAATCCACTTTTGAGGCAGTCTGCTGCAGGTCAGATGGGAGGAACCGGAGAGGCAGCTGGACCCCGAGGAACTCTGCCTCAGTGTAAGGAGAGTAACAGGAAAAATATTTTGGCCTGACCACTTTGGTTTTTATTTTGTTTTCCTAACAGTGCTATGCTTCTAGCAGTCAAGCTTCTCATCTAGGCTAAGTGCATCTGGATATATACTAGTTTAATAAAGAAAAGAAACTCATATAGTAACCCGTTTTACAAAGCAAATAATTATCCATATCTTATTCATTCCGCAAATACAGGATTTTTTTGTTGGTGTTGTTAGATGGGTGTAGAATGAACTCGGACACACCTATATTTTTTCCTTCTGGTATTTGCTGATAAATGTTTTCATTTCTTTTTTATTTTTCTGCTTATTTTCCCCACCTCTGTCTCAATGGATCTCAATCTCTTCATGTCTAATGAGAGTTGGACTTTGTTGTTGGCAGTGAAATAGACTATTAATTTCCTTTCACCAATACACAGACAACAGTGAAGTCAGTGATTGGAATTTTTTTCCATTTAAAAATTTTCTTCCACCTTTAACATATGCTACTGTGTATTTGCTCTCAAAAGTTTACAAATTACAAAAGAAGTTATAGCAGGCAATTAACTGATCCAAAACATCTGAAAGAGGCCATCTTGCATAGTTTCATTTTACTTTTCTTTTTTTGAATGGTCCCATTCTCCACTAATACTGTAAATTTCACACTTAATATATTTGTAATCTCATAAAAAGAATTGTCTCTTATAAAAGTTGGGTATGTCGCTTTTTCATGTTTCTGTCCAAGAACGTAACGCATTCGTTGTGCTTTTGATTGCAAAGCTGATCTTGTGTTTACCTCCAAATTGGGGTACCGGTGTGTCAAACTCCATGTGTG
The DNA here is from genome assembly GCA_004027295.1 of Dolichotis patagonum. NCBI lineage: Eukaryota > Metazoa > Chordata > Mammalia > Rodentia > Caviidae > Dolichotis > Dolichotis patagonum. The sequence continues at coordinate 131,014 of PVJX010000103.1, forward strand.
CTCTTAGAAACCTTTCTTCACTGTTCAGTACTCCCTCATTCACTAGATCTCCACATGTATAAGCCCGGAGATCTTTCTGTCCCAGGGTGAATAAGTGAACAATTGTCAGTGATTCTCATGGAAAGACCATGAGACCATGGTAGCCTGGTCTGCAAGAAGCTCACTAGTTTGTGTCAGGGCAGGAAAGTGTGAGTGATAGCTTTCCTCACTGTCACAGCCAGTACTTCTGTAACAAAAGACAGGTTAGTGAAAGGACAGCATCATAAGTGTATTTCATGAGAAGACACAGAGCCCTCAAAGGCCCCAGTGCCCCGGAAACACTTCCTATTTTTACCACTTGACAGTGGTATAGAAATGTGATTGGTGAAAGGCTTCGAGCTAATGCTAATAGACTGAGGGGGCTCGCAGCAAAGCCTGTATATCTGGATTGTCCTCTGCCTCTTTGTGTGGCATTCCTTTGTGTGTAGGAGAAGACCCCTCTGGAACCTACTGTCAGACAAAATAGTAGGTCAGAGAATTTCTTTATGGCCAGCTCTTACACAAAAGGGCAGAGAAAGATTAGAGTGATATTTCTCAGTTTTATGGCTTGCTTGGGGGAAGAGAAGTGCTAGTTTCTGTAACTCAGTTGGGAAGAGAAAAAGGATGACAGTTAGGAGGGCAGGAGAAGGTCACAAAGACTTCAGTTCGAGGCCTTCCACGATCTTTCAGTTTGAAGTATTCAGGATGCGCACGGAGCCTTATTATGCCCGTTGTGTGTCCCCTGTGTCCTATGTATGTCATCTGTCCTCTACTTTTTTTTCCCAAAAGGACGAACCCAGGCCCATCTAGGGAGGTTTTGATGTTTGAGGGACTGGCAGTAAATTCTTTTAAGAATGCAGGAAAAGTTGGTCTGTGGGTGATAGAATTTGGAAGAGAGAAAAGCTTTATAAAGTTTTCTGCATTAAATGTCTGTTGTTCTTCAAAGCCCCACAGACAGACACTGCTTCCTCATTTCAGTAAGATAAAAGCGTACCGACCCAGGGACCTGACCCAGGTGCAGAGTGTTCACAGCCTCCTGTTTTTGAGAAGATTCTTCAGCTGAAAGACAAAGCTTGTGATCAGGACCTCTGATTTAGTCTGGCTGTGTATCCTGTAGAGCCTCAGGGGTGAGAAGTGTCTGCACCAGGGGGCACAGGGGCTGTGTTCCAAAGTCTCCACATTTCCTGCACGGGGAGTTAGAATGAGGCGCATACAGATGGGGCAGAGACTTGAATTCAGAACTTCCACGCAGGATGTAAAAAAACACTGTGATGAGGAGTGAGGCAGCTGGAGACCATCTCAGTCTCCTGCCTCGGTTTACAAACAGAGCTCAGGTCATTACTGAGTCAGACCTGCTTTGCCTGCTGCATGGCATGTGGATCAGAGGCACATCTAAGTTTTGCAAAAAAGAAACTTCATTCACAAAGCAGCCTGGTGTGCTGAAATCTGTCTCCCCAAGAACAGGGTTAGGGGAGGCGTAGGGGAGGAAGCAGCAGGGTGATTCAGAGTGTGGGGGAAATGTGATTGGAAGTAATCGGTGGTCTGTGGTGTGTAATCAAACTTCATAGCTCTTCACAGGACGCTGTTCAGAGGATGGCAGGTATTTTTGTGAGCTGAGAGTAGTTTTTTGCCTTCTGACATCAGAAGGACACCCATCAGACACCTGTGCAGGCCCAAAAGAAGAGTTGGTGGTTTTAACAAAAATAGTCTTGCGTTCCATAAGAAGTAACACACATAACCAGCATTGCCATAACCCAGGTCAGAAAGTCCACAGTGTGCTAGTGGGAGACTGGGAATACATTTCCAAAACCAGTGATTTTAATTTTAGGGGCAACTAAAAGCAAGTGAAGCTGGTGGCATATTCAGGATTTCCCTCTATTTCCATCTTGGACCTAAGCAACAGAGGTTTTGGGTGTGGCCTGGAGGAGGGACCCTAATAACACAGGATGCAAATCCTGCTGCTGATTGTTCACCAGCCTGGAATGTGTTCAGCAAATACATGTTTATATCCTTCTCAGCATTGCTAGGTCACATCGGGCCTGCTTTTTGTCTTTGTTTTTTTGCTCACAAACATTAGATGAAACAGATTGCTTATGCTTAAAACTCCTTTTATCTGTCCTTACTCCTAAAGAATAATTTTCTTAGATTGTTTTGGTCCTGGGCAGCTGGCTCCTTGCATCCATTGCCACTATCCATACACTTTGTCCAAATAAACACACATGAAAAGATAGAGGAGCGTGTTTTGCAAAGCTGAGAACATCCTCTAGCAGGGTTGAAGCCAGCTTTCTGCTTTGTTTTGGCAGCTCGTTGGGGATGCCAAATGTATCTGGTGTGGCCACAGGTTAAAGATACTGGTTCTTATGTAACAAGGGTTAGGCCATGAAAGGAACAGAGGTGCAGATTTTGGTTTCCTTGGTGTTTAACGAAGTGGTTTAAAGCATAAGAGGAAAAACGTGCTTGATTAGGTTTTCATTTTGTCTTTAAACCTCGGCATGGCAAAAACCTTTTGAAATCCCTTGTCTGGCTGGGATGTAGCTCAGTGGCACAGCACCTGCCTAGGAAGCACAAAGTTGTGAGTTCGATTTCTGGTACCAAAAAAAAAATTCCTTAGCTGACACAGACCTCTATGCTTGGGTTTCTGGTTACTTATTTCTGTCCCTTTCACTCATTTCAGATCATTAACTCTTTCCCCGCCCCTCAGTGCATGTTCTTTCCATCGCAAGCCTTCACACTGGCTGCCTGAACCTCTCTCCCCAGATCTCTGCGTGCTTCTCATCCCTCTGTCTGTTAGTGATCTCTCTGATCATCCACCCAGTGCCCAACCCCCAGGCCCTCTCTGTGCCCTGGTGCTCTTTTCTTCTGTGCTTCCCCACTGTTGGAAATTCTTGTGACAGGCATTTCCATAGTGCCAGCAATTAAAGCTGTGGGTCGATGGACAGATGGATGAGTGACGTGGGAGGGAGGAGGAGGCACTGGCCTGACTTCCCAGCAAACTTACCTTCTACCTTTAAATTCTACTGGGTCCTCTTCTCCTGTGATGCCTCCCCAAGATAGTAGTCTTTGGATCCCCTTCTCCTGCACGCCCCTCACTCTGTACTTACAGTCCTTTATCTTATTGTAGTCACTTCTTCCCACGCCAGCCGCTCCCTGCGTGGTGTAAGCTCCTGAGGACAGGAATACCTAGGAAAGGGTAGTAATGTGTGTAGTCTCTGTTTCATTCCTAATACCTTAGTACTTTATGGGCTATGTCATTAAAGTCCTTATACTAATTCTGTGTCCCAAGTATTATGCTCATCTTTGTTTTATAAATAAGTAAACTGAGGCCTAAAGCAGCTTCTCTGAAAGCAGACAGATGATTCTGGCAGGACCAGGGTTTGAATCCCGCTTGTCTACTTCAAAGCCCACCTTCTGTATTCTTTCTGTCCTCCGCATCAGGGACCTGGCACATGGCCCACTGGTCCACTACAGGTTTTTCCTGAGTAACTGAAACCCCAAACTTTGCCTCCCTTCTCTTCCTTATTATTTGAGCTTATATCATTTGTAATACAGTAGTAGAATATCAACATTTTAAATAAACATTACATTAAAGAATAGCTTACAAGCTCGTGATCTAGTGACATCTCAAAGGACAATAAGCTGGTCTATCATTTCTGTGTTCGTCTGTATTTTTAATATAACCCAGTGCTACTCATGGCCTGCTCTCCCGGACATCAGTCCTTGTGACTTGTTTAAACCTAATGTGGTCCCTTATTGAGTTACAAAGCCAAGATCAGCAGCTGTTGCCAACGTATGAATGTAATGCTCTCAACTGGCTTGAAGCTCTGGCTTCGTGGGTCCAATATGAAGATGACTGAAACCTTTATCTCCATGGAGAGTTGAAGAGGGGGTTGTTTATTGTGGGTGCACCCAGGAGTTTCAGTGTCTGAGGGATGTCCTCCGTGGTCTATAGGGTATGGGGCCCTCATCTCCATAGCTTCAATTTTCCAGCACACAAGTCCTGATGGCAGCTCTAACAAGCAGAAGCAGCCGCCTGTCAGACTGGTTTGTCTAAGCTTTCCTTGGCACCCAACCAAGTTTCACCCAACTTCGGGGCTAACCTAGCTGGTTCCTTTTGTCTTGGGTGTGAGGTGTGATAAGCAGGAAGGTAGAGCTCATGTGCTATTATTTATGAATGTCAAATAAAGCTCAAAGGGCCTTCCAGCACTGGGACCGGACCAGTGAGCAGTGCTCAGTCCACACATAGAGGGATCCTTTGGTGAATGCTGACATCACCCAGCTTCTCTATCCATCACAGGTAACACAAGCCATTTAGCCCCTCAACCATCCCTCAGTAAGATATTTGTTAGCACACGTAACACAGCCAGTGATGCCATTTGAGAAACTCTCTCCAAAAAATAGAAGTGGGACTTTTTTTTGGTCTTGGGTGTACTCGCTAATAAATATGCATTATGATTTGCAATTTAGCGAATATGAGAAAAGACTTTCTGATTAATTTGATGTTCACTCATACTGCCCCATTCAGAGGCCCTGTGTAATCCACACTCGCTAAAAAGCCTATGATGTAGCTGTTTCCTGACCTTCCCTTGTACCAACCCAGAAAGATCTCTTCTTTACCTACTTTTCTGTGTTTAGAGTGAATCCTGCTGGAGACTTCTAGAAATACCCACAGATTTCCATAGATTTAATCCAGTCTAACCCTCTGAGAGTGGAGGACACTGGGACTCAGAAACTCAGCTGGTTTGCCAAGACACAGGCCATTGGCCAGTGGATCTCAGAGCAGCCCACTGCTGCTTCCCCGCCCTCTACTTCCCCAGCAGGTCCCTTCACTGTCCTCTTACACCAGTGCATGCTGCTCTCGCCCCAAGTCTCTTGGGATATTAAAGCGACTGCGTGGGCGCAAGATGCTGAGGACTGAGCAGGTGTCTCTGTTGAGCATTCAATGGGTAACAGATTTTTACTCAAATCTGTGTCTTAGTCTTTATTTTAGAGCACTTTCTCTTTCTTAGTCCACTAGATCTTTTCATCTCTCATCCTAAAAACTCCAGAGTTTCCACTTGGTGAGTGATTGTCCGAAAATCTGCTCCTACTGTGTAAGAGGGCAGCTTCTAGAAGTCGGGGTTTTTAAAAAAAGTAATATGGTTGTAAATAAATGAACAAGCAAATAAATGCATAGTATAGAATCACGTAAGGCAAGAGGAGAAAGTTCTTTCTGTAATGGGTTGTGTGGTAAATATTTTCAGCTTTGTCAACCATGTTGTCAGCTGTCAGCTGTTGCAGGGCTGAAGCAGCCACAAACACCATACAAATGAATGGACATGGCTGTGTTCTGATACAACTCGACTGACAAAAACAGTCAGCCACACTTGGTCCATGGGCTGCAGTTTGCAGTTCCTGATATAAGGTGAAAAGTAAACCTCTTCCTTTCTTGCCCTGATCCTATTCCCAAAGGTGACTGCTAGCAGCAGAAAAGTAGTGTTTGCAAATATGGAGTTTGGTCGGATACATTCTATCATATAGGATGTATAGTTCTTTATTTCACGTTTCTCCTACTTTCTGGGCAGATACTATGGAAGGAATCTCTTGTGCTTTGTATAAATAGGGGCAGATCTTACGAGTTGCTCCCCAGTTTTCTCTTCTTGGCAGTGACTCGGTATTTGTCCTTGCAGATGATGACATTCTTCTTAATTGCCACATAGTGGGACCATTCTATAGCTTATACCAAGAAACAGTGCCAAATACACAATGGTAGACCACTCCGCATGCTGTCTCTGCCCTTCAGGTCTGTGTGGTTAGTAATGCCATGCATTGGTACGTTCCATGACTGTTGTGACAAATTACCGTAAGCTTGGTGGCTTCAAACAGCAGAAATGTATTCTCCATAGCTGCAGAGACTAGAAGTCTGAAACCAAGGCGCTGTCAGGTTGGTTCATTGTCCAGACTCTAAGACGAGTCTGTCCTCTCAGGTCCCCACAGCTTGAAGTAGTGGCCCCAGAGCCTTGGGATTCCTAAGCTTGGATGCATCACCCAGATCTCTGCCTCCATCACCAGGAGGGCGCAGCTTTTCCGAGCTCTGGGTCTGCGTCCCCTTCCCTTCTCTCAGGAGGACTTGAGTTTGCACTCAGGATCCACCTTGCGTGCTTCTGCTGAGGAGTGTGGGTATGCCGTAAGAGGACACTCTTCAGCTCTCCCTGTGTCCTGTCTAAAAATCTAAGCACTCTTTACCACTCAAATCTTCCCTGCCCTAGTAAGAAAAGGGCAAAGCCTCCTTCTTGTCCTGAGAAGCACCCTTGCTCTTCGAGTGAAAAACCAAGAGCCCAGGAGCGACATCTGGTCTTAGTCATTTACCAGTCTGAGATCAGTCACAAAAAAGCACCAACCAGAATGGCAAGGCTTCTAGGAATTTTTTTTCCCTGAGTTCTGCAAAATGGAATGCATTTGCATTTGGAAGAGTATTTGCATGTTAGATCCTTGAATTGAATAGGGAACTAAGCAAAGGAAAATCTTCCATGTGTAACCATTGGGAGTTTTCAGTTCAGTTGCTGCCAGCTATATGGTGGCCTTTCCTAGAGTTAACCTGTGTTAGTTGTTGAGTTTCAGAGTTTGCCTGAATCGGTACAGGGTCCGGATAACTAATACTTGTATTTATGTAATTTCTCAAGAGAAAGTTACATTAAAGCAAAAATAAAGGTGGTGTCTGGGAATGTGATCTGGTATTAATTGTTTAAAGATCCAGCTGTTATTTGTATTGAGCAAGGAATTTGGATGAAAGATGTTTCTAATTTTTGAAATTGAAGCATGAGATCTGCTCACTTCAAGTTCTTAGTGTCGTTACTCATGATTGACAGATACCTCAGATCAGGTGTATGTGTTTCTTAGGGATGACATAACAAAGTACCTAACCAAGATTTATTTTCCAACAATTTTAGAAGCCAGAAGTCTAAAATCAGGGTGTTGGCAGGACCACAGTCTCTCCAAGACCTCGGGAGGAGGAAATATTCTCTCCTCTTCCAGCTTCTGGCGGCGCCAGGTGTTCTTTGGCTCGCAGGTGTTCTTCCTTCTCTGGGTGGGGTTCTCTTCTTGTCTGTCTCCCTCCCTCTCAGATTCTTGTACGACACCAGTCCTGTTGGATTAATGGCCCAACCTACTCCAAGATGAGCTCATCCTAGCTAATTACTGCGTCTGTAACAACTCTGCTTGCTGATATGGTCATGCTCTGGGTTAGGACCTCAGCATAGCTTTTGGAGGGACACAGCCCATAGCCCCAGCTGACACAGAAAGGCACTCACATGACCAAGCTGCTGGAGGGGCAGAGGGCCTCAGATGTCATTAGTGAGCTCTCAGCTCTGTTGGCTTATCTTCATGGATCATTCACACTCGCAGACTCTGTGGTCAGGAAGGCAACACTGCAGCCGCTCAGGGCTCCTCTCCCATGTGAAAAGGGTTCTCCACTCCCAGCTCATGTGAAGAGGTCCCAGGAAGAGTGTCTTGAAATATCGCCTATGACTGTGGGTGCTGGTGGGTGACGGGAGAGAGGGGCAGCTTATGCTTCTGGAGCTGGGAGAAAATGGACCTCCTCCAAAAAAGCAGGGATCCTGAACCAGGCTTTGGCGGCACACAGCCGTCCTCCCAGCTACTAGGGAGGCTGAGGCTGGAGTGATGTAGGAGAATGAAACTCCCGACCTGCTATGTCCGCGAGTTCATGTTCTCTAAAATCGAAGAATGAATTTTAGGAACAACAGAGGTGAAGAGTAGAATATTTTTATTGAGAGAAAGCTTCTGTCTCGAGAGAGACAGAAGGGGTCCCGAGTGGGTTGCCAAAGACTGTATTTTCCAGGGACTTTTATAGGGCAAAATCGTGAGACTAGATGGCTCAAAGGTGGGGAAAATTGTAATCTGCAAAGTGGACATAAAATGATCCAGACTTAATCCCTAAGGATTATACTTAAGGGTGTGCTTGCATTTGTCTTGAGATCTGGCCCACAGCAAGAGGTGTGGGTCTCCTCCAAAGTCATCAGACATCTGGTCCTCTGTGCCAGCTTCTTCGAGGACCTAGCCCTGTCTGACTGCCTATAATATTTCTAACTGGCTCAGCTGCCTGTAACAGGAGGATCACGAATTCAAAAGTAGCCTGGGCAACTTAGCAAGACCCTGTTTCAAAATAAAAAAGGGCTGGAGATGTAGCTTAGTGCTGCCTGGGTTCAGTCCCCAGTAGGACCTTCCTCCCCAAAAAAGGTAACCATGACCTGGCCAGTGAGGAACTTGTCAGCTGAGAGTACCCAGAACACCCTCACCTATTGGAATGCAGTGTTGCAGTCGTGCGTTACTTTGGAATGCCCTCGCCTTGACCATCTCTCCTGTGATTTTTATGTCCAAGGCTCCTCCCTTTCCATTCCCTGTATTCTAACCTGGACTAAACTACTTTCAAGTTCTAGGAGATACCCTCAGACATTTGATCATATTTCTCATTTCTCTGAAAAGTCAGTGTGTTTGCATTCAGCAGAAGCTCACAGAGATCCGCAATTTAACCTTTAACTGTTGATGCCACGATGGGAGCTCTCACCACGAGGCATTTTTTTTGTCTGTTATTTTTAATTTCAGATTGAAGCTTCTAAACTCTAGACAGGAACACACTAGTGCAGCAGCATTCTTGAATGCTGTTAGGTGGCCTTGGGAAGCTCATATTTCAAATGCCTCTTTTGCATGTGTTTCCGCATACTGCAAGGAAAGGCACTGTTTGATTTCAACTCTAAAGATTAATTCAGGGGAGTGTTTGCAAAAATTTCCAAAAATTTCCAAAGCTCGATTTGAAATACTCATTTCATTTCTTAATTATGTGTACCTCTAACTAATATCAGAAATGTTTTTTTATTCTCACAGTCTACTGTGCACACCATAAGGAAAGATACCTGAGATGGCGCATTTGTAGATATTCAAAAGGAGGTAACACAGGTCATGGATAACTTTACTCCTTGGGTGTGGTCACTTGAATATAGCACCATGTGAGGACTTTTCAGGCTTGCAGAGATGTTTCCATGAATGTATCTTGGAAGTTCATTCTCATTCACTCATTCATTCATTCAGTCTGTCTGTCTTTCTCTCTCTCTCTGACAAGGGAAATATTTCTTGGTTCATCAGTTTTCATGGAAAAATAGATTGCTAATGTCTGCTAGCTTTAAGGAATACCAAGAACTCATTTAGCAATTCTTTTATTCCTGGTTAATGAGGGATGGCCTCTACCTTTACCAGCACCAGAGTTAATGAGGGACTTTGAGTTCACATTACCCTGAACATAGCAGCATGCAGAACGAGTTGGGCTTTTATTGTTGGTCATTTACTGCAGGTTAGGAAGGGGTGAGCTGAAGCATGTCAGCTAGATGGAATTGCCACGATGCACTATAAACCAGCTCAGGGTTAAATTGAGTGTGAAGTCATTACTGCCGGATATTGCCTGCCAGTGGGTGTTCTTTTTGTTTTTTCCCTCCTCCTTCTCCCCTTCCCCTCCCCCGTCTTCCCCCTCCCCTTCTTCCTCCTCCTCTTCCTCCCCCTCCTCCGTGTGTGTGTGTGTGTGTGTGTGTGTGTGTGTGTGAGAGAGAGAGAGAGAGAGAGAGAGAAAGAGAGAGCAAGAGAGAATTATTTTTCTTGATTTAGGAGGTGGTATGATACTATTATTGAAATAAAGCTATTTTCTTCCTGTTCTGAGCCATGATAACACATGTTGGGGACATCTGAATCATTTCTCTCCCAAGATAGCTGCATTTTCAAAACGAAGAACAAGTATTTTTTTCTTTTTCCTGTCCCTTCTTTAATTTTTTTTTGCTGTCTAAATTCATCATCTTTATCAGTTATATGTCCAAGAAACAAAAGGTAAGAAATAAAGTTTCAGCTGATCATTGCACCTGTAAAATTTTATAGAAAAGTAACTTTAGATGAAGAAATATCTTGTATGTTCCTCCAAAGTTTAGGCCTTCCAAGTTTGGCTTGGTTTGCTGAGAAAAGGAGGGATAGATGGAGCAGTGTGTATGGGTATCTCCTCGACTATAATGTGAGCGATGTGGGGGGGAATCTTGGATATTGGTGTATATAATAGTCATAAAAGTGACACTTTGTTGGCTTTCTAATTTCGTTTACTGACTCCATCCTCCATGAAGTCTTTCCTTGACCCCAGAATCATAACCGCTGTCCCATTTTCTTGACCCAAATATAGGCTCTTTAATTGGACAGATGCTTACTGCACACTTCCTGTTTGGGGCTGATATCTGAATGAAGCTCTGCCTTCTCTACCGGCAGGCCCTGGTGCAGAAAAAACTCAGCACGTCACTGATACTTAACAAGATATTCAGCATGAATGCTGCATTGAATTTTAACACATTTTCTTCCCCTAGATCACTGATTTTGGCCCTCTTCATGCACTGGAGAAATGATCATTTTGTTCAGGCTCCTGCCTGTAATAGACTCATTACTTTAGAAATCAGTAGCTTTCCCCAGCCCAGGAAGGTTCACCTGAGTCATCTTGTGCTCAGCACGGCTGGTCTGCAGCAGGGAAGCAGTCGCCGCTTGGCTGCTCTAATTGGACAGAAGGAAATTGACTTGTCTTGGATGGGGACTGTCCAGGCTTTTGTGCTCCAGGAAGATGCTGAGAGAGCATCTGTCCACCTGAGAGTGTGTGATGATAAGAGAGGGATGCCAGTGTGTTCGAGTTTGAGAGAAGGCACTGAGAAACCTGCTGGGTCCAGCAGGAAAGGTAAATTTTTTTACTGTATGATGCTCTGAGCAGCTGAAAGGGAAAACTAAAGAATACAGACAGTTGGTCTTTCTACTGTGAGATGGGAGTATTCTTTGCAGGTGACCCGTTTGCTACATATGAAAAGAATTAGAATTACTCTCTGCCAAGAAACACACGGGGAACAAAATTACAGGAAATGAGACTATTCTAGAAAGAGGCAAGAAGAGTATGTAAAGAATTTTAAACAGGAAAGTGTAGCTTAGAATAGAATAAAATCCCAAAGTGGATTCAGCAGTACAGTTTGCTCTTCAATTTTTGTTCTGCTGTTGTTCTGTGGTGTTAGAATTTTTCTCAGCAGTGTCCTTGCAGATTTTTGGCATAGCGTTTTGGTGTGTAATTCATTCTTTAGAATTTAACATTTCATTTGCATTTACTATGATAGTTGATTGCATAGTTACACAATTATAAAAAGGCATAATCTCTGCCTTAATGGAACTTAAAATTTAGTGGAAGTCATTAAACAAATAGCTCTAAGTTCAATGTACCATGTTGGTGGAATAAGTAGGGTTCTAGGAGCACAGAGGAAAACACATCTTGCTGAGATTGATAAGAAGAGGCACCCTAGAAAAGGTAGCATTTAAATCAAGCCTGGAGCATTGGTATTTTATTCTATGAAATTCACTTTTTAATACCAAAAAACATCTAATATGTGCTCAAACATTCTACTGGATTCTGGAAATGCAAACACGAGTAAGACAATGTCCTGTCCCCAAGAAGTAAAGGTCTAGTGTGGAACATCTTAAGTAGCCAGCACTTTTAATTTATTGCACCATATAAATGGCATATAACTTGTATAAATATACGAAAATGAACACTTGTGTCAAGAAGTAAATGTAAACCAAAGGGAATGCCTAAGTCTGGTGGGTATGGAAAAGACCATTGCAGTCTAGAAGCTTTCAACCTAGACTGCATCTAGGAGTCAGGTGGAGAGATTCCCAAAGGGTCCCCACTGAAACCTTACACAGGCTTTCTCTGACTGTCTAGAGCTGCCCCAGGCAACTGTAATTCGGAAACAACTCCCTTGACTCTGGGGCACAGAATGGTAGAGAGCAGCTTGTCTTAGCAGAGTCAAGACATGAGAACACCGGTGTGTCATTGTATGTGAGGCTGTGCAGAGCCCCCTCAGTGACCAGGGGATGAACAAGGTGTGTTGCTACTGAGTGGACAATTAAATCCTAAGGCCAGCTTGCAGGGGACTGTCCAAGAAGATTAACTTTGTGCAGTAGGCAATGGGAAGACATGAAAGTCTCTTCATGCAGAGAATATTATGACCCACATGCTATTAAGTAAAAATTAACCTGGCATCCCTTTGGGCGATGGGGTGGAGCCAGGGGCTGTTGCTTTTGGAGTGAGTTTGTGCAGAGCTCACCCGAATACTGACCCTAACAGTTGAGTTGAAAAGATGGAGAAGGATACCAAGAGGAAGAACTGAGGGAGTCTGGAGAACAATCAGTGTGAAAAGGGGAGCCCGGCTCCTTCGTCACCTCACCAAATGCAGGCCTGGCCATGACGTCTCAGGGACAAAGACAGCCACAGAGGACACAGTCCAGTACCCCAGTGATGGCCAGGGCAGCTTCTTGCTCCTATCCTGGGAGGTTTCACACATTGCCCTCAGCACAATGTGACCTTGCCACACTTTCTGAGTGTAATTAAGTGGCCCTGGCTGTGAAGCCATGGTTTCACCAGGGTTTGCAGTTTATAGTTGTCTTTTCCTTCTGTTCCCAAGTTGCCTCGAGTGGCATCCACCAGAATTTCTTTTCATTATAACTTCATGATCATTTTTTTTCACAAAGAATTAATAGCTTTTTTTTGAAAAAAAAAAAAAGTAAATTAATGAAGCAGAATCTAGTTGCAGAATTAAGTTTTGGTTTTGTTTTTTGAAACAGTCTCTCTCTATATAACCCATGCCTTGAACTCATGACCCTCCTGCTTCAGTCTCCCAAGTTCTGGAATAATAAGCGTGCATCACTATGCCTGGCTTAAGAGTTAATTATTATTTTTCAGACCATAGTTTTTTTTTTTTTTTAAAATCAGTACTGGGAATCGAACTCATGACTGAGTGCTTACCAGACCATAGATTTTTAGCTGAAACTGTGAGCACTGAACTTTGTGCTTTCTCAATGAAGTAATGTTCAACCTCTGATTCGTTTCTATATGTGTGCTTCTCTTTCAAAGGGAAGGCTGTGGGCTGGTTAACAACTGCGTCTTTTTCCTTCTTCTAGTCATATTAGTATATGCTTGCAATTCATAATAAATATGCTGAACACAACTCTGTGAGCCTCGTAGTGTTTGTCTGTGAAATGGGGACAGTAGCGTGAGTCGATACTCCTGTCCCATCAAGCGGTGTGAGTTCCTAGTGGCAAAAGAGACAGACGCAAAGTACTTTGTAAACTGAAAAGCATGGTGTAAATACCAACCATTGCTATGGTCATCTCTGTGGAATTTACAATTAAATGATACCTTTTGTGGCTCAGGTACAATTGTGGTCACCATGTGCATTATTTTCCTCTGTGTATAAAGTGATTTAATTACAGTACCTGCTGTAGGAAATAACCTGACCACTCACATTTCACTCTTCTTTGTTTTAATAATGGTTAAGTGTCCTTTCACTTCTTTTTATTCTGTTTGTATTGTTGCAAAGGAATATAGGATTTTGGAGTTAGAAGTTTTCCTAACAGACCTCAGCCCCAGATAAGGAGGCTGAGAAATGGAAAAGGTGGCCAGGCCAGGGTCTCACAAGTCAGAATCTGCATGGCCTGATGACAGCCCCTAGGGCTCTTGAATGCTGAGATCTCTTCTTCACCCTTGGGAGTATGTCCTACATTTGTGACAAGTTGGTCTCACTCCTGTAGAAAGGAATCCTGAATCCTATCACACATTTTCTTTCCCTCTCCAAATGTATCTGTTCCCTCTGTTTTTTTCTTCCTTCAGACACTAGAACTGATAGTGACTGTGAGAGGCCCTCCTTCCTGCTGCTCCTGGTGAGACCTTGGAATCTGTCCTGGGGGATTCCAGGCCCCAGGCAGAGTTGTTTGTTGAAGGGGATGAGGTCCAGCCACAGTGGAAGAGGAAACCAGACAAGGATGTTTTTAAAAGCAAGCTGTGTTTTTCTGACTGCTTCAGTATTGGTTCCCACCCTAAAGGCTCCTCTCACCCTGGAGAAGGAAAAATATTTTTAGTCTGATAGTGTACTATAGGCAGCCCAGAGCCGAACCATCTGTACAACAGACTTCTGACTCAGAGGAATGCTTCTTAGTGGAAATAATGTGTAAAGGATCACCTAAGGCTTCACAGCCAAGGCTCCAACCATGGAGACCCCTGTGTGTGACCCAACTCCTGTGAAGTTCTTTGAGAGTTATTGTAGAGGAGACCTGCAGAGGAAGGGAAAAGGGCAGGGTGGGATAGGGAAATATTTGCAATTCCTCGGGGAAGGATGGCTATCAGAGCTGGAATGTGCTTTAGAGATAGCCCCTTGGTGAAGAAAAGCAGTTGACAAACTAGAGCTTAACCTTGTGTTATGCTGAATTGAGGTAACCCCTTGCTGCATATTATATAACACATCTCAGTATTTTTAGTTGCAGCACGTTTGCTCCAATTTACACAGCTACGATTGAAATATTAAATAAAGGGGGCTTGTCTCCTCTGGGGCTGCACTACACCTTCTTACCCCTTCTCCCACCCAGTGCACCTAACTGTGCCTTTTAGCCAATGAGAAACGTGCTCTGATTGGCTCCCTGGAGCAGCTGGCGTGAAAGAGCGCCTTTGCGTCGCTGTGGCTGTGCGTTCCTGACTCCAGCCTGCTGCTGGGTTGGAAAGGAGACCCCCAATGAGATCATGAGTAACAACAAACCTTAAGCATGTGCCCTTGTACAAGAGACAGGAAATTATCCAATTGGGGTTAGATTTCAAGAATGTTGAGCTTAAAGACAAATATTTGTCTTCTGGTGTTAAGAAAAACAAGGATATGAAACCTTTGACCTTGAGTGTAAGGGTAGCATCTGAATTCGGGAAGCAAGCCATATGAAGCCAGAGCATGATGAATTTCTCATCGTTCCTTCCCTGGAACTATGCTGATTTTTAAAAATTTTCTTAACTACATGCATAGCATCAGTAGCCATCTTGACATAGTACTCCGTCCTCACAGTAACATGCTGTTGGATTCCGAGTCTCCCCTTCATTCATCCAATATCCCGAAAAGATTCCTTTAAGATTTCAAGTATTTGGAAAGAAAAAGGCTAAGAGTCATCTGGGATTTTGCAACCTAGTTACAAAATTATTCAAAGTGGATTTGTAAATAATTACCATGTCCTCTCTCTGCCCAGTAATGTTGTAAGCTAGGGAGAACCAGTACTTTGAGACCCTATTAACATTGCTGAATATACAGTAGAACGAGATCTTTTCAGAAAGTGCATAGGAATGGGGAGTTTAAACAAGATATCTAATCCTTCTATAAGTTTAGGTCAGGTTCATTGCTTATCCCTCTACCCTTTTACATTCTTAACATTGGACATACAGATAGCAGCATGGCCTTATAACAAGTCTAAAACAAACCAGTTGACCCCCTTCTCTGGAGACCTAGTGTCCAGGGTCCTTTTCTTGTCCACAGTTTAACATAATCACCTCAATTTAGTTACTGCTTTTCAAGGAATAGAGTTAACAAAAATCCACTGGCTTTTACCTGAATGGTTAGCTTCTGTGCTTCCTCGTGGTAATTTGTGGAAGAAGAAACTAGAATGCTTATTATTTTTCAACTGCCCAAGCTACCGAAGTCATTTCTAGTTCTTAACCTTGCTATGTAGCAGGATGTGAAAGAAGCAGAGAATGAACTAGTAAAGACCCCTAGATTTGAACACTAGCTCCGTAACTTTGGAGACTTTTCTTCTTAGCTTGTAAACAGGCATAACAATAGTAGGATGCCTCACAAAGTATTAGGTGAGTCAGATATGAAAGTATTTTCTAAACATTCACCTACAGAATAAATGTAGAAAATATTAATGAGTAAAAATAATTGATAAGGGAATGAATTCTTAAATTCAATCAGAGGAGGAAAAAATAGATCTTATAGAAGCCACTAAAATCCTCAAGCATCCAAATCTAATTCCTTTCTACTATTTCCAGTGAACCGGGTCCAAATTAGAAGGATCCTGAAGACTTCATGGCAACAGTAGTGCAAAGTAAACCAGGCCATGCCAACCATCGTTTGCTGGTGACAAGTCAATTTAGGGATTAAATATGGAATTACTTGTATTCCATCTTTGTTTCTCCATCAGTCTAAAGGATACCAGCAACAGAAGGACAAGGCTGGGAGAAGGATTAACAGATGCTCTGGTGGCGATCTGGAGGTCCTAGGATAATGGAAATGGTACCTGATGGGATTGAGCTGCAGTGTTTGCTTAGAGCCCATTTCATAAGAGATCATTCACTTTACAGAGGTTAGGAAAACACTTTGGGAATCCATTTGACAAAGTGCTCTTAATGTGATTCTTCTTACTTAATTCCTTCAAATTCCTCCGGGATTAAAATGGTAATACAAGGCAACATGCATTTTGAACAACTGTTTGGCAGTAGCTACTGAAGTGGAACATAAAGATACCTTATAACCTTGCCACATATATGCCACATATAACCTTCAACATATATGTACAGCTAAATGGGACTGTCATTCACCAAAAACCACAGATAGTGCTTTTCACAGCAGTACTACTCAGAGCTGCCCAGCATTTTGAGTAATCCACATGTCCATTAAGAATAGAATAGATAAATAACACACAGAAGATTACACAAAGAAATACTATGTAATAATGAGCTTTAATGCAATACAACTATGGTAGCCTTGTAGATAATCTCCATATTTAATGAAAGGAAGTAGGTAGATTTGCTTCTGTTTCACAATAATCTAGAGTAGCATATGAGTTAAAAGTCAACATAGTGATCAGAAGATACAGTTACTTGAAAAGAGCATGAGGGTATGTCTGAATACAGATTATATACTTTCTTAATCTGAGTGCTGATTTCAAAGTATTTGCATTTATAAATTTTTATTTATACCTTCATAATCTACATGTTATTCTCAGAATCCAGTTTGCTTCAATAAAGAATTTTCTTAAAGTTATATCCCTATACTTCTCCAATAGAGAAACACAGAAGTGTTTTATCAAGACTTTCCTCTTTGGGAATGATGGTATATATTTATAATCCTAGCACTCAGGAGGCCAAGGCAGGAAGACTACAAATTTGAGGGCCAGCCCAGGGTACCTAGCAAAACTCTGCCCCCCCAAAAAAAAACAAATCAGAAAACCCCACAACTTTTCTCTTACAAAGAAGAATAATCTGATATGTGTACAATGCTGACATTTTTTTACTGATGAAGAAAAGAAAAAAATGTAGAACAGACTATACAAAATGCCTTCTCTGGAAGCATCAAATTTAATTAATACCCAGGGAAATTCAATACATACCTCTCATCCTTATTTACCTTCTGAACTATGCTGTGTTTCTTAATTTATCAGAAGACAGTAATGAGATGATTATATTCATGCTATTTTGTCAGTTTTCGGTCTCAAGAAGAGATGCTTGGTTTCTGGGAGAAATGAATTGAATTTGAAAATTATGAGCTGGCTGGAGCTGCCTAGAATTGTTATGAGGGTCTAGGATCACCATACCATGATGTTCATCTATCCCAGGAAATAGCAGATTGTAGGGGGTTTTGAAGGCAGAGAAACAACTGTGTATGACGTTATAGTGATAGATATGTCATTATAAATTGGTCCAGACTCGCAGAATGTGAACCTTGCAGTAAGTATGGGCTTTGGTCATGCTTCTGAAGGTCATCACTTATAACAAACAAATTTGCCACCCAGGTGTGGGCTGTTGCTAGTGGCGGAGGCTGTGCGGGGGCAGGGAGCATACGGGTACTCTGTAGCTTCCATTTAATTTGCTGTGAACCTAAAATAGCCCTAACAGGAGGTATGGAAAAACAAACAATGCCTAGGATAGTTGGATTTAAAGCATTTGTATTATTCATACTGTAGCTTTGTTTTGTTATGTTTAATTTGGTAAGGCTTTTTTCAATAGTTGGAAGCAGAAAGGCCGGAGTAAAATTGTACTTTAAGGCTTAAAGACATTCTTTACCCTTTCTGAACTATGAAACATGAAGAATTGATTTTGTAGAATAAGCTTTCATTTGTATTCTCAAAAAGTAAATGGAATGATGCCAGCCAGGCATAGGAGATCTGCGTTGCCTGGGAGATTTCAGGCTTTCCCACATCAGTCACTGCTGAGAGGGCTTCCGGAGGGACCATACACTCAGACAGACATGGGTTCAGATCCCAGCTCTACCCTGTGCTAACCAGGTGATCTCCATCTGTTAAATGGACATAAATATCTGACTTCTAGCGTTTCCAAGACACTCAGATGGACAGGATTTGTGATGGGCTTAGTATAGTATCATCATACAAGAAAATTCTGAAATTAGAGCTGAGGAACAGTATTTCATCATGTCTTTCTCTTGTTACCACCATACTTGTCCAGGGAATTGTTACTAATCAGTGTAGTGGTTTTCTGATAAGAGTTTCTGTTAACATATTGAGTCACTGGGCTTTGTAGAGAATTTGCTGTGTGGAAAGAAAGCTCCTAGGTTTATAAAGATACAGGTGTGACCTGGGTCTTTAAAAGAATTTGTAATCTAGTGGGAAAGAAGTGAAAAAAGTTCAACTACCTTGATGGATATTATTGATGAACTATATTGATGGGTACTAGTTGGTACTTCGCTACTAACTCACTTTTGCTTATGTTAATTTTCATAGAAATACCATCTGGTAGGTTTTCTTGCATAGATTCTTACAGATGAAGTAAGTCAAGAGTAGTGTCCAGGGCTCCACAATGTGCAAACCAGAGTGTAGAACCTGGATTCTCCTGGTTCCAAAGCCCAGTTCCCTGCTCTGTAATAACACGGTGGCGTGGGGCAGACAGTTCAGCCATAATAATAGAAAGCAAAATCAAACAGATGTATGAGCCCAGGCAAGAAGTGTTCAATTTCACGTACACAGATCCATTTTGCCTTTCGTGTAGTTATTTGCTGTGCCTTGAAGTTTTGCAAAATGTCCATGATACATGTTAATAAAATATTCTCTCCTTGATCACCAGAGTGTCTTTCCATATCCTACAGGAATTATTTACCTAGGTGTATAAGAATTCTGAAACAAGGGAGACAGTGTGGGATGGTGTGCTTGGTATAGGACAGGTAACTTTATCTCCACCAATGTAGGATGTTTCCTAGTTCAGATAGCTATGTGATCTTGACCTGGGTGTAATAAATCATTTGACCTCTGATTCTCATCACTGTAAAACAAGAAGACTGATGTCACCTTTTCCAAAGGGTCAGAGAGAAATACTGTGTTTTGAAGTACACAATATAAAGTGAGCTAAAGATGTGCATTAACTGTATGCAAATGAAAAACAAAAGTTCAGATTCTATTTTCAACTTTTCATACAGTTTTGGGCAAGTTACCGAATTTCTCTGCAGTTGACCTTCTCATCTTGTCCAAAAGAAATAGTGTTTCTTCTGAAGACAGAGAAGCAATGATTAGATAAGTAAACTGTTTTTAAAATCTCTTTGAAAATGTTGAAAGTCTTCATATAGGGCTGAGACATACCTTGGTGGGTGGGTTCTTTGGCTCCCCAGTACCCCTAAAAAAACCCCCAAGCCCCTCAAAACAAAAAAACCAAACCTTTATGTAATTGCTAACAATACAACGTTGCATATATGTGTGTATATATGTATATAGCCATACATACTTGCAGGCATATTTTGCTCTAGAAAAAAGAACCCATATTTTTCAACAGCTTTCTAGAGGAATCTCGACCTCTAAACAGGAAAGAATGCCTGTGTGCCCTGAGCCGTCACTGTGAACAGTGAATGAAAGAGTTCATCTGTCTTCCTGACCAGGTCTTCCCTTCCTCTCCCTTATCTTGTTTGATTTTATTTTTTGTCATGCCTCTTTATTGAGGAATAGTTTAAGTTCCTTAAACTGTGTTTGCTGCAAATGCCCAGCGTGGTCAGCACATGTCTACACTGTGCCACCCGCATCCCATCCAGTTTGAGGACTTTCCCGTTATTCCAGGTTGCCTGATTATTTGCGATCACTCCTACTGCCATCCCCCTCCTCAGCAACCCCTGTTCTACTTTATCTCCCTTCTGCTCTCTCTTTTCTAGAAATTGCGTATGAGTGCAGACATGTAGTATTTTGTATCTGGCTTCTTTCACTTAATATGTTGTTGAGGCTTATCAATCTAATTACAGTATGAGTAGGACTATTTCTTTTTATTGCTTAGGAATATCCCGTTTTTTAAAAATTGTTTTTACATTTTATTTATCTTCATCCACTGAGAGTCAATTGCATTGCTTCTTGTTTGGGGCTGTTATAGGTAACACTGTTGTAAATTCATACATATAAATCATTGTGTAGACATATGTTATTTATTCTAGTTTAGCACCTAGGAGGTGAAGTACTCTGTTGCATGGTATATTTACAAAAATTCAACTTTCTGACGAAGAGTCAAAGCGGTTTCCAAAGTCACCATGCTGTTTTACTTTCCCACCAGAAGTGTCTGAGGGTTCTGTCCTCCTCTACATTTGTTATGGTCAGTCTTTTAAATTATAACCATTGTCGTAACTATGTAGTGGTATTCGGTTGTGGTTTTGATTTTATTTCCCTAATGACTAATGATGTTTGAAATATTTTCCCATGTTTATTAGGCATCCTTGTGTCTGTGGTGAGGTTATCTATTTAAATTTTTGGTTTTTTTGTGTTTGTGTTTATGTTTGTGTCTATCTGTTTTTGCTTGTTGGTGCTGGGGATTGAATCCAAGTCCTCATGTGTTAGTTAAGTACTCTACCACTGAGCTGTATCACAAGCCTAAGTCTTTTGCCCATTTTTTAATTTGGTTAGTTTGCTTCTTGGTGTAAGAATTCTGTATATAATCTGGATACAAGTCCACTTTTAGATATACAATTCCCAAAATTATTTCCTAGTCTGGGGCATATCTTTCCACTTTTTCCATTTTTTTTAAAGAGAGAATTTAATCCTGATGATACTCAGTTTATTAACTTTTGTGGCTCATGCTTTTGGGATGATTTCTAAGAAATCTTTGCCTAGCTGGGCGTGGTGGCACACACTGGTAATCCCAGCACTTGAGAGGCTGAGGCAGGAGGACTTTTATGAGTTTGGGACCGACCTGAGCTACAAAGTGAGCTCAAGGCCAACCTGAGGTACATAGTGAGACCTTGTCTCAAAACAAAAACAAAAACAAACAAACAAAAAAACTTGCCCAAAGCAAAGTCATAAGGATTTTTTCCTATATCATTAAGTTTTATAAGCTTATTTTTAATATTTAGATCTATGATCCATTTTGAGTTAATTTTTTGTATATGGGGTGAGGTAGGAATTTAATTAGATACAGATTTCCAATTCTGCCAGCATTGTTTATTAGAGAGACTGTACCTTCACCAAACTGCCTTGGCACTTTATTGAAAGTCAGTTGATCACAAATGTATGGTTTGCTTCTGGATACTCTCTTCTGTTCCACCAATCAATAATTCTGCCCGTATGCAGCTCCACACTGTCCTATTACACATAGCTTTATAGCAAGTTTCAGGGCTTCAGCTTGGTCTTTTTTTTTTTTTAATTCATCTGGCTCTTTGCTTTGCCATGTAAATTTTAGGATCAGCTTGTTCTGTACCCACAATCCTGCTGAGAGTTTAAAAGGGATTTCCCTGAATGTGTAAATCAATTTAGAGACTGGCTATGTTCTTTAAGGATGATACATTTATAGACACCATTTCTCTAACACCATTAAATGACAAAGACTGATTTAAAATTGTTGCACTTAATATCTTAGCAGTAGATAAAGAGGCAGTAACCACCTTTGAGAAGCCAATATGTATCTGCTCTGTGTTGTACCTTTTTTCATTCCTTATCCACATTAAAAAAGAGAGTTGCAGTTGTCTCTTAAATTTTGAGTAGGTGGTTAAAGGAAACCAGAGAGTTAGAAGATGATTTATTTCTCTCTGAACTATTTGTGCATCCTTGTTCAGAAACACAAGCTCCACCCCTTCCTCTAACCCAGCCTGTTTGTTTGGCGTAGTTTGTAATCCCCTGGGCCTGCCAGATATTCTCATCGGGGCATGTTGGCTTTGCACAGACTTGTAGGGTCCTCCAGGCTTCCTGAAAGAAGCCTGGGTGGACTGATCTGTTCACCTGTGCCCAGGATACAAACTCCAGGCCAAGGTACACCCTCATTATCCTGCCTGTTCATGGTGCTGCGTCAGGAAAAAGGCCTCCTGGAAGAGGTGATCAAGCCAGTTCAGTTACATTGGAAACCTCTCCCACTTCAAGGGAAAAAACTGGTGGTTACAAGGAGGCTGAGTCAGCCCAGGCACTGCCTTTCAGAAAGAGCGGAACAGGTAATGAACATGATTCACATCTCTCTCTCCACCCATGTATATGCCACATAAGCAGCATGCCCTTGGTCCTTCCCCAGCTTCATCTACACTCAGGTTTGGAGACTTGATTCCTTGCATACTAGTGTTTTTCGAGTTCATGGTGATCTGCATAAATTCATTCAGTGATTACAAAATTTTAAAATGAAACTAATTTCTGGACCCCACCTTAGGGCTATTGGAAATATATAGTTTTTTTTTTCTTTTCTGTTCTTTGTTTTTTCTTTTTTTCTTTTTGAGACAGGGTCTCACTATGCAGTTCAGACTGGTCTTGAGCTCATTTTTTATCCCAGGCTGGTCTCAACCTTGCAACAGTCCTCCTGCCCCAGCCTCCCAAGTGCTGGGATTACAGGTGTGCACCACCACGCTCAACTGTGGACATTTTTTTTTTAAAGTTTCCTTGAATATTACTTATGAATAGTAAAATTAGAAAGCTCCTGAGCAACACCAACCTCTGACTGTTTGCATGGCCCTAATCTGCAATCCCAGTCAGTCAGAGTAGAGTTTAGATGAGTCTGAGGGACCTGAAAGCAAATGAATGTGTTCTACCATCAGTGAAACTGTTTTGGAGATTTTTCCGTTCTGTAAGTCAGAATCGCTGTGTGAGAAGTCACTGAGGAATGTTAGGGGGCAGTTTATTAGAGTGGTACAACCTGTGGCCCTGGGGTCGGGCTACCTGGGTTTGAAACCTAGCTCTGTCTTCTGGAAGCATTGGGGGCTTTGGGTAAGTTATTCTCTGAGTTCTCATTTCTTTGCTTGTAAAATAAGACTGTAAAATAGCACCTACTTGACTGAGTTGTTGTAAGACAAGTCATTAAAAGTATTTGGAGTAGTTCCTTGGCACACAATAAGATCTGGAACTTCAGCCTAAGAGGCTGGTTACTGATTGAAATTCAAAACACTTTGCCTCTCTGGAGACCATTGTGTGCTTCCCCCCTCCCCAAGCAGTGAGACTTTTTTGGCCCATTATCTGTCTTCCTTTTTGACCTTATCTACTAAGAAGCTAAAATCATAACAAACATGTTTGCAGTCTTTGATGAATTATTTTTAAATCCTGGCCTTTTCCATGAAGAATCTGCAAGGCCTTTCTGACAGTGGACAGAGGCATAAGCTATAAATGGATGAAGGTCGACCTCAGGACTGGGGTCATGGGTACAGGAAACCAAGAGGAAGGGGATGAAAGCGAAAGTAAGGACAGTTTGCAGTCAGGAGCTAAGGAGACCATCATACAGTGGAGTATCAGTCCAGAGACGGGCTGTTCTCTTTCTCTAGTCCTAGTGACCTACTCAGTCGGCTTGGCTCACGATTCCTCTGATGCATCAGACACTAAGCAGTTATGGTCAAGCTCCATTCCCTGCCATCAAGAATGTCCTTTAATATTCAGATGGCTTTCTGTTACCGCTGCTCTGTGAGCATGTAGTGATGTGGGATTTCACACTGGAACAGAATTTTGCATCTGAGTGGAGCTGAATGGAAGTTGAAATTATCTAGTCAAGCATTTCACATTTTCAAGTAAGGGTCCTGGGACTTGGAGAGAGTAAGTAGTGACACAGCTGAGGCCCCACGGGTAACAAGGAATGATACCCAGTGTCCACCAGGAATTCAGAACTTTCTGTTCTTGCAGACAATGGACTTAATAAAAAAAATCTGGTATCTTACAGTAAAATTCGCTTTAGAGTAAATGACATTTCTCCAGAATTCTGGCTTGTGTGCTGAGGTTGAAACTTGAATTTAGAGATGAACCAAACAGTATCAGTCACCACCAGCATCTAATTTAACTAGCTCTGATACAGATGAGCAGTTTTTAGCACTTTGAATGTGCAGGCAGGTACTTCATAAAATTTACCTAATAAGGAAATTGTTTGTTATTCTTATAGCATTTAAGGCCAGTCATAATGTCATCTTTTAATTTAACACACACATTTCAGTTATGTGAAAATGCAGAAATGAAGTTGCCAGTTTTTAAAGCAGCAGGATACGAAAATGGAGAGTAACTCAAGTCTGTTGAGTCCCAGCAGAACGTCTGGCCTCTCAGACCCGAGCAACCACCAAGCCACAGATTATATGCCGAGGGCCAGATACCAACACTTAACACAGTTACGTGCCACAGCGACCCCTCTGCTGTACTTTACAAGTGTGCAATCGGGAACCTCGTCTCTACAGTGACTGAGGTTTGAATTGTAGTGTTTCTCATATGATTGCTCCTTAGTCTTTCATTTTATCATCTGAAATTTTGTTACCTCCTCTAAAAATGACTCCAATGTAAATAACTTTGGTTCAGTTAGTTCTGGTTTCTAGTCAGTTTGCATATAACTGGTGTCCGTGTTCAGCTCTGATACTTTCTCTGGCCACGTGTGCAGGATTTGTCTGAACCATGAAAGGAGAAATGAAACAGAGGGGGTGGCTCCCCCTGCAGAAGAGGAGCTCCCTCGTTCTCGATTTCCTGACCCTGTAGCCCCTCGGGTCTGCACTGCTTCAGTAATTCCAGTAAGCCTCACTCATGGCTCTGAAATGACCTTTGATTCGGAATTTCTTGACGCGATGTGCATTTGTTGACGTGAGCAGCATCTGAAGCAGACTGATGTCCTTGGCAGTGTGACGATAGCGGCTCTTAGTAGTGCTCTCAGCAGTACAAAGCCCTGCCTCGTGTGAGCTTGAGGTAGCTTTCACCCATCATATGTGACAGTTCACTCAACATATTCACTCCCCAGTGCCTGTCTGTGCTTGGGAGAGGTGGCATCAAGAGATGCCTTTACCAGTTTCCCAGATGGACACTCACAAGCCTAACTATCATCAGTGGTCCTGGGACCATCTCTAGACAGAGCTGGTAAGTCGTTATTCCCACAGTCACCATCATCGCTGTTGTGTGCAGTGCATCACACCAGTTCCAAAATACTGTTTGATCATTCAGCCAATAACGTTGTGAAATAGTCACTGCAGTGGAATGTTGAATGGCTGCTAGTTCTGGTACTAGTTAAGAACATGTACTCCAGAACCAGACCCACTGCTTCTAACTATGTGACCATGAGCAAGTTACTAAACCTCTCCAGGCCCCCAAGTACCTCATCTAAAAATGGGGACAATAATAGTTTCAGCCTTCTGACATGATTGTGATAAAAATTCACCAAATGTTTATGAAATACATAAAGCAGTAACTGTCACAGAATATATACACAATGAAAATACTTGTTTTTGATAGTATCATCCCCACCACCATCACCTCTGATCTACAATAGCGATTCTAAGAGCTTTTGATTGGCCCCAAATCCATGAGACTATGTGGGATGGTTACCTGGAAGTACCTATTGGGATAAAATTTCAAGCCCAGGTGTTAAGACTCCAAGAGATGTCGACCTTTTCCCCTTGTCTTTACTCTCTTACTGCACAGCTACATAAAATATAGTCCTGATATAAAAGAGGGAGGTGATTACTTTCCCCATTCCTACCTCTCCTCATGGGTGATGGTTTACATTCTTCCTGTATTCTCCATGCAGGGCAAACATAAAAGCAGTATGTAGTTCAGTGATATAGTACTTGCCTCTCATGTGCAAAGCCCCAGGTTTGATCCCTGGCAGTCCCTGCCCCATGTCACTACTTATACATTATGTGACCTTTCACACACAAATAATAGTGATAGCACCACCTTACAGAACTGAGGAGGAGATTAAAGAATTTACCATGGTGCCAGGACCCAGGCTAGGTTCCTGGTAATTTTCTCATGAATGCCACAAAGTAACTGTAATGGTTCTACCCATTTCATTGATGTGGAAGCTAAAAGTATGAGTCTGGATTTGATCCAGTCACATCAGGGTCCGTTTAATGTGGATATATAGCAGAGAGTTTCTGTTTGATTTTTTTCTCTGTAATGGTAGTTTGAATTCTTTTTGAGGGGGGAGATGGCCTGGGAATTGAGCTCATGACCTTGAACTTGCCAGGCAGGCGCTGTGCCACTGAGATATATTCCCAGCTCTTTGGCCCTTGAATTCTTAACAGTGTTAAGTTGAACTCTTCTTACATGTACATAGACATTTACTTCATTTTTAATGGCTACATATGATTCAGTATTTAAGTTCTTCCTTCTGAGGGGGTTGTTTTCTGTTTCTTTGTTCTGTGCTGCTATAAGTAAAATAGTACTGAGTATCCTTAATATATACCCTTTGGGGCACATTCCTGAGACTATGTAGGCTGGTTACCTGGAAGTGAAATTGTGAGCCAGAGGGTTATGTGCACATTAAACTTTAATAGATACCATCCCGTTGTCTTCCAGGAAGGATTTTGGTCATCGGCTAAAAACGTCAGCTTCCTCACACTTGTATTCTGTTTATCTTTGCTAATTTTATGGGAGAACAAAAGAATTTCTAAGCAGTACTTCCCTGATTAATGGTAGGACTGGCCAGATTCTTTATTTTTTTATTATCTCCATTTTCTCTAGAAATAGCCCTCTGCCCATCTTACCACTTATCTTTTATTATAGACACTCCTTACATATTCTGGATAGTTCTTTGCCTGAAATGTGTGGTGAAATTTTTCTATTATTTCTCTTTTAATTTTATGTGTAGAGATTTTTATTTTGTGTAATGTTTGGCAGAGATTGGCTATATTTATCTTTATCATTTTAGATTTTGCCCTGCTTAGAAAAGCTTTCCTACCATATGTTTATTAAAATAGTCTTCTATATATTCTTCTAACACTTCTATAATTTTGTTTCTACTTTAACTTTGTTTCTACTTCAAGCTTTATGGCATTTATATAGGTTGCAAGTTAAGAATCTAGATTTACCTTTGTCTATTTTTTTTAATCTTTCTGTATTTTGAAAACCAATTTTCCTTACTTTTTTCTTTTTCTTTTTCTTTCTTTTAGTGCTGGAGATCAAACCCAGGCAGGGTTTCTAGCTAGGCAAGTGGTCTACCCTAACCCTAAGCCATATCCCTATGCCTTTACTGTTTGTTGAATAATCTGTTCTTTAAATTCATTTGAACTGCCACCTTTATGGTAAACTAAGCTCTCTTGTAATTGTGGCTATTTCCTCTCTTCTGTTGATTTATTTTCTGTTCCTATATAGGTACTCAAGTGCTTTAATTATGTTAGCCTTAGAATGAATTTTTAAATCAGGAAAGAACAATTCTCTTTCACTGCTGTTCTTTTTTAGGGGAGATCTTTTTTCTTTTTTGAACATTTCATTTCTTTTATGTGAACTTATAACCGGTCAAGGCCAATAGAGCAAACTCCTGTGGGCACTGCTACTGTGAAAGCATCACAGGAGTAGGTTCATTTTAGATAAGTCAGCATCTTTACATTTTTCAGTTTTTGCCCCCAGAAATATTATTGTGTATTTCTATTGAGAAAAAGAATTATTTTGATCTCTTACATTCATCAGTTAAGTTTTATATAATTTTCTTTATGTAGGTCTTGTATTAGGATTTATTTGTTGCTACTACAAATGGGGACTTGCTTCTGTTTTTTACTGCTAGCAAACAGGAAATAATAGTTTTCCTAATGAATAGCAAATAATAGTTAATGTTAATTTTTATTTAGCCACTTGCTTGAACTCTTTTATTAGTGATCATTGCACATGTTTATTTTTCTTATCACACCGGCAAGTACCCAGACAATGTAGAATGATACTGGTGAAAGGACACATTTTTGTCTCACTCGTATCTTTAATGAGAGTACTTCTGATGTTTTACCACCAAATATGGTAAACGTGCTTTATTAGCACGAACACTTTCTGTTTGTGCTTTAGTAAGGTAAACCGTGTTTTTCACCACAGACTTCACCCTGTTCTGGAGACTTAATTCTTATACTTTCCTTGAGATTCCAGGGATTGTCCCACTAACTTGAACCTCAGCACTGACAATCCTAGCTGAGTCAACCTGGCTTAGAACTAAGTATAATTTCCTCCTTCCTTTTACCCACATTTGACCCCAGATGTCTTAAAGACAGGACCTACTTCATGCTTCTCTTTGCACTAAGTCCTGCAAAAAAAAAAAAAAATCTGCTACAAAAAAAAATTTTTAATAAATAAGAAACAGCAAGTGGACCAGAATAAGTACACCATTTCTGCAGTTTTGTGGCAGACACCATTAAAAAAGTGTCTTTCCTAGATTTTTTAATTTAACTAATTTAATGTTTTTTCCCTCTTGATCAACTTAAGAGGCTGACCCCCCATCTCACACTGTGGTTGTTGAGGGGCTTTTACACTCTCTGTAGGAGGCTGTGAGACTGATATCAGAACCTGACTCTACTTCTTGTTGAGGTTTCATGCAGGCTCAGAAGCAGGGCACAGCCGCTTCTTTCTCAGCTCTGCCATTGTACACGATTTAGCACAAAAGAAATGTATTCACACTTGAGTAAAAATGATTCAATCGCAGAATCCATTTGGTAATTTTTAAGTGAAGCCTTCTTCTTCCCCTAAGCTGTGAATGAAAGGACGTTTTTGTCGGGCTTCGTTTGGAGCGTGACTCTAATGTGATTTGGCACGTGTCTAGAGAAGTGTCCCTGTGTCCAGCGATGCTTTGCTTTAGGAAAGTCAGCACCCGCTGTGATGGCATCTGTCATACTTAGGAATGTGAAATGCCACTTCGGTGAAATGCCTTCTTTGGAAAACTAATATGAGGCATTGGCAAAAGATTGATGTAGGCAGCATAAACAAGAACTTAGCCTTCTTCTGAAACAAGAACAGTTGATTATGGACTTCATGATGGCTTTTCTTATTCTGATGCAAGTCGAGTAGATTTTATTATTTTCTGATCACTGAGCCAAGAAGGCGAGAACCCGCTAAGCCAACATTCACCTCCAATGAACACTGGTACTTTCATGTTGCAAGGTGGAGTTACTGGAACGTAAAATGAACTCATCTCAGGCATGTGATGTTTAACTGGAAATCATTCAGGAAACCATACGTGAAGAGAAAAATGGAGGCCAGACACACTGAGAAGCAAAACAGCCCCAGTGTAGTGGGTGTGAGTAGCTGGTGTTTCAGCCTTTGCGGCTCCAGTGAGGCTGGCTTTGACTTTTAGGGTTACTGGTCTGGGCAGTTTGATTACTTGGATCATTATTTTTCTTCCTCAGCAAATTTTCTTTTCTTTTAAATCCACAACTCCAGAAGACTTTTGGAGCCATGACTGAATGGAGAGACTAAATGTCCTCTGCCTTTTTTCTTACAGGCAGGTGACAAACATTATCACCCCAGCTGTGCACGATGCAGCAGATGCAACCAGATGTTCACAGAAGGAGAGGAAATGTATCTTCAAGGTAAGATGGACTGGAGAGCAAAGTACATTTTCAGTATTTGGGGAAAGAAGATCTTGCTGTGTTTTGGGGTTGCTTTTAGAGAAGGAGGCATTTTGTTAGCTGAGAGGCTACCCAAATCCAACATCAACATAGCCAAAAGTTACCTCATCCTTGCTGAGTGTGAACCTGCCAAGCAATTGACATGCTGGCAGTGAGCGCCTGAGGCTGCTGAAGAAAAAGCTCTGAGCTCACGTGTTGTTGCTTGGAAAGAATGAGTAAGACTTAAGGTTGATGCTATGAATGCGAGGGATAAGTGAAAGTCAGCAATTCCTCCTCTCCATCTTCCCCCAGGAATATATTTGAAAAACAAATTATCAAAAACAAGAACACATTCCTAGAAATGCCCAGAAGCTTTGCTTATATGATGGCTACATTTCCTTTTCTCCTTTTACTATCTTGTGAGAAAGATTACTTGAAGTCATGCCATCTACCTTTCTCTGTGCTTTTGAGAAAAAGAAAATCTCCTATTTGATGAATTACATCACAGACACATCTCAGCCCACTAAGATGACATCATTCATATTGAAATAGACTAAAGGAGAACATACCCAGAGTCCCTGGAAGAGAAATTAAGAAGTTTCTGGTGGCATGGAAGTACACATTCCCAGGCAACCCTTACTTTTCTTAATTGAAAATAACTTTGAGAAATGTTTCCAGAGTAAAACTGTTATTCATTTCTGTCTCCTCCGAAATTCTGAGCTTCTTGGAGAAGCTTTGGGAGCAAATTCTCTTCCAGTCAAATGGCACCATCTGTGCAAAGCATTTTATTGTTTTTAGCTGGGAAAAGACTCATTAATTAGACAAAGCTTCTTCAATAAAATTAGCAAGAACTGTTAGGAGTGGTTGCTGGTTCAGTTTGAGTAATTACTGGGTCTCAGTTGCCTCTACGTGCCATTTCTTCATTCCTTGTGAAACAAAACACGAAGTGTATTTTTAATGAATGGTTAGCTTTACTCTGTTTTGTTTTCGTATAACTAAGAAAAGTCTACAAAAATGACTCATAAATGTTAAATCACCAGGCTGGCTACTCTGTCTTAGAAATGCTAGAAAGATGATAAATGGACAACACCGTGTTCTTTAGCTTTAGCATGATTGCTCTGGGAAAAAACTCCATGAAAAACACCACTGAATGTTGAAGCACACTGTGAAGTGACAGGCTCTGCATCTGTGGTCTCGTGAGGGCTTTGTAGACATATTTTCCCAAGAACAGGCTATACATCTGCCGTAGCAATAAGCAGGTGTCTCTTTGCTGCACAAGCAGATTGATTCTTTGTGTGGTCACCAGGCCTGCTGCTAGATTTCAGTGTATTAATTGAAGCACTCACAAAACAGTCAGTGGCATGAATGCCAATCTGTGTCTTCTGGGAACTGAGATTAAGGCTTGGGGGCAGCTCTGCATGTTCCCGATGGTTCTGGAAGCTGAACAGAGAGGGCAGTTTCAAACTGTGCACAAATCCAGCACATTCCTGAGAGAGACAGTGTTCAGAATCCCAGGGATTGTTTTAAGTCTCCTTAGAGTTGTGATTCACTGCCACTGCATTCTCTCTCCGCACATCCTGGAGGAATTAGTAGTTTCATTGTCCAAAGCACCTAATCTTGTCTCTGAGTTTGTGTGTGACCTTCAGAGGACAATGTTGACATTGTTTGCAGCCCTGGTATTCTGGACAGTGCCTTCTGCCTTCTAGAACCTCCATGGCAAATACAATACTGTCCTGGCCTGGGCCTGACCCTTGCCTTCCACTTTAAAAGGTTTCCTGTACTTTGTAGTCAGCTTTTGAGCCAGTTTTAGTGCTGAAGGGACTCATAAGTCTGAGTTTTGTTTATTTGATATTCTTCCTTTTTATTTTATTTTCTTTCTCTTTTCTTTCTCCACAGCAGTCCTGGGTGAAATGAGATAGAAGTGATTGCTAAACAGAAATTAAACTATTTTGATATAAAATGTATTTTCTTGCCATTAATATAATGTTATTTTAGCTCAGGGATATAAAGCAATTCATGAGTTATTTTAAATTGATGACTTTTTTGACCTGAGATTTAGCTCAGAGGGTCAACCACTTGCCTGCTAAGCTCAAGGTTGTGAGTTTGATCCTCAGTACCAAAAAAACAAAAACACACAAACAACAAAAACTAAACTGATGACTTTGCAAGTCCACACAAGTTATCGTTTGGAGAGAGGAGGACTGAAATCATAAAGTGTAGAAAGACTGATGACAGCAAGACTCATTGCTGTCATTGACTCAGAACTTTCCACTTAGCAGCTTTATTGGCTTGAGTCTTTTCCAGTGCTCCTGGGTTCCTTCTACTCGAAGGTTCATCTGAACAAACCCGCATGTGCACCTAGGACTCAATTACCAGCCTGACAAAATGGTCTTGTAAACGGCATGTATTATATATCTGGTCATAGAGAATCATCTGAACTGACATTGGATTCTTGATCAGAGTTGGCTTTTGGAGATAAGTGTTTTTGCTTAATTCTGTGATGGCGACACTATTCATGAAAGTGCTTCACAGTCCTGTAAAGGGAGACTACTGATTCATAAATAGGAAATAACAGCTAAATGGTCACTCCATTAGTTTCAAAGCAAAGAGTGTTTTCAGCTAGTTTAAAGCAAAGAGTGTTTTCAGCTAGTTGAAGGATTTATAATGTAACTTGAACCTATCTACACTTAGCATAGTTACCCATATTGGTATAAATGACTATTGGTAGAAGTACATCTGTAAAAAAAATTAGTAAATTTTGCTCCTGGATATATTATCTGGTTTGTTTTATTTTTCTCAACTAAATTGCTTTGTTGTTCAATGTTCTATAGATATAGCTTATTTCTGACATTAAGTTCAGCTTATACTAAGCAGTCAGACATTACTTTTGAAGGACAAGAATATAATTTTAAAAGAACAGTCAAAAACTAAATAGCCCTTGCTTTAAAACAACCTTGTGCCCAGTTAGTGGTCTCTGGTCTACAGTGATGGTCTTTATAGAGCAAGGTTGAGTTAGACAAAGAAATTCACCTACAGTTTGGGGTTATTTGATTTTAATCTCATGAGTTATGTGACTCTGGGGCAGCCGTGGGTTTCCTGTGGTGGGAAAGAGGAATCTGACCCACTCTAGGGAGTTCTGTTGAACAGGACGATGGTATCTTTCCATTTCCTTCATGCTTTGCCCTGTGTCTTTCCAGGTTCCACCGTTTGGCATCCCGACTGTAAACAGTCTACTAAGACAGAGGAAAAGCTACGGGTAAGGAAGCAATTAGAACCATGATGCCAGATGCACTGGGAGCCCACATGCTTCCAAGTCACTAATTCTTGGAACTAGAGTTTGGGTGAAATTATTTTTTACCAACATTTCCCCCAAGCTTAAAAGCCATTTGACCAGCAAGATGGGCCTTTCTTACCCTGAATTTATTGTTTTGATTTTTTTTGTTCTAAGTGCTTTCACTGAAGAGTCTTGCCTTGTCTGTCCACTTCTTACAAAAGCATTTAAGAGAAAAGTCAGCAGAGATGAGAAAAAAATGATCCACCAAGTTCTGTATTCACCCTCTGGTGACCTCCTCGTCAGACTTTTGTGCTTAGTCCATGAAGCACCACTTCACCTCCAATTCTGCATCCTTTGCTCTGCTCTTGGTACATTTTATTTATTTCTCAAATCCAAATTCACCAGGATAGTCTCTAACTCTAAAAACTGATGGATTTCCAGATAAAACCTGAGGGGATAACAAGGAGGAGCCCTGATGTATAAGTTGACCAAAGCTCAGAATACCTCTAGTCGCCAATATTCTATCTGCTTTAGAAGCAAAGAGCTATACACAAATAGATATTTATGATCATGTTCAGATGGTTCTAGGTTTTCTCCCAAGTTATTTTTCAGAGGATAATCAGACAGAATCCTAGTCCTCCCTTTTCACTGACCTGTGGAGAAACAACTGGAGCCCACCTTCCTTTCACCTGGCCCCTCAAGGGATGGAATGGTCTGGATTTATTTTGGAGGCCAGGCCTGGGTGTGTGGAGTGATTGCTTCTTGATATGCCCATAGCAGTACTCAGCTGGTTTATTCGTAGGACCTGGACTTGACTGCTGAGAAATGATGATCAGAGTTTCAAGATCCCTACGACTGCCACCATGGGACTGCTGCTCTTATTTTCTACTGTCTTTTATTCTCTCCACTGAAGCACATTTATGCAGAGTTGTTTTATTTTGTTTTGTTTTCCTCCTCTTTGGTTTGCTTTTTTTTTTTTTTTTCCTTAACTGGTATTTATAAATCAGATGGAGACATTTTGCCATTTATACATCTTAAGAGACCTGTCCTTTGCCTGGGACCCTAAGCAAAAACAGTTCTTTTTGCAGTCTATTATATTAAGCAAAATTTACATAAAGGGGAAAACCCCTTTTTCTGAGAATAATTGAGTAAAGACGAGAACAACAGAGGAAAAGACTGTCCACCAATACAGGGTTGGTTTTGCACTGGCTTTGTACATACAGCTTCAATTTGAGCATATATATGGTTGCTCTTGAAATTCATCAACCAGACAGGCTAGCCTCTGGGAATCTGGAGGACCCACAGCTGCCTGGGAAACAAAGTTATCTTTATAAAATATGAGAATATTAAAGATAGTACTGATTGTCACTTTTGCCCTAAGTGTGTAGAATTCCAAACATAGCCTGAGGCTGCTGCCCAGAAACCGCCCAAGTAGCCAGTGGTTTACACCCTTTCTGCAGCATTGCATTTAGTTTTTGAGTGATCATTTTTACTTTATTCTTGGAAGTATTTTGCCTAGTAAAGATAGCAAATGAGACCAGACTAGGGCTGGGGATTTAGCTCAGTGGCTTAAGTGCCTGCTCCTGGCAGGTGCGAGGTCGTGAGTTCGATCCCCGGTACCAAACAAAAAAAAAAAAAGAGACCAGACTGAATGAAATGTGTATCTTTTTTGCTGTAAGGATAGCTTGCGTTTGTGAACCCTGAAATGTTCCTAAAATGATTTAAAGAAGGAAAGAAAAAAAAAAAAAAAACATACTTGCTCACATCTTGATGGAACTCTCTGGAGAAGCTTATGAAAACAATTTGTGAAGTATTTCACTCATTCTGGCTGAGAGGTGCTCTTGTTTTGCTCCTTAGCAAGCATTCCAGAGCTCTTGTCCTAATCTCAAGACTTACTCCACAGACACGATCAGGTCAGGCCTCTCACTCAGTGTCTTTGAGAAATCCAGCAGTCAGGAGGAGGAGAATGTACCTCCCCACAGGAGATGAGTCCTGTGTGCCCAGAGTCGGGGTCTAGGCTGCTGTTGGTGAGGTTTAGAGGGGAGTAGATTTTGAATAGAGGAATAAATCTTCTGCTCCCTTAAGGGTGTGTCTACAAACACAAATCCTTGAGCCAAACTTTTTAAGCCTTTCAATGAATGTCACAGTTGAGCAGTTTCCATAGCAAAATGAAAATGTTTGAAGAATCTTTGAGCAACCCCACTGAGTAATCCACATTCTTGATATTTAAGAACACATGGGGCGTTTGTGTCAACAGAGTTTTAACCACACGTCTCAATTCACTTTATTGCTGTTTTACTCTTCATATACTACAAATACATCTCAGCCAAAGTAAAAGGAGAGGATCCAGAGGGTAGGGGATGCAGGTAAATATGCTAGAATTTTGAGCCCCTTAACATGTACTTCATGTGAGCCCAAAATTGACCCCTAAACCTGGCACATGCCCATCAACTAAAATGATGTCATTTGCTGTTTACTATAAACTAGTTTTCCCATGGGTGGTTTTTTTTTTTTTTTTTTTTGTAGTTTCTGAGTGAGAATCTTGTTTATTCTTCCCTCTTTTCGTCTTTTATGGCAGCCACCAAACATTCATCGTTCTCCATCTGATTTCTTTTATCCCAAAAGTCTGATCCGCCGCACAGGACGGTCTCCATCTCTTCAGGTTGGCGCTGTGCTGGGGCTGAGACTTGGAGCCGCTGTCCTGGCCCAGGCTTCTGTTGTTCCTGCATGGTCCCCTCACCCCACTTCCCAGCTGCTTTTCTCACATGACTTACACAGTTCCTGCGGAAGGCAGATGCTGTCTCTCCCAGTGAGTTGTGTCTCACGCTCTGACTTGGGCTGGTTTCCTTCAGAGTAGAGACTAAAGCATTGTCTTCCCTGGTTTCTCTGTGTGTGTGTGTGTGTGTGTGGTGCCAGGGATTGAACCCAGGGCCTTGTGCATGCAAGGCAAGATCTCTACCACTGACCCATATCCCCAGCCCTAAAGCACTGTCTTGATTCAAGCCAGCACATGGGGCTATCACTGGGTCCTGTGTGCCCACATTTGTTCACCAGGTATGGTGCAGGGCAAGAGCAAAAACAAAGAAGTGATGTCCAGAAAGGATAGAAATCTCGCAGGGCACGGATTGCATTGATCACAAAATCAAGTGTGTGACAGGTCCCTGGAATGTCAGAGGAGGGATAGGTCCCAAGGGCAATCCCAGAGAGAAGTGGTCTTAGGCTGAATTCTGCAGGCTGGAGGAGACTTGAACATGTGGAGATGAAGGAGGAAAGGAGGAGCCCCATGAAGACACAGAGAGTTGGATCTGGGAAAAGCAGTACCAGGCAGGATGTGGTTTGTCAGCGCAGGTTGGGGGCGGAGGGAAAAATGAGAGCAGGTGCCCACTGTGAGGAAGCCAGGGATCCACCTGTACTGTCATTTGTCCTCCTAAAAATTCCTGTGACATAGCTCATCTTATCCCATTTCGCCCATAGGCAGACTGAGAGCAAGGGCCATCATCGCGAGGTGACCTCCCCAGAGACACCCCACCACTGAGTGAAGGAGCTGGGGTGCCCAGCTTTCTGTGAGCGCAGGGTCCTGTTCTGCCCATGCTAAATAAGGGGACAGCAAGAGAGAAACCAGGGTTAAGAGAACAGGGCAGTTTTAAACGCCGGCCGAGGTCTTTGACAGGGGCCCTGATGGAGATGAAGTCAGCAGGACCTGCCGGGGCTCCCCTCCGTGACTCCCCCCAGGAGCAGCCAAGCAGGAGATTATATTCCATTCCCACTTCACCTTCCTCGGGGCCCCTAAGAAGCCAGTAGAAACCCTGGCCTGTCCCTCCGCTATCCGCACTGGCCAAGACGATGCCCGTCTGGCATTGCTGCCCCGGGCGCAGGGCCCCTCGCCTGCGCCGGCCTCTGCACCTGCCAGGACTGCGCTTCGGACGGGAGAACTTCTCGTTCCCGTCTGCTCTTATTAAAACATTATGTGCTGTCTTTCAGTGATTTTAAAGACAAAAGTATAGGGTTCTAGAATTGGAAGCAGCCTTTTCGATGTCAGCCCCTTTGTTTTTCCACCTGTAGAATGAAGTCAGACGGGGGAGCCAGGTCCCCAAGCTTACACAGGCCCTACCCAGCCAGTTGGCCGGAGTCTCGGATTCACAGACTCTGGACCCCGAGTCCACCCCAGCTTGGACTCTTGCAAGATCTCCATCCAGCCTGTTTTAAAGCCCAGTTCCACTGGCAAAGGTCCACACAGAGTGCAGTAGGTCCCATGAACCCAGAGGAAGGGGTCAAGATCATCCCGGCTGCAAATGCAAGCTGCTCAGCCCTAGTGCCTGTACCTGGCAGGAAGTCGCTTTTTCAAACAACTTTTTTTTTCCAATCCCTGCTCTTCACTCAGCATTATATTTTGTTTCCCTAAGACTATAGCCAAGTGATGTGTTTTCATGACTTGAAGAAAAATACCATCATGAAGTGTGAAATTGTTTTCTTTTGCTCCAGACCCTTAAGAGATTTGGAGAGAGAAATCTGTTTTGAATAGCCTCTCTCTTCCTGTCCTATTGTTCAAAGGAGACATCTGATTCCCATTCTCTAGCCATAAATATCAATGAGGTCAACTTCAGCTCCACCACAGAAAGTTGTAAACAGCTTGGGACCTGTTGGTGGAGGTCTCTTTCCCATTTGTGCCCAGGAATGAGGGGTGGCTCACCAGAACTTCCAGGGGATACAATCCTCAAGTCACAGGGGTTTGATCTTTTAAGTACTTGGACCTCCACAGCATCTCATTTCACTGCATAAAATTAAGCACCTTTAGTGATTTCATTCCCCTCCTTGCAGGGAGAGTCAGTACTCTGTGCCCCAGAAAAGAGTCCTGATTTTGTTGGAATTGAAAATTAAATTTATAGCAGGAAAGTTAGTTTATTATTTATGTTCAGAATAACATCTCTCCTTTTTATCTTCTGAGAGTTACCTCAGAAAAATGCATTCTGGTTTTACCTCCTTGCAAGAGTTTTTGTGAATTGCAGTGATTTTTATCTCTAGGCAAAACTGAGTACTAAGCATTTTTAACTAGTGTAGGCAATGCATATGGTTTTCCCAAAATAAAGTTTTTAGTAATCTGGAGTAGGTCACTTGCCTTTGCTCTAAAAAGGGGTTTCTTGGTTGTACCTTGAAGGCTAAAGTGTAAACTCACCTACAAACTAGGCATGAGATTTTCTTTTCTTTCAGAACTAACGTTTCATAATATAATGTATGTGTTTGTAACTCTGTCACATACCAAAGAAATATGTGCATAGATTTTTCTAAAGGAGCCACTTTAAAGATCTGTGTCTAGAATAAGAATGTAGTGTTGTGGGTTTATTTATGTCACTACTATTCGTGCTGCTTTACTTCTAGTTTTCACTTTACTGGGGGTGTGGTTATTCTCCCGGGTGTGACTTCACAGTTCAGCAGGCATTAAGATGGAGAGGTGGTGAGATACACACAGGGAAGGCCTTCAGGCCTTGTCATCAGAATAAAGGTTGCTAGCAGTCTGTGAAAGAGCCCCGCCGCAGAAGGTGTGCGAGTCCAGAGGCCCCTTCTACTTGCTTTCCAAACACAAATTCTTTTTTCCAAGCATTTCATCCTTTTCTGACATCTGATGTGTGCAAATGTTAAAATACTCCTCTTCCTGCAGCTGTTATCACCACATCTGGTGAACACCCACAGGAACTGCAGGCAGCTGCTGTCAACCCCAGCGATACTTGGTAAAAGGTGCCCACCGCCAGCTTGCAGTTATCTGTGGGATTTCCCGAGACAGACGACCTAGTGCTGTGACCTGTAGTTTATCTCACCTTCTTACAGCATGGCTTTGGATGAATGCAGTTGTGGAATCCCTGATCCTGCAGGTGGCAGGGAGGGGAGCAGGGGCACAGAGAGCTTTTGAGGGTTCCCTGAAGGGGCCACATACACCAGGCCTATAATCCAAAGTCAATGGACAATGCTTCTCTGCATACTCATAGACAGAGCTCTGGTAAGTGTTTTGAATGGTCAGTGTTTGAAGAGTGACAAGAACATCAAAAGATCCCTTTCAATTCATCTTTTTGTGACTGCCATCCAAATGGTAGGGCAGATTGACAAATTCAAAGCTTAATGGGAAGAATCAACTAGAAGGTAGTTAGACAGCTTTTAAAAGACTTCCTGAGAAAAACACCAAAAGGTGTGCTTTTTCAAACATCCATCTTCTGACTAGTGATTAAATGCCTTTTTGTTTCTCTTTCTCTATTGAAATGAATTGCTAGTTTTCTAGTGAACTCTTCATTGTTTGGGTTTTTCTTTTTTCTTTTGTATGTACGGGGTACTGGGACTAGAACCCAGGGTTTTATGCATGCTGAGCAAATGTTCTGCCCCTGAGCTGCACTCAGAGTTCTTTTTTATTTTGAGACAAGGTCTCACTAAGTGGCCTGGCATGGCCTTGATCTTGTGATCCTCCTGCCTCAGCTTCCTGAGTATCTGGGATACAGGTCTGTACCAGTGCTTCCAGCTTCCCTCCCCCTTTTTGAAGAAAAAAATAGTTCATTGAAATGAAAAGCAAATATGGGAAGGTATGCAGGGAAAATAAATGTAGAGAAAATAGATCCCTTTATGAGGGAACAAGTGAGGACCACTCCTCCAACCAAAAGCTTTTAATGAAGTCTTTTTCTCCTGTTACCAAAATAAGGGTTAAACTATTTGCCTAATCTTATTGGCAAAATACTTGAAGAAATCCCAGCCGTATATAATCCTTCATTTACTTTGCCCTTTTCCTGCTTCCACTTCACCTTTGGTGGTGTTAGTGTTCCCAAAGATAACTTCCAAAAAACCCTAAATTTTTCCAACTGTACTTTCAATTGGTTTTCTGTAAGAAAAAGGTACTTATAGGAAAGTAAGCAAATTGCATCTACTTTTAACAGTTTATCATAGCTGGTAAGCTTTGCTGTTGCCTTAATACCTATAGAATGGAAGTGGATTAATGTTAGGAATAGTATTTGAAGTCATCTTTGTACAGATTTTATACCTGTAACATACACAAGAGTAAGTTTGTCCTATTTGTTGAAAGTTCCAGAGACAGAGACCTCTGGTCCATCGAGTCTGTGAATTCAGTTCATAATGACCAGGTCACTGTGGCTGCCCTGAACATCTGAATGGGTGGAAATAGTAATTTAGGCTGAATCAGTACAGTTGTACATGGAAATGTGGGCTGTCTGTAGTGTTACTGCAGCTATGAAGGTGACACTGGAGTTAGAGTATGATAAAGAAGAATCAGTGGAATTTGAAAAGCCAAATGGAAGTGAGTCCGTACTTTGAAGCTGAGGTATGTTTCGGCGTGCTTTGTGCTCCTGTGTCAGAGGACAGCTCTGTGCCTCTTGACAATACCCTAGTCCTAACAGCAAGGTGAATATTTGTGGGGGGAGACCCATAGCAGGAAGAATAAAAGGGGTTCATTTACTGATAAGATGTTAATTAAAAATTCAGCATATTTCCAATCGAGCATAACATTCCAAATCTTCAGGATTAAGACTCCAGAGATAATTATTCTCAGTGTTAAAAAGTAATTTTACTACTTTCATAAGAGAGAGGCTTCCAATCTCCAAATAGACTTTATCAGAAGCCCTTACGGACTATGGAAAAAAGCAGGCCATTCGTGCATGCTGTTTAAGCTTCAAGCACATTTCAAGAGGCAGCACGTCCAGAACTGCCCTGGCAGATAAAACGGGCCTGTGCAAAGCCATCGCCACCCAGAAGTGGAAGGGGCATTAATTATCGAAGTTAAAATACATGCAGGAAGTCACTGTCAGTGAGAGAATTCAAGGTCACTTCACAGAGTTCTCAAGGAGGGGAAAGGTATTTCTCAAGCCCTG
Organism: Dolichotis patagonum; assembly: GCA_004027295.1. Taxonomy (NCBI): domain Eukaryota; kingdom Metazoa; phylum Chordata; class Mammalia; order Rodentia; family Caviidae; genus Dolichotis; species Dolichotis patagonum. The sequence goes on from PVJX010000103.1 coordinate 171,720, forward strand.
GGAGATTCTGTTGCATAGATTGTGATAAGTTACTTAACCTTATCTGAGCCGTGGTGGGAAGGAGTCCAAGCATGATAGCTGTAGAGAACTATAGACAGCCTCAATCTGTGTATCGCACATTTGAGGAGACCAGTCTACCACGAGAAGCAAAGCACAAGCAAGGCTTTGTTAGTAGAAAACTACTAGCCATGAAATGGTCTCCTGTCAAATGTCTGAAAATACTGACTTGTACCTGGCAAAGTACTTGGAGCTTTATATGCATTACGTCATTGAGCCCTACCAAGTACCAGTGGTTGCTGGCGATACTTTCTCCGCTACTTTACAAATGGAGAGTTGAAGCTCAACAAAGTTAAAAACAAAAAGAGCATGTAACATCACACACAGTGGAGTGTGAATCTGAACTGAGTTATCTGATTTCAAAGCTAGCCTTTAACTCCTGTACTGTGTGTCATACTAACTAAACACGGTCGTGTTTTATCCCATTAGTGTAGGCAGGAAGACACAGGAAGGCCACTGTAAGAAATTAGACAAGCAGGAATGTAGCTCACTTATCAGTAAGAAGCCTACAGAAAGGTAGATGGTCAGAATGAAGCAAAAATAAATTAGGGGAAATGATAAGCTTAGTAAAAGAAAGAGTGGTTTCCAGTCAGGGTGGCAGCCACCTGTCATTCTTACTCCTCCAGAGGCTGAGGCACAACAGCTACTCCAAGCATGTTGGCAGATCTGGTGACAGTTAACTTTGAAAACTGTCCCACTATAAAAACTAAAGTATTTCTCTTAGAGTCAAAGAACGTAGGGATGTATATATGCAAGTTGGGGGTGTTCTAGATTTGAAACCCCTTAAAGAATCAAATGGTACTTGGCGAAAATTGAAATTATTAAATAACCCTGAAAACCTTAGCCCAACAATGTTCCTAGTGCAAATACACACGATAAATGCTTCAGAGAAACCTGAAAAACTCACAATAAAGAGTCGAGGAGGAAGGAGAGAGAGGCTGAACCAAAACAGACTAGTCCAGCCACGGGACCTCTCTGTCTGTGTTCTGGTCCCTGAAAGAGAATTTAGGAGCCCCTCTGCATGCTCAGGTTGGTCTCAGCTGGGTTCCTATTGGCATGAACCACACCTTCAGACCCTCCCAGAGACGTGGTCACTGGGAATATAGGAAGTACCCCTCACCTACACTTGGTGAAAGCAGAGATGAGTAATGTGCAAGAGACCCCCAAAGCTTCAGCATGCACATTGGCTTTCTGTGCCATGTCCCAAATTCTGGTTAATGGGCACTGGCCCTTGTCACAACAGCTTCAGTAACTGAGGACATGTGCTTCTCCTGCTGCCCAGCTGCCCTGACCGCCACCTGACCCCATGAGCTAAAGCAGTGTCCTTGTAGCACTAGCACAATAAAAATATTTCTAGTGATCACACATTCCTTTTGGCTACTGATCTTGCTATATTTCTGTTACTTTCACTGTCTTTGCCCTGTAGCTGTGTTGTTGGGAAACCAGTTATGAGATAGGCAGAGATGGAATGCAGGGGCAAAGTGCATGGGCCTGGACCTCAGGTGTCTAGGTTCAAATCATAAGTCACCTCATTTCTACCTGTGTAGCTTGCAGCACTCATACTTCTTCCTCATCTGTAGATTGGGCTAATACCTATGTCATAAGGGTTACTGAGCAGATTAACTGCGAGCTAACCCAGGACATGGCCAGCATAGCCCTCCACGTCATAAGTGAACCATAGCTGCTATTGATGGCCCTGGGTTGATGCTGAAGAGGTTTCACTTTGATGTCAAGTTTGGCAAATATTAGATCCTGACCACTTGGAGCCGAATGACGAATGACAAGCTGCATTTAATAATTACCCCACAGACATGGATGAGTACTGGTTCACCTTCTGCAGGGAGTGACATCTCTTTTTAAAGGAGGGTTGCATTTTGATTAGGAAGACTAGAAAATGGTTAGAACTGGGCTTTCTGTTGAGTAGTGTTATGTGAATCCTTTCTTTTCCAATATTCAATTTCTCATATTGAGATTAACCTATTACTGGAAAATGATAATTCCAGTCACAACTGGAGGAAGATGTCCCAGTGAGTAAGACCTAGAACCGTGAATCAGATGTAGCAGCACCTGGGCATGTGTGAGTTCTCCCACCATCACCCGCCCAGGTATCCCCGAGATGCCTGGCACATTGGTCAGGAATGATTGATCGCACACAGTCCTCCAGCGAGTGCTTGCTTTGAAAGTGAGTCTAACCATTGCTTGCCTTACACTGGCCAGATGTGTGTGTTCACTACTTCAGGTGTGAATTACTCAACAATACAACACCCATGCCTTTTGGCTCAGGTATACTCACATTCAAGGAATCGTATCTAGAGAGAAACTATCCTGAGGAGGAAATGGTCCCATTCCTGTTGTGTTTACTATAAATTGTCCTCTTTGGGAAATAGTTGCACAGACATAAGGAAGTCTTTCAAAACTAGGCCTTGGGTTTTCTCTGTAGAGCTTACCAGAATATGCCAAGCAGAAATAGGAGGCAGTGGATCCTAGTTTGTACATTTCCTCCCATCTCACTCATAAAACCAGTACTCTCATGCTTTTCCAAATGTGTATTAGTATGACACTCAGTTACTTCCATTTTGCCAGAGGCTGACCACCAAACTCCCCTCAGCGACTCCATGTGGGTCAGCTCACATCTATCAAGTACAGATAAATTCTAGCTTATTGTCTTGGTTACTTTTCTTTCATTGCTGAGACAAAATACCTGATGCCCAAATTTAGGGAAAAAAAGGTTAATTTAGCTTACAGTTTTTGGAGGTTTCAGAACATACTCAGCTGGCTCCAAGGCAGGCTGGCATGGCTGAGGGGCAGCTGTTCATAGTGGCCACAAGCAACAGAGTGAATAGGGTAAGGAGGAGAAAATCATGCCTCCTTCCCTCACCTATATTGTATGCAGGATGCCAGTCCCTGGGCGGGTACAGCGCTCACACCACCAATCCCAGCACTAGACTCAGCTGCCCTAGAAAGGCTCACCCCCCCATAATCACATGAGGATTTATGGGGACATTTAAACAAACCACAGCACTTTATCCACTCTATGTTTCTGCTCTCTGTGTGCCTGTGCAAAGCATGGATACAGGCAGCCGTGAAAAACATTCTGAGGGCAGAGGTCATGACCAGAATTTATGAAGGGGATAGACATGCTGCAAGAAAACCAGTAAATCTGTCACTGTGAAGTCCTACTCCTGATGGGGGGAGGGGAAGTGGCACTATGAGAGAGAACTAACCATGGTTAAAGATCAGGGAGGGTCCTCTGTGAAGGTGATAGTTAAGCCACAATTGAAGAAGGCAAATCAAAGGAGGGAAGCTGGGTTTTAAGAGCATCTGAGGCAGGGGGCAGCCAGCAAGAAATCCTGGAGGCAGATCTGTGCACCTTGTTAAGAAAACTGATGGGTGATGAAGGACAAGGGAGGAAAAGAAAACAAGGACGTGGTTCCCAAGCCTGAGATTTATTCTTCTATTCTTTGTGGAAAGCCAAAAGCAGAATATTGACAGTGCACACTGTCCTTAAAAGATCTCTTAAAAGACCCACCAGGTGAGGAAGGCAGGGTCTCCAGAGCAGGAAGCCCATGGGGAAGCCACTGCACAGCCCAGAGGAGCAGAGATGATGCAAGTTGTGGACTTGAGGCTGCAGAAATGGGGAAGACGGGTAGATCAGAGACAGGACAGCCGGGTGCTTCGAATGCACTTTCAAAGCAAATCCCACAGCTAGTTCCATGACCTTCTGGGTTGTGTTTTCCTTTCATGTGACACAGGTCATAGATCTTGCCTTTTTAACTAGCTTAGTAAAGCTTAGGGACCCAGGTCACTTTTGATTCTGAAGCCTTTGTCTGGACTCTGACAAGTCACTGTTTATTTTACAGCCTACCAGGACCTCCTCTGAAAGTATTTATTCTAGACCCGGATCCAGCATCCCTGGCTCGCCAGGGCATACTATCTATGTAAGTATCTACTTATGGAAGGGAAGCTTTTAGGGCAGGTAGGTTTAAGAACTGGAATGCTGGATGGATAATAGAAGCTAATTCAAAATGATTTCTAATTGTTATGGAATCTAGTTTTCCTTTTTGTGTATCAGCTGTCTCAATCATGTCTTCCTTCAGGTAATTCAATTTATATATGATCGATCATCTCATCTAAAGATGACCTCAAAATGCAGTAGTATGAAGCAGGATTTAATTATTATACCTAATTACATATAGACACCTTTGGATTCATTATACATTTATAAGGCTACTATTGAGTACTCTTAAATTCTGACATAAAGGTATTTAAACACTTAATTCATTAAATATGCCATTTTTGTTTTTAGCCATGTAGGAGGATTTTTTGACTACCTGTTTGTGATTTTTTTCCCTTCACTATACTTTAGGAAAGTATCCTTAAGTTTCTCTAGTTAATGAGCTCTACACAGACTTTTTCTTAAACTTTTGTTAATTTTAAAAAATGATTGGTGGTGTAAATTGGCAGTTTTCTAAAGCCTATGACCTTGCTAAGCATGGTGTTGTGGCTTGTTTTAAGGGTCTCCACATTTTAAACAAGAGACATTAAAAGCGCTCTCACATGGTTTCTCCAAGAAGTAAGACTGCAGAGTAACTTTTCTTTCTATTCAACTTTACCAGGCAAAAGTAGACAATGAAATCCTGGATTACAAGGATTTAGCAGCCATTCCTAAGGTCAAAGCAATCTACGACATTGAGCGGCCAGACCTTATTAGCTATGAGCCTTTCTACAGTTCGGGCTACGATGACAAACAGGAGAGACAGAGCCTTGGAGAGGTAACACATTTCTAGTGGCTGTGAGGTTTACATCAACTCACTTTCTTTATAGTTCCATGCATAAGAACTACTATTTAGCATTTAGATCAGTCTTTCCATTGCCTACTACTTGCAGATTCCCATGCCAGGTTCTATGAAGTATTCAGTATCACATGATTACAGCCCTAGGGGAGATCAAAAGGTGGGAGAGTTGACCAACCACACACAGACCAAGGTGAAGGGTCAGTGAGGTCGTGCAACAATGGAGCTACGTGCTGAGATGAATTCTGAAGTTGACGAGGGGAGGGGAGGGTCTTCTGGGGTCTTGGTCTTGATGCAGTTGAAATAACATTCTGCCCTAAATATTGGTAGCTGTAGTTTTCAGCAGTTTAACATAGTTAAAATGTTCAAGAAAAGAAAAAGTGGGGTGAATAGGCTGATGGTTATAGCACAGCGGTATGAGCAAGGGCTGTGGGATCAAATTACTTGGCTCAACTCAGGCATCACTGCACTTGTAAATGCTTAGCAGATGGCAGCTACTCCAGTTTTTAACCTGTCCTCTCGGGGTGGTTAGTGCTCGGCCCTCAGACCCCTCCACTGCTGGACAAGAGCTTCTCTGGGCTCCCTTCTCTGCGCTCCCTTCCCCCAGCCCACCCCAAGGTTGGGGATTCCCCACCGTTAACCTCCTGCCCAGGTCTCTTGGGCTCTGGTCTGTTTCCCCTGCCTACTCAACCCACTCTGAATTTTTTCCCCTTTCACTTTTCTGTTCTCATGATGCTATGGGTTGACCTCAGAGCCTCAAGAAGGCCAGGTACATGCTCTGCTACATGCCCTAGCCCCCTCTTCCATTTTAAAATTGGAGTCATCTATAGACTGATTCATTTCCGTCCGGAGAGGTGTTACCCTAATAGTGGACTCCTTAGCTACTCAGCCAAGGTTAAACCCAAATGTGAACAGCATCATCGCAGTGCTCTTCAGGCTTCATGAGATGAAGAAAAGGCATGAAAATGAGGTGACTGCATGTCATTTGTTCTCAGCTATGTGCATATAATATGAGTGCTTTATGATTGTATTGGTTTATATTTGTATAGTATTCCTCGTATTTGTTTATTCTGTAATCTGGGTTTTGCTCTGGAAAGTAAGATTCATTTTCATGCAGTGCTGCCTAGTGGTAGCTGTGCTGTACTGCGTCTCTGGCAGCCCAGATGCAGGTTAACTGGATTGGCTGTTCTGTCTACTGATGAGCAGTGTCAGTGTGTCAAGGGCAAGTCACATAACAAGGAGGAGCTGAGTTTTTGTTTGTGGTGTTATGGACTTTTGTGTTTGTATGCGTTTTCCATTGGCTCCATGTAGGGTAGTAAAGCATCACTCAAGAGTGGGTTTTGCATTGAAGTTTTCCGCATTTGTAACCAGATTAACCACATGACTTTGGGAAAATTATATACGTCAATCTCACCTGGGAACCCGAAGTAGAGAACAATAATACTACCTCCAAAGGTTTTCTATAAGGACTGCGTGAGATCTTCAGATTAGAACAGTACTGGAGACACAATAACAAAATGCTCAAAAACGCTGGCTGCTCTCCTAATCAGGACTGTTCCAGTCATATCCTGAAAAAGTGACCTGAGGTTTTATTGGTACATAAAGAATGTCCCTTTGAAGCAGAAATCAGACATATTAGTGAACTCAGTCCCCAACATGTGGTTCTCCAACATAGTATGTGACAAACTATTACTGTATTTATTCCATTAGTTTTTAAAACCTCTCTGATAGAATCCATCTATTGTTGTTTTAGAGACACAGGAAGAGTAAACTTAAAGCTTTGTGGTGCCACCCCTGCCTTCAGAGGGCTGGAGTGGGCTGGATCTAGAAGCACACTTTCAGAGCAGGGGCAGAGCCGGCTCCTGCCCACAGGGAAGGCCCCTCCCCAACAGAGATGCCCTAGAGATGGACCACAGCGTGGCATACAGGAGAGTCTGCTGGATGAATGCAAATTTGAAAACTAAGAAATGTACCCCTGGATGTGTCCTCCAGAATTTTCTGCCTGGGTTGCATTTCTAATTGAAGGGATTTTGCATCATAATCATAATTATAAACATTTCGTTTAGAAAATATTCACTAAGCATCTAACATGAAAGAACGCATCTTACAACTGGCATACAGAGTTAAAAATGAAGAGTCTTAACCCATGTGGAGTTTGCAACGCCATGTGGGAGACAGTAAATAAGCAGATGTAGTAGAGTTCTGTAGGGAGGTAGTGCTAGGGTGAAAAAATAAAGTAAGAAGACAGCATGCCGGCATGGTGTCTAAGTGAAGGAATGGGCTGCAGAGGAGACAGCAGGTGCAGAGGCCGAGAGGTGATACAGGGTCTGGCCTGCTGATGGCCCCGAGGAAACCTGTGCCTGAGAAGATGAAAGCTGGGCAGTGTGGGGAGTTGAGGCAGCCAGGATGGGACCCTGTGTGCACGCTGTCATGCCTGCTACACAAACTATGTCACAGTGACTGCTGTGCTTGTAGTTTATTTAATTGTTAAAATTTTAAAGATAGTAAAATCCAACAAAACAAAACAGCCAATCAAAGCCAATCAACGAAGCCAATCAAAACAGAGCCAATCAAAGCCAATCAACAAAGCCAATCAAAACGAATCAGCAAAATTGGTACAGAACTTCAAAGCAGGATTCTAGGAAAACAACAATAGTTACCATAGTATATCTCGTTATCTTCATGATAGTTGTCCATTCCATCAGGTATAGCAAAATCAATCCAAAAACAAAACAGAATAAAACCAATCAGAACAGAATATTGAATAAAGCAAAACAATCAGAACAAAGCAAAACAGTGAGAACAATATTGGATTTCAAAGACAAGACAGAAGGCAATCCTCCATATTTGCTATACTGTCATCCTCCCAAGAGATGCTCAGACCGCTGGCCCCAGGCCTACAAAAGCAACCAAACAATACAAGCATTTAGTTTCTTTATGTAGGTTAGTTGCTATCCACTCAGCCTGCCCTCTGCGCTAGCGGGTTGCTGGGAGAGGGGGGCGTTGATTCTCAGCCCACACACCAGTGGGCTTACAGGAGGGGCTGACTTTTCTCTTCCTGGAAACTGCGTGGCTTGCACAGCTTACCAGAAAGGCTGGCTGCTTGGCTTCTCGTTGGATCCTCCCAGTCCCAGCATGCTGTGTTTGTAGTTTAAAAACCACATTTACAAAATCTAATGTCTTTGTAGGTGCTGAAACCCACAGCAGTAAACTGAACATTGTCTAATTATATAGGGGAAAGGAATTCTGATCTATCTGGCATGGTCTCCTAAGACCTCAGCGTATTTATTAAATTAACAATATTGTCAACAGTGTTATTAACTAAAACTATAGTTCTTAGGCAGAAATGTGCACCAGAATCTCCAGGCACTGTGTCAAAATTTAGCATCAGCCCACTACACACTGGCTCTCAGGACAGGGACAGACAGCGGGTGCTGGGGCGGAGATGCAAAATAATGTTTCCAGCCTATTCTGATGATCAACTCTAATTCAAACTAGTGAAGAGTTAACAAACTGTGACTTTGAATTCTCTCTTTTTTCCAGTCTCCAAGGACTTTGTCTCCTACTCCATCAGCAGAAGTGAGTACCATCTAATTACGGAATTGGGGAGTTGCTTGGACTTTGCCCAGGTTGGGATTGTTGAAAAAGTACATAACACACCCTGAAGCAGAAAAACTATGCTCTTACAGTGCACGTGGGGATGACTTCTTTAAGATAGGACCATGGGACTGTAGTGCATTTCTTTCTGTAAAAGTCGTCTCTCAGTGATCTGAGCCTGTGCCTTTAAGTAGTGAGGAAAATGTTTGCAGAGACTGAAACTACTGTCTGGTTTGGGGCTGTCTGTCTGCCCTTTTCTGTCAGATCAATCAATTCCTGATTGATCTGAGCCCTAACAGACCAGCTCATCTGAAATGGTCAGCAGTGGTCCTAATGCAATCTACAAGTAGAACCTTTTTTTTTTGGTACTGAGGATTGAACTCTGGACCTCTGAGGTTCAATGCCTGAACCTTCACATTGTGCTACATCCCTGGTTGTTTTTTTTTAATTTTGACACAGCCAGGGATATAGCTCAGCAGCACAGAGCGTGCCTAGCAAGTGTGAAGTCCCGAGTTCGATTCCTGAAACCAAAAAAAGTTTTTTTGGGAGACAAGATATCACTGAGCAGTTACATTGGCTCCACCGAGATCAAATGTTTGATCTTCCTGCCTCAACCTCCCAGACTGCTAGGATTAGAGGCATGCCCCACCATGCCTGATTCAAGACTTTTTTTCATGGACATTTACTTAGGATGGTATAAAATTAGTGGTCTGACCGTAACGCCAAGCAGCTTTCTCGGTACTCCATTATAAAACTAGGCTAATTTAGGGGTTATCTGTAACTTAAAATAAGAAGAAATTCCATAATATTTTCATGGTTTATAGCTGAGTGCTATGAATCACTAATTTCTCTTCCTGCTCTAATAATTTACAGCCAAAGTTGGGAAGCTTTAACTTCCCTTATTGACCAGTTGCAAAGATGAGGTACATCATTTGGAGACTTTATTGTTTTGCTGTTCTCATTTGATTTATTAAGTCAATTTAAGGATAAAGCTAAAGTTCCTTTACCCCTTACTTTTAGACTTTACAAAACTATGCTTCATGAGGTTTTAATTTAGTCATTATTTATGCAGTCCTTCAAAATCTTTTTTACTGTGCTAGTAGAAACTTCAGAAGATAACTGATTGCTAAGATATGAAACATTCTTTGTGTTCTTCTGATTTTGATGGCTTATATATTTTCTTAAATTTTATTTTATTTTAAAAAGAAGTAAAACATAACAAACAACAGAATGGGACATAAGAAAGCATAAATTTCAAAGCTAGACAACCAGAGATCTTCACTATCTGTCATATTGTCTCTTGTTTTCTTCCAAATGGTTGTGCTTATCTTTGTATATGGGGAGTTCATACTAAATAACATAGCCAATCTTTTCACAAGATGTGTAGTTCACTGGCTCCTACTTGCTAAGCAGGGGGGAGGGGGAGGGGGGGACATGGGATGGGGGACAGGACACATGAGATGCCTGATTCTCAGCCCACATGCGGACAGGATCATAGTCATCCCCCAGAGATGGGAAGAGTTCCTTGTTCTCCCGGCACTCCAAGTCAACCACACTGTGCAGGTCCCGATGCACCAGGGTCTCTCTCCTTCGGGCTGCGGAAAGTCTGCCACACTCTCAGCCGCCCCCTCAGAGAGAGGAGGAGTTCCTTGTTCCCCTGGCACCCCAAGTCAACCACACAGTGCAGGTCCCGACGCACCAGGGTCTCTCCCCTGCAGGCCCCCTAAAGTCCGCCATACTCACCTGCTATTTCTTTCTGATGAATTGACCATTCCATTTCCAAAGTTCTGAAATGGCCAACAGACCACAGAAAGAATTCTCTTTAGGCTCTGTTTGAAACTAGCAGCTACAGCAATCTGCTGGTCTTGTTTCAGGGCCAGGATGGTTTATACTGTTGAAATTTTTGTGCCTATTACCTAGTGCCTCCTTTTCTAGGTTGATATAAACGATATACTAGTACTACCATTAAATCCTACTGAATTATGTTGTGTCATAATTTAATCTCCAATTTGTTAAATGTAGTACTCATTTTTGCTTTTATGAAGATTTGTATTATCAAAGTCTTGCAATAAATTATTCTCCTTAAAGATTATTTTAAATTATTTTTTGGCCTGTGTTTCCCACAGTAAGAAGTAGAATTACTGGCCATAAATCAACTACCAACTTGGGGTCCAGGAGCATCAAATGAAAATGTCCCCAGATCAGTACTGCAGGTGCTGTGGGTTGGTGGTCAGGCATGGGCAAGAGTAGCATCAGGGTCCCAGTTCCAAAAAGAACCTCACCTGTCCTAGCCATGCACCTAACACGGGCCTCTGACCAGCTTGGAGCCTGTTCTACCTCAGTCTACATCAGGAAAGGACTGGTGTGCAAACCTGACGTAGGTGGACATGCTTTGTACGGCTGAAGAAGCACACTATAAATGTGCACATTGGAATTACCTCCTTTCCCACTGATCTGTGAGGATTGGAATTTATAATTTTTCATGTTAAAATTAGTTCTGAGGACTGTGAAAGCAAAAGGCACTAGCCACCAAATGCTGGCAAGTGTACATATTTATGAAACCCCACCCTCAATAAAAACAAAAAAACAGGTAGACATGATTGCTTCTCAGCAGTGTTTGTGGACAGTTTCACTGGGAAATGGTACAGGTCTGACGTGCTTTGTGCTCATAGTTTCTCGTACTTTATCTCCAGAGCTACCAGGATGTTCGGGATCGGATGATCCACCGGTCCACCAGCCAGGGCTCCATCAACTCCCCTGTGTACAGCCGCCACAGTTACACTCCAACTACGTCACGCTCACCCCAGCATTTCCACAGACCTGGTAAGGGCCGCTGATCCTGGGATCCACTCTGCATAATAAGCTGCATCTCGGTGTGACTCTTCCTCGCCCACTGATAGTCTACTGAAAAATCTGACTGCTAAGTATTTCTACTCCACTCCCAGAACGAAATGAAAATTGGTATCCACTTGTATTATGTATTATAGCTTTTCCTGAACTATCAGTCCTGTCATGGCTATTTTCATTTTGATTTATTAAATTACATTTAGACAGTAAAGTACTTAAAAACAAAGGATGTTGTTTGCCCTTCATCTCTTCACTCTGAGACTTAAAATGAAGATTTCCCAAAGAAAAAATTTTATGTCCTTTTTAGGCAGATCAATATTAGCTAAAATCTAGCATTAGCCGTTTGTTGATCAGCTGTTTAAAATCCCTGTATCCAGACACAGTGGGGACACGGGGTTGTACTGGGTAACTGTTGAGATAACTTACAGCCCTAGGATTTTGAATCAGACTTGGAGAACATAAAAACCTCAAGGATGTACTGCCATGGGGAGTGTCACATAGTTAGGAGACATTAGTTGACGTTATCTATAGAGAATGTCACCCGTGTCCCTCAGTGATGAAAGGAGATAACCCCAAATAGATCCAGGTTTTCTTCAGAAATAGTCACAGGGAGGATTTTAACCTGTAAACAAACACGATAATGATACATCTCTCTGAAGACTTCATTTTAAGCTTCTTGCTTCTGACTAGCTTGATGAGAACAAATTCACTCAGTGTTAACTTTTTAATAAACTGTATAAGAAATAAAACAGAAGAAATCAACAATGTAAAGACTACAATGTTCTCCTTAAAGTCATGCATTTAACACAAAAGATTGAAAAGATTGTATCCTTCAGTATTGTGTCATTTCTCCAGGTGTACATGTGTACATATTAATTAGTGTCTTCTGAATTATATTAAATGAAAATTTTCAGGATATCTCCTTCCTTTTAAGGTACAGCTCTGCTGATTTTATTCATACCCTGACATGGGTTCAATTTAAGCCACCATCTCTCTAGTTGACAGAAGTGCTTGTACCACTGCCGCCCATGGTGTCCATCTGCTGAGATCACTGAGACCCCAGCCCTGGATACCTTTCCCAAGACCCCAGTGCAGAGAGTGGCCAGCCACAGTGCTTCTCCTAACAGCTCCTGTCCTTAGCGAGCAGGAGGAAGTTTCCATCCCTTCCAATCATGGTTCTGAAGCCAGCACTGTGCTTTCTCATTGGTCTTACATATATGCGTGACACCAGGTGTTAGGTTTCACAGTACTTTTTTAGGCCTACCCGTCCATTGTGAAACTTACGTCCTCCTTGTGATCCATGTGCAACACTCCAAAGTATCGGCCACTAAATTCCAGATACCAGGCGATGATTTCCATCCTTTGGGTCTGAGTTCCATTGTACTGGTCCTTCCTGCCCCGTGAGGTGCTGCGTTTTCAGGTCCCAGCATTTCCATGTGCAGCTGTTGAGACTGTATGTAGCTTTGTCTCTTGAGGAATACAAACAGATTTTTCTTCTATGAAAGTGGAATAAAATGATATCCAAAAGAATAGGTGTGCAGTTAAAAAAAAAAACTGACCCTTCCCTATAGGTACATCTTTGCAAGTTTTTTGAAGTGCTTGTCATTTCTATGTGTGTATCAGAGGGTTCTGTTTTGTTAGTGCTTTTTCAAAAAACAGCTTTTGTTGAGCCTACATGATGTGTTGTCTTACCAGAGAATGTCCTGAGGGCCATTCCTCCTCACCACAGCCATTTATTCTCAGCGTGACTCTGCCCCCCTGATCTGTCTGCAGATTCTCCCCACGTTGCCTCACTGTCCGCAGGTGCATTTGTAACCCTTTTTCCTTCCTCCTTTTCCAGATTCCTGATTAACGCTCTTTATTTTCCTCCCTTGGAACAATGCCACTTTCCCTGCTCCTGTGTTAATTTCTGTTCTTTTCTGTTTCCCCTCGCCCTGCCGATCCTTGCGGCACAGAGCTTTTGTCTCCTGGTGTGCAGAGGTTGTCTCACCTGCGCACCAGCAGCTTCAGCTCCGCCCACGGCGACTCCCGCCCCAACCCCCCCTTCAGACACCACTTCCTCCCCCATGTGAAAGGTAAGGAGGCAGGCCTGGGCAGGCACACCTGTAGTGGAGATTTATTAGCACCCTGGCAAAGGCTAATAAGGTGTATCTCCAAGAGTTACTGCTACCGAGCTTCTGACCCATCAGCATGCCAGCTTGCGTCATGACTTAACCCAAAGTTGGCCTTAGAACTGGCACTGTGTCTTGCATTCTGAAGGATGTGTCATTTCTAAGGGCTCTCGGTGAAGAAACAGGAAGTATATTTGACTGTAAGATTTATCATCTACCACTTAGGAAAAACGTATGCATTATTATTTTTTTTTATCAAAAGCAAAATGTATAGTTGGTGTATTTTCTGAGCTTAGTATGGAATATGTCTCAGCTAAGCACGGTGGTATTTATAATGCATGCCCAAAAGCCAGCCTAGTGGTGATAAGCCATGCTACTGTAGTAACATGTTTGGGCAGCATATAAATGATCTGTGACGGCCTAATGTCAGTTTCTCTCTTTGAGCCAATTCTCAGAGCACTTTGCTTTTGATTTGTCCTGATTTCTGTCGGATGGAGAAGAGAGGCTTTGCCTTCTGTTTTCTGTTCCTGCCTCACATTTCTTCCCCCTTCCCTTTGTGGCATTTCCATTGTTGTCTTCATTGCTGCCTAAATGCTTCTGAGTTAGTTCTCTCCGCATGTGGGGAAGCCAAGAAGCCATGGAGAGGCCATGATTTAAATTAAGTACGAGCTCCCAGAGGGCTGCCCACTTGTTCCTTAGTCTTAATTTGAGCTAAATTGACCAACAAAATTAGGGGGAGGCAAGCACACACATTATCGTGAATCGAAGCACAATCTTAAGAGCTGCCTCGCAAGTGCTCTCATCACTGATGCATCTATGAAGTAGCCGGAATGTCGTTCTAGTTCCGGAATTTTCACTCTCAGTCTACCCAGGTGGTTTTCTTTTAGCTCACTTGGACTTTTTAGCAACTAAATGCTACCGTGTAGATGTACTGAGCTTTTCAGTATGCAGTTACTTTACAAATGTGCTATTTCAGCATTTTCTGTGCTTCAAAAATAATATTGCCGATGTGTTTATTGAAGACTCACACCATTTGCCATTAGCAAATGTTTTTGGTAAGCACAGCACTTTCTAAAATTCTTGACAGAGTATTGAAAACGTTGCTAATTAGTATTTTGGGAGAATTTTTTTATCATGTAAATGTCGAGATGATACTTTTGAGAATGCTTATAAAGTCTTAAAGAAATTATAGGGGCTGAGGATTTAGCTCAGTGGCATAAACACCTCCCTGGAGAGCATAAGGTCATGAGTTTGATCCCCAGTACCAAAAAAAAAAAAGAGAGAGAGAGAGAGAGAGAAAAATTAATTGAATAAAAGTCAGTGTATATACTTAATACAGTTTAACATAAAAGCCTGTGGACAAATTGATTGTAGTTATTGCCAATATTCAAGAGAAACGTGCATTGTTGATCATTAGGACGTAAGCTTTCTCATTTGGTTATTATGTTTGATCTTCCAGAATGCAGAATGAAAACACATAATGGATCCTATAAAATTTTATAAAGTTTGCACAATATGTCAGTGATTAAAATACCCCGCCTATCTGTGAATCACCACAGAAGAAACAGCCCACCATCGTGGACTTAAATACTGTCTCTGTCACTCACTGGCTGTGTGACCTAGTGCTGTTACCCTTTTGAGTATTGCTTGCATTGTCTATGGACAGGAAGGGAGAGGCCTGGGTCCTAGGTCATTAAGTGGTGACGGGCCCTGGTGCGTGGTACAACATGGTCAACGTGAGGCTCTTGAAGCAGTTTGATCGTATTGTTCCATTTGCTTTTCATAGCACCCCTGGGAAACAGGCCCAGCACAAAGACAGAAGAGCAGAGGTCCCGGTTTATAACTGACCACAGGCTCACTGCTAGCAAGCGACAGCACCTGGACTAAACCCCAGCCCTTCTCATTCCCAGCAGTGTTTGTTCACCTTAGGCGGCCTGAGGAGTGAAGCCAGGGCCTGTATGCTGATCTAAATTTTCAACCTTATTTATTTATTCATTTAGAAATAGGGTGTCTCTTAATTGTGATCACCACTTGATCAAAATGGCTAGGCTCAATCTTGTGGATAGTCCTTTCTCGGTCTCACAGAGTCCTGTGAGTACCAAAGGCACTCGGCCACGAAATACAATTTTTAAAACAGTATTTTATTTTGCAATACTTTTTATCCAGAAAATTGCATTTTTACTGATGCTAGTACCCCAGAAGGCCTATTCATTTAAATTACAGAATCAGTTTTTTTACCTTACAACAGAAATATCAAATGGTTATAGAAATTATAGTACCTCTACGTGCCATGGTATATTGTTTAAAATGTAGATATACATTGTTTTCTGTTTTCTCTGATTGTGAAGTTTTGATGCAAATATTCTGAGTTGAAATTACAAAAAGCACTTGGACAAAAGGAATTAAAATGACCCTTAACTTACACTTTCAAAAATAACCAATGATCTCCTTTCATTTCCTTTTTAACTGGATATGTGCCTATATTTTGTTCTTATAAAATATTCTAGTATACATTTTAAAAACAGTGTTATGTGCATAGCGCATAACAGTACATGCTTTTTTTTTTTTAACTGAATGAGCTTTTTGCTAACCTAAAAATATCATAGAGAATTTGTATAAAGGTATTGTTTTAGAAACCTAATGTGTTTGAATGCATAAATGCTGCTTGCTTGTTCAAGGGATCGCTTCTTGGTTATTTTGAGAAGCATATCCATTTATAAGGAAGACCTCTCCAGCACTTGGAAATTTCAAAATGGAGGAAATTTACAGTCCTTCCAGACATACAGACAAGGGATCTTTAAAATGGAGCATCAGCACCTAGGTTCTTCTGTGACCCTGATTTGCACATTTACTTTGTACCTTGGAACTTGACTTGTGATCATAGGGCAGTTATTTGTGTAAATGGATGTAAGCTGGGATCTTGATTCCCAGTAGGATAACAATCTCAGGAACCATCTCAGGTGATGAGAAGCAGCAAAGCTCTTGCCACCGTGGTGGCAGGAAGCCCAGCCTCTGTGATCCAAGTACACTTCCTGGTCCTTGTTTCTTATGCATGTGGCCCAGCCCCCTGGGTTTCACCGAGCTGAGGAGTCTGCATGGGGCAAAGCTAAGATGCACGTCATAGGCCATCTCTCTGCTTCATCGGCTTCCCCATTCATTTCCTGTGGCACCCACCTGGTTTTAAGGTTCGTGTTTTTACTTCTCTAACCTTCCTTGCAGCCTTGATCTTTATCGTGTGTCATTGTTGGACCTTTAGGACAACTTATGCCAAAAGATTTGCAAAGACTATTTTCACTTTGTTTTGGACTATGTTTGTGCATCATTTGATGGACTCCCCTTCCTTCCTCTTTGAAATGCTGGCACATGTTGCATCCTGTGTCCTGGAAGTATAAATTTGATTTGTAAATCAAATCAAATCAAATCAAGATGAACTAGATTAAGTGTCTTTGAAAGAAATGGTTGCTGTTTTGCCATAGATATGAGTTACTATGATACAAACACAAATTTAGTACTACTGAATAAATAATTTTTAAGCCTCTTTTTAGGGTTTTAGACCCTCTGATTGCTGAAAGCCCAGTAATTTGAGACTCTTGTCACAAAATATGCTAGATGCTGCCATCGTTAAGGCCTCCTGCAAATGCATGTTTATATTTTTGGAATATAAGCACATGGTCCTGAAAGCCAGACAGTGCCGTAGCAGTTTCAGCCACAGAATCATGCACCTCCACCTCTATTCAGGCTCTTGTGGTACCAAGAAGGATGAAATTGAGGAAAGCATTTGAAGTCATAATTACAGTAAGAACCCAGGAAATGATTGATCTCTCAAGGACTAAAATAATTGTCCTATTAGGGTAATGGGGAAGAAGCTAAAACTTAAGGCCAAGAAATAATAAATATGGAATTAATTTGTCATTACAGTAGCTAAGGTCGCTAAAAATTTAGAATGACCCAACCCAAGGACCGATTTAAGGGACAAAACAACTATAAGTGTGATATATGCACTATCATGTGATATATGTGTGTGCATATACACATATTTATGCACATGTTTGTATGTATTTTTTAGAAGTATCTTATTCCAGGCTAATGAGTAATTGTGGCAATGATGATGATGACACTGATACTTTTCAAATACATTTCATCTGATGCTTCATACTTTAATTTACCCAAGTAAGGAGCTAAAGCTCAAATTTTCTGCCCGGGTGGGGTTAAAGATTATATCATGTATATCATGATATCATGTATATCATGTAACATAGGATGTCTATGTTAGAAAAAAGAGCAACACCCAATTTGTGAAAGCATTGGGCCAGAATTCATGCATTGGGAATTCTGGCGGCTCCTCCTGGAGGCCTTCCAGAAACTTTGTGTGTGTGTACACATATTTACACATGTAAATATGTCCACAATTTACCTGGGAAAGGATGGGTCTCTGCTGCCACCTGCAGTAGAATCAGGTTGACAGAAATATTTTAATACTCAGACAAATGTCTAATTCTGACAACCTTTAACCTTTGTTTCCTACATATGCAGATTTTTTGCATATGCATGATTTTTGCAGTTAATAATTAGCAAAACAGTTTCAGTGGAATTTCATCTGATCAGTTATAAGGTCACTACAGTTAGAGGTGAAGGATTGAGGGCGAGGAGCAGTGTGATTCAGAAGCAATAGTGGCCAGCAGCCAGGACACACAGAAAGCATCTTCTAATGACCAGTAAACATAAAGCAAGGATGGGGAGGTTTTCTGTGCTGCCTTCTGAGAACAGCTCCAAGAAGTATTCTGCTTTTCAATTATGAGCTATTGTTAATAATTTTCTAATGTTCATAGGATTAAAGGATTCTTCTGAAGTGAACTACTGAGGGTGAATAAAATGAGAAAGCTGTAAAGGGGGTTGCTGCTGTGATCTCATTGCTTTGTCTGGCTTATTTTAATTAAGAGATCAGAGAGGGACAATAATCCTGCAGCAGTGCTTGCTAAGTTAGGCCATAAGCACCTATGGAATTAGTTGGCCTCTTTCAGTTATTTGTTCACATTTATTAAGCACTTACTTAGGCCCAGCAATAGGCTGAGCGCTGGGGAGGCGAAAGCAGACCCTGTTCTAATTTAGCCATGGGTTTAACACAGCATCTCCTTCTCAGGGCAAGTCATAACCTTCCTGCTCGTGCTCACCGCTACCCAGTTTTTTATATGCACTTTTTTTGAAACGTGAGCTACTTCCTGCTCTTTGGGAAAGTAAGATTAAATGAGATCACCTTTTCGTAAATTAGCAGTTTTTGCTTTTACACTGAGCGATAGCCTCAACACAATCCTACCTCATTAATTTTTCACTTTGAAGCAAGATCTTGCTAAGTCCATAAGTTTCCAGGCTGGACTTGAATCCATCCTTCTGCTTTAGCCTCTGCAGTGCTGGAGTTGCAGTCAGTATCACCACACCCAGCTGTCAGTGAAGCTTGTTAATAAATGAGTAGTTTGGGATGCTTCATAATTTTTGGAAGCTAATGTTTGGCTTAATGGATCAAGTCAACATGACATAGTGCTAGGAGCTGGGTGCTAAAGAGTTGAGAAGAGGCAGAAGCTTCAGAATAACCGCCAAGAGCCTAGAATCTAAATTTTAGCTAATAACAAGTTCACATCTCATGCTTGCAATGTATTATTGATCATTTGGTAGAAATCTGGTCTCTGGTTACCTAAACATGTACATATTGAGAAAATAAAACTTCAGTATTTTTTTGAGATAATGTCTCACTGGATAGTATTTTTTTGAGATAATATCTCACTCTATAGTTCACTATATAAATGACTTTTTAGCTCAGGCTGGCCTTGAATTCACAGCACTCTTCCTGCCTCAGACCCCCAAATATTCTGATTACTATGCCCAGCTATTCATCACATTTTAGAACTCTAGCAACTCTTTCATACTTTCCTGGTTAAGGGAAAATGTGGTTTGAAATTAGCTAGAGCTCTGTCTGCTAATGATCTATTGTGTACTTGAAATTATTAGCATTACCATTAAAACTCATTAATTTTTAATAGTCCCACATCTTCTGATGTATTCTTGGGGCAGGATATTTGCCCAGATGTGTGGTAGAAGGACAGATTAGAGCAGTAGCTAATCTCTTTCCAGTCAGCAAAAACTTCTGTTCACCCCTGCAGTTCCCCACTGAGATTATGAGGGGTGATGGTGGCCCCGGTAGCTCTGGAGGCTTCTGTAGCTGCATCCTTACTTTCTCCTCCAAGAACATAGTTCTGTCCAGCCACAGTGGCCAGTCCCGAGCCCTGCCACACCGTCCTTGCTCACAGTGTTCCTGCCCTCCCGAATGTGGGCTGTCCTGGCCCCTGGAGGAGCTTCCTCTTTGGTGCCAGGCCAGGAAGCTTTCGTCCCTGCATCTCATGTCCTAGCATTTTTCTTATACCTTTGAATAATTATTCACATGTGTGTGTGTGTGTGTGTGTGTGTGTGTGTGTGTTGCTAAAGATGGAAACCAAAGCTTCGCATATGTATCTTCAGTCTGCCTGAGTAGGTACATCCTGAGGCTTTGCCGGATGGGGATTATGTTTCACTCACCTATTTTGTCTTTGACAGTAGCCAGTGCTCAGCCAGAATGGGTGTTCAGGAAATTCATTGGTAGTAAAATCAGTAGCTCTGGTAGAGCAGCAGTCTCGGAGGAGAGGGTGGAGAAAGCTGTAAGTGGTCTCCAAGTACCTGACAGAGGGGATCTGATGTTATTTTGTGTATTTCAAAATAAGGAAAACAGAAACTTACACTGCAATGAAGGTGCTTTGTATTTGTAAGGGAAGAGGCTGGGGGACCTCAGGAGCTCCCAGATTAACCCTTACTAGAGAAATGCAATTCTAATAGCCAGCCTCTGCCTGGAAGCACCTGTACCTTTTAGGGCAGGGGTGTTGCCAACCTCATCGCTCTCCATGCTTGGAGGTTGGTTAATCATTGACAGCTGATCCTGAATCAGTAGCAAATGACTCTCCATCCCTCCCAGGGAACTTGCATCTAACCCATTTGCCACCAGCTCACAGGCTTCAACCGCATGCCATTGGAATGACGCATCTGATGCTAGCTGCTTTGAACCTCAATCCATGTGGACTCAAATCTCCCCTTTGGAAAACTAACCCTGATACCACCTTTGCAAGCCAAGTTGATAAACCGAGTTCCTGTCCTTTGTTTGCCCTCTCTGATGTAGCGCCTTCCATTTGTTGTGTTGAATTTTGATTATGCTTGCTTGGTTTTCTTTATTGCTCTCCCTTCTCTCATTTTGTTTTTTCATTCTTATTGGAGGCAACGAGCCGTCCAGTGGCCGGAACTCCCCTCTCCCTTACCGGCCCGACAACCGCCCTCTAACTCCAACTTACGCTCAGGCCCCTAAACATTTCCATGTTCCAGGTAGGAGCTGACACGGTCTGTCTTGGTGTCCTGTCACTGTGTAGAATGTAGCCTGTAACCTCGTCTCGTCTCCATTTCTCATGCTCGTTAATGGGGATGCACACAGTTGACAAATCCTAAATTGCAGGATCTAACCCGGAGGGCCTTTCAGAAGTTCTCTATGTGAGGTACCAAGATCATGTGGAAAGTTTTTGAATTTTTGTTACTGTTTTGTTATTGCAGTGGTGGAGATCAAACCCAGGGCTTCATGCATATTAGGCAAAGGCCCTACCACTGAGCCTTAGCCCCAAGCTTCAGTGTTTTTGAAGAGGATAAGAGATGGGTGAAAGAGAGGAGTTGGGTTGTTTGGTTTAGGTTTTTTTTTGTTTTGGGGGTTTTATTTTTGTGTTTTGGGGTTTGGTTTTTCATTTGTTTTTGGTCTGTTTTTTTTGTTGTTGTTAAATTTTTAAATCTATGTTAGTACCATCTAAGTGTAATCCCTTGGTTCACTATTGTTAACTACTGCCGTGATAGTTCAGATACTTCTCATCCTAAAGATTGAACCACAGTGTTACCACATTTGTATTCCGTATTGGTCTCTAGTGTGGACATTTTTTTCCCATGGATTTTTCTTTTGAAACAGGTGTAGCAGTGAGTCCATTGGTGGTGGTGGTGGGGGGGTCTTTCTGCAGTTCACAGCTGATAAATCATCTCTACAGCCCACACAAGTATCTTGCAATTTAGGCTTGGCGCTGCAGGCTTTGCTCTAGTAGTCACAAGCATTTGCTGTCAGCATCAATAGTAATTTGCCATCAGTCAGTGGAAAAAACAGAACACATCAATATCTTACTATTTACGGTTGGCTTAACTAGAAAGGGTGGGATCAGCGATCAGGAGTCATGATATTATTTTTCCATAAGAAATACAATTTTGCTTCTTTTACCTGTTGAAAGTGGTTTAATAAATTACCCACCACATTAATGTAAGTATACATATTTGGAATCTGTGTGGTTTTTTTTTTCCTTTTGCAATGCAAACTTGATAAAACAGAGGAAAGTTATATGAGATTGGTACCACTAAGCTAGGACTGCCTTTTTCAAAAGTTTCATTGAATCTTAAAATGATCATTCAACATTTGGGATTTTTCATGTAAAGAATGCCTCCACCAAGTTAGAGACCTCTTGAATTTCCTTGAATACCTGCCATTCATGTGAAATGGTAGCATGATCCAGTGTGTACTCTGTAAATACAAAAACAGTATTTAGCATCACTTTTCTTCTTTTTTCCTCCTTTAAAAAAATTCAACCTATACAAGTAAGGGTTTTATTTGGATATCCCCTCAGCACACTGGTTTAGCCTTGCACATAAAAAATATTTCTATGATTTTTAAAATAGTTTTTAATTTCTCTGCATTGCTTTCCACTGTTCTCATTAACTGAAAAGGTAAATTGAGTCACTGGTATCTACTGGGAGCTCAATTTCTAGACAGTAGCAGTTTGAGGATTTTTCTCCAAACTGGTTATGTCTTCCGTACCATTTGAGTGGCTCCACTGCTTGCATTTTTTCCTGTTTTAATCCCACTTTCAGAGAAGTGTGTGTTTGAAATAAATGGCTCATAAATAAGGTACATTTCTATATGCTAAGATGTATTACAAAGAGTTCCATGTCACGTGTCTACAGTAACTCATTTCTGTAATCTCTTCTTCCAATGGACTCAATCTTTGTAATACAAAAGTTAGTCTTTTGGGTTATTTTCATTCAAGAGTCTTCTGTTTGTTTTGTGCTTGGTTGGTTGGTTGTTTCTCATCACAGAACTGGTTCCCATAATCACACACCTTTGCTTTTCATTTCCACAGATCAAGGGATCAACATTTACCGAAAACCACCCATCTACAAACAGCATGGTAAAACTCACTTTCCTCTGCATAGCTTTTAAGTAGCAATCAACTGGACTCTTTTTTGCTGTCTTCTGAAAGCTTATCTACTGCTGCTTTTGAGACCCAAATTGAAGCATCCAATATATGTTACCTTTATGGCCCAGTAAGACCCAAATATTAACCTTCCTGGATGGAGAACACTTAGCTCAGCCAGAAGTTCCCAGCCTATTTCTGAGCCCATCAAACCATGTATAATTCCAGTCACAGAGAAGGGGAAGTATTGGTCAGCCAACAGCCCACCAGCATCCTAACTTTTTTTTTTTTTTTGCCATCAAATAATTTAACCAACCTCTAAAATGTGCCGAGTTTGCAATTAGCTTGACTAAGTAAAAGTAGTGAAAATGAGCCACCTACAAAAAATAGTTTGACTAAGGCTACATGAGTTTAGTTATTCTACTCCCTGCTTCTTATAAGGCGTGCTGAGGTCTGCATTGTGCAATGAATAGGACACAAGCTAAGACAGGTGCTTGCCCAGATCCCTTTTTCCCTGCCTCTACGGCTCGGTTGTAGGGACATAATTCCTCTGGGCTTCAGTTTTCTCATAGATTGTGTGTGGAAACTTGAAGGCTGCTTCTAGAATCTAGTTGATATTAACAAGTCATTAATACTTAGGATGCTATGAAAAGTGCATAAAGTTGGAAATAACACCAAAAAATGTTAGGGGAAAAATGTAGGGAGAAAATGAAAAAGTATGTATTGTAATGATTCTAAAGCCATATGGGGTTTTTTTTTTTCATTATTTTTCAAAGTTTTACATCACCTGCTTGCATTTTTAAGTTTAACATTGCTTTTGTTTTTGTTTTTTATGGTTTAATGTCTTCCCACACACTCATTAACATGTGAATGTTTCACTACTGACTTCACCAATTCTAATCCGTAAGTACTGTTTGAAGTCATGCTTTTTTGTTTATGAGTAAGATTCTCAGAGTTTGATTGAGATTTTTAAAAAATATTAAAATAGGAGTAATAGGTTACTCTGAACAAAAATAATAAAATAATTAAGATTTAAGGATATTGGGTAATGTTACACTTTGCTTGGGAGGAATTAGTTGGCTTCTCTCCAAAGTAACACTTTACTTTGAAGTGTTCCAGTTGTTGTAATTAATTACCAGTAGCTCAGCCAAAGCAGCACTCTGTAACAAATGCAGGATGGCCTCTCACACCAAATAGACGTCATGCCTCAAACTGGTTATCTGCCTTTACGCATTTGAGAAATGTTACATTTACATCAAATCACTTTTTTTGTAATTCAGACTTTTAGTCTTTCCTATGTTAACATCGTTTGTCCATCTTTAGCAAGGGGATTACTATCAGCATTTCTTAAACAGATTGTTTCCTCATGAGAAATACTGTCCCCTGCCTGGCCAAGATTTTTCTCCCTATCACTGGGTCTCCTGGTCAAGTCATTTAAGCAAATTGAGTCCCAGAAGGTTACTAGAAAATGGAAAAATTGGAACTGAAGAGTCAAAAGATGATTTCTAGGTTTTAAAATAAAAGCCCAGAAGGAAAAAAAGAGAAAGCATTACTAAGAAACTTAAATATTAGTAACATCCCAAACCAATTTGTAAAATTAGCCAGAATCAGAAGATAATCTTGTTTGTTTTACTCCAACTCTAATTATTTAGACTGGTGATGCCTCCTTTAAGGATAACCATTAAGAACTTTGTGAACTACTATTCTTTCTAGTTTGGCTTTTGTTATTTTGTATATATTTTGGTTGCCTTACTCGAGTACACCGACCCTGGAACAAAGCAGTGAATGAGGGTGTTAAAAAACACACAACGCTAAATCGCAGGTTAAACTCCTGCAAGCTAGACGTGGGAGTCCCCATTTCCATGTCTCCTAAAACACCGGGGCTTATCCACAGATGAAGGTGTACATAAGGATTAAAATGAACTGGACCAATTTATTCATGGCTTCTGGCTCAAACAGTCAAAGCCCACTACTTCTCTAAAAGATTAATAACCACAGTGCAATGACATTGTATGCTTTTAATTATCTCTTTAATTTCTAACTTTTAGTTCAAATGTTTAATTATTCAAATTTTCCAATTCCAAGTGCATCTTGGAGAATACTTAGGAATAGACCTTCCTATGATAGTGGAAATGAGCTACATCTGTGCTGTCCAGAACAGTAACCACTGACCACATGTGACTACTGAGCACTTGAAATACACGTAGTGCAACCTAGGAATTGAATTCTGAGATAATCAGTTTTTGGTTTTGTTTAATTTCATTCATTTAGAGTTAAGTAGATATGTGGAGCTTTAGAACGAGTTTTTTCAGATGTAGAATGAGGCTTTGCTTCTGACCTAAAATAAGGAAAATGAGTTGAAGTGTCATCAAGAAACAGCTGCACAGCAGTTCCTCGTGATCACCAGAGCTTTGTGGAGCTGTAGCTTTTGCCAGAGAATGAGAAAACCGTGCCTGTGGGGTTGGTACCACCACTGCCTCACAGGCCGGTAGCTAAGCAGCCCTGGTTCCCACCTAGATGCAGCTGCCTCGGCAGCACAGAGCAAGTCCTCAGAAGACATCATCAAGTTTTCCAAGTTCCCAGCAGCCCAGGCGCCAGACCCCAGCGAGATACCAAAGATTGAAACAGACCACTGGCCTGGTCCCCCCTCACTGGCCGCCGTAGGTACGCACCTGATGCACCTAAGTACAGCGCAAGGGGCTAGGGCAGCTCAAAATGAAATGCTTAAAAACAGGTGAGAAAATGTGTCCTATTGTAATGACTCTTAAGAACAGATGGCCAAGAGGTAGGACAGTGAAAAGAACTAATGTGGTATTGGCGGGTGTGTGTGTGTGTGTGTGTGTGTGTGTGTGTAAAATGCTTCCAAATTACAAAAACACATCTATCAGAGCCTGGCTCTAATCAAATTCACCAAGATCTAGAACTGGTCTAAAATTGACTGTGTGCAGTGGGTTCTTGGAGTTATCACAGGAAAATCAGTAACTTTTTTGAACACAGCTGAGCCAAAGCCTTGTGGCAAGAGCATTGTTCTATATAGAGTGTAGTGGCTGAATTTACTAAACGTCCATTGAAGTGTAACTTCTTTCGGGTTTGTTTTACACTGTATCTGGGCAGTTGTCACAATTCTCTTAACAAGCAGTATTAACACTGAAGCACTTTCACTTCCTGCAAAAGTCACATTCTCCAGTACTAAGAAGGGTTATGTGAGTAGTAGGCATAATGAAATATTATTTGTGTGAAGTTATGTGATCTGACATCTATCATTTTCATGAATCCTGTGATGAAGCTGTTTCATTCTTTGCTTTATGCTTTCCAGTTGTGTCTGTGTCTTTACTGTTTTGTCAATAGTGAAATCAGTCAGTCTAAAAAGAAATAGTAACAAACAGAGGCTAACACTGTACTGAAAATTTAGCAAGTTAGCCTTTAAAAAAAAAAAGTATTTTCACATTTCTGTTGATACCTAAAAGGCCTTCAATTTTCCAAAATTTTCTGATCATCTGAATCAGGCTGGTTTTTTTTGTTTTTTGTTTTTTGTTTTTTTTGGTACCAGGGATCGAACTCACGACCTCACGCTTGCCAGGCAGGCGCTTAAGCCACTGAGCTAAATCCCCAGCCCATGGTTTTTTATTCTTTTTTTTTAAATCACATTATTCTTAGAATAACCTTTATGAGCAATATAAGTGGATTTTAAAGCAATATTTGTAGAAATAGTTGAAGGACAATTTACTTAGTATACCATAATTATGTTGATGAAATTTACCTAAATCATGCAAACTTGGATTTATTAATTTTTATTTGTGCAAACTAAAGAAAGAAAATTCACATTCACATATATAATTTTAAAAACTAAGAACCTGCCAATCTGTGCCCTTCAGGAAGTGTGCGAGGCTTCCTGAGTTTCCTAGTTCAGTTATGTTACTCATTAAAGCAGCTAAGCTTTGGAGGAAGACATCATCAAGGGAGGGGGAAAATCAAATTTTTATTGTTAAATTTACCATCACTAAGTAGGTTAAAGTTTCTTTGGGTTCCAAATGGAGGAAAATATCTGGTCCATTAATTAAAATGATGCAAACTAAGACTATTAGTTAAAGTTTATTTTGATTAGATTAGCAAACCTTCCTGTTTCCTCCCAAAGCCAGATTAGTCCAAGTAATTTAGGAAAAACAACAATTATCTTAATCTTGCAACCCTTCAGACAGATTCCTCCTTTCCATTCCATGTCTCCCTTTTCCTAGGAAGCTGAAAAATTGT
The DNA here is from genome assembly GCA_004027295.1 of Dolichotis patagonum. Classification (NCBI taxonomy): domain Eukaryota; kingdom Metazoa; phylum Chordata; class Mammalia; order Rodentia; family Caviidae; genus Dolichotis; species Dolichotis patagonum. The sequence continues at coordinate 198,663 of PVJX010000103.1, forward strand.
ATGAATTTGTTTAGTGTTGCAAAGTAACTGTCTAGTTATATTAACACTTTATATAAAACTCCTTTGAACATTTTTCAAAGTATGAAAAAAGGAAAATTAGAGGCCCATCCTTTGAAAGAAATATAACAAATGGGCTTTTTAATGAATTCACTAAAAATAGGCCAAGTGATAGTCTCATGAAAAGTCTAAATATTCAGAAAAAAAGGAAACTGCAAGATTCTAAAACTGGCCAAACAGAGAGTGACTATTTTACTGATTTGTTGGTATGTAGACAAAGTGGGATCATTTCGTATTCGAAAAATTGACCTCCAGGGCATCCAGTAATGGATAGAGATGCTCCTTCTACCCCCATTTATCACGATGAGCTGTGGCCAGTGGTTACCGATGATTTCCATAGTTGTAATTGAGTAGCCACTTGTTGAGAGGCCCAAGATCACATTTTCCTTGCATACACAGTCAACTACCTAGCTTGACAGAGGGGCCCATTTTCATGAGAAACCAGCATTGAGGATGGTTTAGACGGGGGTGGGGGGGTTCTCCTTAAATACTTCCCTTCAATGTGTAGAAGCCCTCTGCTGGCCTTGGCAGCCCAACAGATGTACACAGGTGGGCTAGTCTGTTAGGATTCCCTCATCGTGGCCTCATGTTGAAGCTGTCTTTGCTGTGGAATTAGGAACTGACATGAGACGCAGATCTAGTGGCAGAGAGGAAGATGAGGAGGAGCTCCTGAGACGCCGGCAGCTTCAAGAAGAACAATTGATGAAGGTTTGTCCTTAAACTACCTTACTGCTATCTTCAGTTCTGGCTCCATAAGATGCATGGAAGCCACCAGGATGAGAAGGAGGTGGTCCCAGACTTCCAGGAGTTTGTCGTCTGGCAGGCGAGACATGACAGGCATTCACTTACGAGACTAAGAAGGAATATGCAGTGGCTTTAGAGGAGATGACAAGAGGCTGGAGAGTGAAGGACCATGGCAAGGAGAGAGTGAGTGAGTAGGGTGGATGTGCCGGGCAGAGTGAAAGGGTGTCCCACAAGGGGTGTGCAGGACCTGCTGGAGGAATTCCCTTGGGATGGTGCATTTTTCTGAGTCTTTCTCTGGGATTCAGAGGGCTTCACATGCCTGTGTGGACCACAAGCAAAGGGATTGAGGTGTTACCAAGATATCTCCATCATAGCCTCCTGCCTTTGGCAAGGGCCTGTAGCATCCCAGAAAGATAACCATTTAGGAATTCTTCTCTCGATAAGGGCTGGTGAGCCCCTGAATGGATGCTTTCCAGAGATTACAAATGCACACGGCGTTAGTTATATGGGAAGAAAGGATACAAAGTACCACACCAGCTCTGTATAAAATATGTATAGGAAATTAGATGGATGTGAGTCAGAATCAACTGGTGTTATCTCTCAGTGGTAGATTATGGGTTCGTTCTTTTTCTGGATTTTGTGAAATACGTTTAGGGAGCATATATTCCTTGTTCTTCTTCTTCTTGTCATTTTGCTTTGTTTTTAAACAAATCAATGTGATTTCTTAATGCCATTCCCAGACTCCGCCTCTCACAGTAACAATCCACACACACACACACACACACACGCGCGCGCGCGCCCTTCAAGGTCTCTGGGGAGGGACAGAAAGGCAAGGCGCCTCTGACTGGAGCCTGGCCTGGGGAGAAGGAGCTCTGACAGGGCGAAGCTCAGAGGGGCTCGGGGTCCAGGCCCTGATCTACTTCTTGAGGAACCACCACACTCCAGCCAACCTCTGTTCTGGTTCTCAGGGTCACAAACTTCTTGTAAGACCGTGTAAGAAACCTGTAGTTGTGTGAAAGTGATTGCAGGCTTTGCTTTCATTTTTCTTTTCTTTTCTTTCTTTTTTGTTTTGTTTTCTTGTTTGTTCACTTGTTTGTTTTTCCTTTCCTTGTTTTTTAATCACTAGCTAAACTCAGGCCTGGGACAGTTGATACTGAAGGAGGAGATGGAGAGGGAAAGCCGGGAAAGAGCTTCCCTGTCAGCCAGTCGCTACGACTCTCCCCTCCACTCAGGTGAGCGGGGCTACCTGACCTGTGACACACGAGAAGCAGGACCACTTAGGGAGCTTCACCAATCTCTGGGGCTCCTGATTCTGAGACTGTTCTATATTCCCATGTAGATCAAGAAATGAAGGCTTCAAAAAGACTAAGATGCTGAGGTGCTAAGTGGCAGAACCAGAATTCAAGCTCAGGTCTGCTACATGTAACGACCTATCAGCTTCCATGCCCGACACGGGATGCCCTGGCCCAGGCCTCCCGGAGCCCACTGTGGCAGTAACTTCCATAGTGACCTCCAGGCTTGCTGCCTCCCATCACTTGCTGCCGTGCCACATCGGGCATGAGGCTTGTACATTCACATATACCTGCCTTCAAATCCTTACCCAGCTGTTCGAATTTAGTGATCTGCATTCTACAGAAGAAGAAATAGGAGTTCAGTAAAGTATCCAACCCAATGCAAACCCTAATATTAATAGTATTGTTAGGGTTTATATTGCGAATACTAAGAGATACTTAGATACATGCTGGGGTTGTAGGAAGGACTGTGACCATAGTCACAGCCATGCTGTGTGTGCTCCTTACCCTGTCCCTCCTCAGCAAAATCGCTATGAGGTACCATTCCCTGTACTCCTCAGATATGGTGGTGGCATGTGTGAAAAGTGGAGACCAATGACATTTAAATTGTTTTTGCTAAATGTCTTCTGCAAAGGAAGCAGATACGCTTTCAGTTTCATGAAAGAATCGGACTTTTGGTTTCCTGACCATTGCTCTTTTTTAAAAACCTGCTTTTCATTCAGCTTCACATGCTCCATCATCAAAAACCTCATCTCTCCCTGGCTATGGAAGAAATGGACTTCACCGGGTAAGGTTTCTCTTCCGTTGATTGTTTCTACGTTATACCTCCCTCGGTCCTGCGTAGAGCACTGCCTTGCTGTCTAAGTGTATAGCCCTCTTGATCTCAGATTGGGCATATAATGAAAATTTTAGTTGTCCTGATCACCTGGTAAGTCATTCTGAGTTACAGCCAAAGTAAAATATTTCTATTAAGAGAAGACTTCGTTAGCTTTAAATAAATGACTGACCTATGCAGGCTTAACAGGAGACTAGATACAGGAATACTGTGACAGATATTTTCATAGTGAAGCCAAAAAATAATTGTTTGATTTATTGTCCCTGTTTAAAAATGAAGTTTATTACAATTGTCTTCTTACCAAGGTATAGAACAAATGTAATTATGTAACTCATAGGAAATGAATTTTTATTTATGAACAGGAAATAATTGCTTATCAAGAGCCTGAGGGCAGAGGTGACTGATGTACTACAAAAGACAAAGTTCATAGTTATGGGAAAATAGGGAAGAAAAAAATGAAGATCCAGGAATTTAGACTAGGAAGGATTTTTAGGATTTTGTCAAGTCCATTTCTCATTTTCAGCTGACTCCAAAATGATGGCTGGGAAGAATTGGTAATAATGTGCTTTTCCTCGTTTCAGCCTGTTTCCACAGACTTTGCTCAGTACAACAGCTACGGGGATGTCAGCGGGGGACTGCGAGGTGAGGCTCCAGCGTCCGGCCTACCCCAAGCCTTAGGTTCACGCGAGGCTGCGTAATCACACGCACGCTGCCTGGTTCGTGCCGCATTCTACAGCTCCTGTGAGCTGGTAGAGCCAGCGCGGATCTCGGAGGACTGTAATGAAATACAGCCGTGAGCGCCGGCTGTGAGCTGCCTACTCTGCTGGTGCCCACCACGACCTCTGCACTCAGAGGCTGTGATCAAAACATATGTGGAACATTTAAATTCCTTAAAAATTTATTATTACAGCAAAGATGCATTGTCATTAAACCTCCTCCAGTGATTCCTCCTTGCTTCGAGCACACCCGTCCCATTGCTCTTGTCACATTCTAAAGCAGCCCGGGAGGGAGGTCTTCTTTCATGGGCACTGTGGTGTCTGCCCCCGTGTCCTAAACAGGTTCAAACCATCTACTCTTCATGGTAATGTTTGTATTTTATTTTTATGAGTACCTGTTTGCAGTACATAATGACTTTGTTTATATGGGGAGTTTTGGCTTTGGGGAAGAGCCAGGAGTCACAGGCTTCCAGATCTGGTGAAGAAGCCAGACAAGGACATGCTGTAATGCTTTTCTTACAGAAATTGCTGTAAACAGCGATCAGTGCATATGACCAAAAGATATGAGACATTTTTAAACTAAAAACTTTTTTTTTTTGGTACCGGAGATTGAACTCACGAACTCGCACTTGCCAGGCAGGTGCTTAAGCCACTGAGCTAAATCCCCAACCCCTAAGAAACATTTTTACAGTAAAAGGCGCGTTGCCATTTAACCTCTTCAGAATATTTTCCTTGCTTCAGATACACTTATCCTACCGTTCTTGGCAATGTGTCTTTTATGATACTGAGGTTTTTTTTTAATATTTTAGTTGGGCATGGTACCGCACACCTGTAATCCCAGAATTTAGGAGGCTGAGGCAGAAGGATCATCACAAGTTCAAAGCCAGCTAGACCTACATAGTGCATTCAAGGCCAGCCTGAACTACATATTAAGACCCTGTTTCAAAACAATCCCCTAAATTTTTTTAAATATTCACCATATTGTTGATCACCTTGCATGGTAAGGAGAGAGAGGGAAGTGGACATTGTAATCAGTATCCAAAGCTAGTGAGGGTTCCTGGCTCCAGGGAGGCTGGTGGTACAGTGTCCGTGCAGACTAGAGGCAGATAGCATGGCTCCCTGGGGATCATCTTACCAATTGTGGCCATAGATGTAGGCTCGCTAGTAAAGACCCCATGTTTTCCCAAGGTCTACTATGATGATATTTTCTTTTCTGTTTCTTTCCAGATTACCAGGTATGAAAACTTTGTCTTTCTGGAGTTGCCAGCGCCAGCACAACAGCCATTTGCCAACCCAGGCAGCTGCTGCAGGGGAGGAGAGTATCGTTGTTGATCTTTATTCGTGGCTCCATCCCATACAGAGCAGGCAGGCCTGGTGCCCACGTCCAGCTGCCCTGCAGGCCTCAGGGACATAGCACAAGCCAGGCCAAGTGGGAGAGGACTGTCTCACTCTGGCCTGGGGAAACTCTCCAAGGAGGAAGTGGACCAACATCATGGGTCTGCCCATGTGCGGCTTCTTATTTGAATTAAAAAAAAAAAAGCTTTCTAACCTTTTAGTAATGTTATCCCCTCTCTTCTTGCCTGCTTGCAAAAGAAAAAAAAGGCCTTGGGCAATAGGAAGGAACAGTTTTCTCTTACATGCATGGTGTGTGTGTGTGTGTGAACAGTGTGCAAGGGATGGAACTCGGGGCCTCACACATTGCTGACAAATGCTCTACCACTGAGCTATACCTCCAGCTCTGTAGCCAAAATCTTGTCAAACTAATGGGAAATGAGAAAAGAGAAAAATGCAAAGGAAACTAAAATGAAAATTAATAATAAGCCTATCAGTTTTTCAGACTGTGTACTCTCAGACGTGTAGCCTAAATTCAGGAGTTTAAGCCACAGTGATTAGGCTAGGATCATGCCCCAGCTTGATTACAAAAGTGCAATATTCCTACTCTTACGCAGTAAGGAAACTTTGGAAAAATACATGGTAACAAACATGACAGGTTGATAAAATGGTGGTGATGATGAAGACACAAAGGGGATGTTTGGCAACCCACAGAGTCCTCCCTTGACGTCCCTGCTAGTTTGTTCTTGTCCCTGAGCCAGTATTTCTGTTGCAGACCCTCCCAGATGGCCACATGCCTGCCATGAGAATGGACCGAGGAGTGTCCATGCCCAATATGTTGGAACCAAAGGCAAGTGCAACCGTCTTTTCCTCTCTTACCAGGATGATAGGGCCCTAAGAAGATTTGGTTTCCTACCTTTCCGCCATTCTTAGCATGCAAAGCCCATTTGTTCTAGGCTGGTACATCCAGACAAAGCAAATCAAGAAGCCCTCACCATTCCACTGTTTTGACACACTAAGTCTACACATTAGGCCCCTACTAAGTGTGGCACTGTGTCCACCAGCACCTCTTCCTTATGACTTAGGTGTCACTTTGGCCCTTCCCATGGGGCTTATGAGGCATGTCCAGTGCTGAGTGGAACAGCTGCAGAATGCTGAGTTAGGCTGACCAATATGTCCCCTTTGACACAGGACTTTTTTGAGCTTTAGCACCAGAAGTCATGCACCCCAAGAACTCCTTAGTCCTGGGCAAACTGGGATGGCTGATCACCCTAGCAACAAGTCATTCTGTGCCTCCAGAAGTGTTCAAGGTCTTTCACTCTCTGGTGACCAATACCAGGGCTTACGTCAATATGTCAGCTGCCAGAACTCTGCTTCTGGGCCTACCCAGCTGCTGGGAGTCATGAGCCATTATGACTAAGACTGTTGACCCACAAAGGTATCTTGCCGTTGAGACAGCGGGTGCACCTGTAACTTCAGTTTTCTTCTGATTTTTTTCCATTCATAGTAACTTAGTGTTCTGCACTCAGAAAAACCCTGCCAGTACTGCCTGAGATGCTGGTGGAAAGTTGTGAGTGGGTGGGGAAGAATCTGTCCCTGTCTCCTGGACACTGGAACTTTTGTTGGTCCTCAGGAGGAACACCTTCTACTCCGATGCTCCTTTGATAAGCTCTCATAAACTCTATCTTGGAAATCCCAAGTCTGAGGTAGGCTCTGCTTAGTAAAATGCACAGCAATGTTCAAGAGATGCTTTCTTTCCTTCTCAGATATTTCCATATGAAATGCTCATGGTGACCAATAGAGGGCGCAACAAAATCCTAAGAGACGTGGACAGAACTCGACTGGAGGTAAAACAAAAATCCACACCCAATCACAGATCCATCAATTCCAAATTGTAGATAGAACAAAGATCCTCAAATCTGAGAACCTCTAATGAGATAAAACCATGAGACGCCAGGCGTGATGGCACTCTGACAGGCTGAGGGAGGAGGAGCCCCAGTTCAAGCCCAGCCTGGACAATTTAGTCACTTTGTAAGACTTTGTCTCAAAATAAAAAATGAGAAAGGGCTGGGGATATACAGCCAAGTATGAAGGCCCTGGATTTTATCCCAAGTACCACCAAAAGTAAACACTGTGAGAAGCAAGTTTGTAAGCATTCATTCATTGCTGTTATTCTGTTAGTACTTGGACATGCAGAAGAAGCCAGACCCGGCCCCTGCTCTCAGAAATGCATATGGTGAGGGGAGAGAGCAGAAGCATGTTTGACCTTTACATGAGACAGGCATTTCCTGGCTTCAAGGAGGTCAGTAGTACAGCATGTGCACTTAGATTTAAATTTATTTAAACTTAAATTTACACTTAGATCAGCATTTAAAATATCTAGAAATACTTGGAAAATATGGAGACACAGTGTGATTTTAGTCATAGGTTTGAGAAATAGGTCACTGCCCTAATTAAAGCGGGAGGTGCAGATGGGGAATCTTCAGATATTTCCAGATTCCTGTCTTTGAGCCTAGATTGAGTCCAGGAGAGCAAAGGGAGGAGCTCTCAAGAAGGTTTATAATGAGCAAGTCTCTTCCCTGGTTGTTTCCACATTCCTCACTGAGGGTTATCTGGGTACACACACCCAGAGCTCCTTAGACATGGAAGACTGATCTTTGTACTTTTCCACCCAAGTGATGATAATTAAGAAAACTCCTGACTGCCAGTCTCAGGAAGAACCATTGCGGTTCCCTGACAAAAAGCAATGCTTATGTAGCAGAGGTCAGGTTGGCTCTGAGAATAATGGCCTGAGAGTCCTAATGGAACTTTTCCTAGGGACAGTAACATCCTTTCCCCCTGTTTTGAACCAAGGAGAAGCTCTCATCTCCCTGGGGACCACTTTGGTAGTCTCCCTCGCATTGGCTTTCTACGGTTCCCGTCCATTTTCTCTGCATCTTTTCAACATCCCAGGGACCTGAAGTGGAGGTGCCTCCACCACAGTAAATCAGCTTCCTATTCCCCACCATTATTCATTGGGGGAACACTGAGTTGTAACCGTGTTGTTAGACTTCGGTTAGCTCTTTGATCTGGCGAGGCCGGGGCCTCCCCTCTCTATGCTTAGTAACAAGCATCAGACCTCCTCTCCTGTCGTTCTGCTGTGCTCTTTAGGGTGCTGACAGTGTTCCTCAGTGTTTGCAGCGGAGTGACTGAAGGATCTTCCTTCAGACCCTGAAGTCTGTGGTTGCTCAAATCCCTTATACAAAACGATGCCTAAGTTGCGTATTAACTTTACACATCCTTGTACACACATTAACACCTCACATTAATTATAATAACAAGCTTAATGCAAAGACAGTGTAAAACAGGTGTAATGTTTAGTGGAAGATGACCCAAAAAAGTTTCACATGTGTGGTATTTCTGTGATCTTCCTGGCAAGGGGATTATTTGCGATCTACTGTTTGAGTGAGAGGACAGGGAACCCACTGATACAGAGAGCCAACTGTATTTGGACACTGGAGAGCAGCTCTCCAGGCCATCTGTGTGACCATCGGGACTGACCAGTGCTCCGTTCTGTCTTCCCAGCGCCACTTAGCACCAGAAGTGTTTCGGGAAATCTTTGGGATGTCCATACAGGAGTTTGACAAGTTACCTCTTTGGAGACGCAACGACATGAAGAAAAAAGCAAAACTCTTCTAAGTCCTGCACATAAACGGCAGTTAGAAAAGAAAAAAAAAAGACTGTCAAGGCAACAATGCCTAGGATGTGTTAAGGCCCAAACTTGATTGGAGAATTTACAACTACCATCCCTCAGCAACAACAAAAAGGGAAAGTCTGGTCACAACACCCATGAGCCAAATATTGGGCCAACCAACAATAACACTTGCCAAGCAGCAAGGGGTAGAAATTTCTATGTTCCCAAACTTAGCAGTGTGTCCACGTGTGATCTTTTTACATGACCTCGTGTCCACCACAAGAGCTTCCTTCTTTCTCCTTTTGTTTTCTTTTAACTGTTGTCCAACATAGTGCTGACTGTACTCATAAGAGCCAGCAAGTGCCCTTAGGATGCTGCTCGGGAAGAAACAGTGTGCTAACTCCAAAGTATAACTGTATTTATTATGTAGCACTGTGCTAAGAAGGAGGAGTCCGAGGAGCGCGGCCATGTGGTAGCAGCAGTTTTGCATGCACCTCTCCTTACCAGCCTCAGACAGCAGTGCCTGTGCCCAGGCAGGCATGGGAATCAGGAACCAGCCCGGCAGCTCTGACCAGGTGGATGAGTATTGGGAAGAATCATTTTTGACAAGCTCTTTGTTCTTTCTCCTGTTTGCTGGGAACAGGTTGGCTAATTGCTTGGCCATTGGTAGAATTTTTATAGGAGAAAGGCAAAGGGATGAAGGAAACCATCTCTGAGCCTTCTCCTGCTTCAGGTAGTGTGCTGAATCCTTCCTCCCCACCAAGGACAGGAGCCGGCTTGGACTCCACCTTCAAGAAGCGAGGAAAGACACAAACTGTCTTCCAGATTGGCCTGGCTGCATGCTGCTGGTGATTTGTGCCCATGGATTCTATCACTCTTAGAAAAAGAAATGATCATCCTGCCACCAACCCAGGCTCCTCTACTCTCTGCCTTGCTCTGTCCAGCATCCTATGAATCAGATCTAGCCCATACTGATTTTCTTCAGTAATCGGCTAAGGAAAGGCATGTTTTTCTCTTAAATCTCTGCAACTCCAAAGTAGATTGCATCCAACAGATTTATTTTGCCCAGCACTGTTAACTTCATGGAATGGAGGTGTGTGTTTGTATGTGTGTCCATGTGCGTGTAACTCACCCAGGGCAATTTTGTGAGTCTGCATGTGCTTTGTAATTTCTGCTTGGATGTCGCACTGTGATGCTGCTTCTCAAGGACATTTGCACAAGTGCATGTGACTTGAAGATCAGGAATGAGGCTAGGCTCTGCCCCCAACATCTCCTCCTCGATGGGGAAGGTGTTGATGCTTGGAAGCTAGCATGTCCAGGAGCTGATGTAGCTCCTAGTGGGGTTAGGCTGTTTTGGAGCTCAGAGCATCTCACCAGAGTCCTCATACTTTGCAACTTCTCAGCTCACATTGGAGCTTTGTTCTCACTGCAGTGTGCACATAAGATCACACTGTGAGGCCTGGCGTGAGTTGGATAAGGAGACTCTTCTAAAGTTCAGTCACATTTGCTTTCATGCTTCGAGGCTCTGCTTAAGATCTTAAAGTCTGTAAAGCTAAAGGAGAAAGGCTTGGAGTTCACCTGCAAAGTCCTCTGAGAAAAAAAAGCTCAGAGATCCTTCCCCCTGCACCAAGGACTAGGATCACCAGCTGCCCACCTGACCCCATGGTAAAGAGTGAGCTGTAGAGTTTCTGAGGCTGCACTGCAGATCTGTGACTGGTGACCTGTGACTTGTGACCTCTGCCTGTTGGGTTTGAGTGCTGCAGTGAACACTGTAGTTGCTCTAAGTATTCACCTGTGCACTTACTGAGGGGCTCTAAGTGTAAGAACTGCTCTCATAGATCCACGTGTGCTGGATGTGTTGGATTCACTGACGTATGCAGTGGGTGACAGGATGGGCTTGAGCAGGTGAGACTGGCTTCTGCTTGCTCTGAGGGAGCCTGCAGTTTCCCCTGCAGGCCTTAGCTGCCTCTGACTTTCGCATGTTTTCACTGTCCTCTGCACAAAGCCTGTGTATCCTAGTTCTTGCCTTGCCCTGGCAGGGTATAGAGGTGGGGAGTATGGTGCACTCACAGTGTCTTCCCACCATAGTCACTGGTGACTGTGGCTTTCTGAGTCCCAGGCTTGACTGATGGAGAGAATTTTTTTCATTATGGAGATAAAGAACCTGCCATGTTTTTCTTTGGTTAATGAGTCATCACCCATAAAATACAGATCTTGTGGCCAGGGTGAGAAAATGAAGGTACTTGGAACAATTAGATGGTTTAGCTAAAGTTCTTTTGTTCTACATTAAAAGGACATGGCTTTGTCATGGGGTAGGAAAATTAGACAAACAAGGAACAATCCTCCTCTTTATTTTACAGACTTAGAAAGAAGGGCTTGCCAAAGGCTACAGTGGTCATTAAAGCACTGGACTCTAAATTCTGCTCTCATTAAAGACACCTTGTTTGTCTTCTATCTTTTGAACTCAGTTCTGTACCCAGCTTGAAATTTTTTATAAAGCTTCTTTCCATTTCAAGCATACTAGTTCATTTAATCTGTACCATGCAAAAATGCAATTACTAGAAAACATCAGTGGTCTCCTATCTGCAAGCAGAATAGTGCTGTGCTCTGGGGTGGGGCCACTCCTGGGTGGGGGACACTCCAACTGGCAGGATGGTCAAGGAGCCATCTGGTTCAAACTGCCCAAGCCAGGGGACGGGTTTCGGTGCCCTCTCCGTTTTATTAAACTGAGCTCAGCATGCTTGACCTCGAAATCTCTGGGCGATAGCACAGAGGAGGAACCCTACCCTGTATTACACAGGAAAACGTGAACTGTAACACAGTCAGAGTCGCTTGTTCACTGTAGGAAAGGGATTACGTGCATGGCAGGCTCAGCGCATATATTAAGGGCTACATTTTCAAGCATTTGACTTACTTACGACTTGAAGTGCATACTAATTGCATGAGGCTGAAGGGCCCTCTCTGACAGTATGAGGGTTAGTGCTTCCTTTAAAATGACTTCAAGGAAGCCCGGGCTATCATGTGTTCTTCCTGTGTGATTTCCTTGGAGACACAGAGTGCATCTGGAAACCTATACAGCTAGCTATGCATCTCAATTTTGGTTTGGGGTTTGTTATGAAGTGTTTTTGATATAACTTCTTCAATAATGAAACACACACCACCTGTCCTCTGAAACCTCAAAGAGAAAAACTAACATTGACGGATAATAGGGTACCAAAAAAAAAAAAAAACCCTTGGGATGTTTTTCTATCTGTAACATCCTCTGTTCTCCCTCAACCCCAACCCCAACCCTGCAGCCTTCCCTTCTGAGGCCCAGACTGGAGGGGTTTTCTCTCCCAGCCATCAGCTTCCCCATCTTAGTCTACTATCCGTTGCCTATAACTCAGAGAAGCGAGGCTGGAAATGTTTCTAAAACTCTCGCCTGATTTCTTTGTACTTTGAAGCAAACATCTTTTTTCTGGGAATTGATTCTCAGATGATGATAGTATATACATATGCTTTTGCAAGTTTAAAAGAATTCAGATTAACCATTTTTTACTAGACGAAACTTTCTAGAAATTAGTGCAACTTAGCACTGGCATTCTGGGGTATGACAGGTGGCAGGCCTAGCTGCAGTGCGGGCACCGTACTCCCCACCCTCTTTCTGGCCATCGTGAACCGGTGGGGGAAGAAATGAACTCTGCCTCAGCAACCCTTCTGTGCTCTGAAGCAAATTCAGATTTTAAATCACTTTGTCTATATTTCTGGTAGCTATTTAACCTTCACTTCTTGTGCCAGCCTTGATTTTGATTTCTAAAATTATTTTCTTTTAACAAACTAAGTATCAGTGTGCCCTAAAGCTTCCTCTTAATACTTCTGTTTGAAGAATACTTCAATGCAAAAAAAGAGATTATTTGGGGCTTGATATTTGCAGCGACACTGTCTCACCCTGATGATGTACACAGAGGAACTATCCAGTTACACTGTGACAGATGAAGAGAAAGCTTTTCTTTGACATTTTAAACAAACCACTGTCCTTTCCATTTGCTGTCAGAAAGCGAAAGGAGCTGGTGACAGATATGCTTTGCATATGGATCGTTCCATTTTCATTTGGGGAGGTTTAGTTTCTGGCAAACTCGGGAAGGAGGTCACTTCAGGTTGAAACTTTCTAAACAGTGAATGTGTACACAATAAAATTAAAGCAAATCCAACATTTTCTGAAGCTTAGTGTAATTGAGTGGCAGTTACCAGGAAATCCAACTCATCCCAGAGTCTCTCCCAAGAGTGAAGTTTCCGTGGGTAACTTCCTGAGCCTTTCAAGGGAAGATGGAAGGAGACAGTGCTGTGTGCCCCAGCATGTAGATTGGGTGAGGGCCCCTGCCTGACTACGTATGCCTATGTTTCCTTACCTTGTGGAAGAGGAGACAGTTGTCCCAAACTCTTGTTCTTTTTGGACTTTGTGTACAGACTTGTCCAGTGATAAAAGTTGGTGGTTTCCATGAGTTGCCAATGACCCTGCATTGAAGCTCTCAGGAGTTGTTTCATTTTGAGTTGGGGTTATGGGGCTGTTTCCAACTGGCGAAAGGTATGCCTTCCTGGCCTCCCTGGCCTCCCTGGCCTCCTCCCCTCCTTCCCTCCCTCCCCTCCCTTCCCTTTCAGACCTAGGAAGGCCAATGTTTGGAAGAACCCTTTGAGAAGCCTTGTTTCCTGTGAATCGAGTGGGTGGGTGTCTGCACCTGAAGGCCTTGTGCTCATGAGCAGCAGAGGGGTGGCCTGCCGGTCTCCATGTCACTGAGCTGCACAGTTCCCGACCCGCTCCACTCTCCTGTTGCCAGCAGCACTTACACCCAAGCGCCCCTTCGCCGCCCCACTCTGCGTCACTGTCTGCTCACAACCTGGTGAATAAAGCTGTGTGCTTCATTCCTGAGCGCCTCCATGACTGCTTCATTTCTTCTCACGTTCCTTTGAAGGTCTCTCCCATTTTTAAAACTACCCACCCAGCTTCCAAGAACCAAAATGAGGTCAGAAGGAAACCAAAGTCTTGGGAATCCATGTTTAATCACATACATGGGGTGGGGGGTGCAACAAATAACAGTAGAGTATTTTGCAACACTGTCCAGCAATCCAGATCACACTGACCGGGTTGATTGATGAGAAAGTAAGTTCTCAGTAGAACTCTTACACTGCACTGGTGTCAACTAATGTTTGATTCTGTTTGTGATGCAGCAGCGACAGTGAACAGAACTAGGGATTGGAAGAGGCTTGAGGAGAAGAGCTTCTGAGTGACCGTGCATGTGTAGGTCACAATAGTAAGGAGCCGGAGTACAAAAGAAAAAGCATCTTGGAATATTCGACCTCCTCTCTTGAACTTTACACAAAGAAAATCTAGTTTTCTGTTACTTGCCTTCACTGCCAGAATTTTGGGCTTGCCAGAAAAGGCAAGGAGCGGGACTGGAGATGGCCCGCTCTGGCCAGGACCCTTATCCTCTATCCCATTGTGTGGGCAGTCACACAGGTGTTCACTGGACCCTCCTCTGGAAGCCTGGCATGGGTTATAGTGAGCAAGGTGGCCTCTTTGCCATCCTACCGTAGGAAACAGTTCAGGAGGTCTGGGCTGCTCATCTCTCTCTCACTTCTGCTTCCACCGGCGCCAGCATTGGCCCCCACCTCCCACAGTCAGTTGCCTTTAGCCCTTCTCTGCAGCTCCCTGTGGCATTAGGCTCTGTCTCTCCTCCTCCCTGCCTTGCCCTGCCCTTGACTCGCCCTCTGCTTCTTCCAAACCACTGCAGTTTCCCCAGACATAGCAGGTCCTTCACTGCTGCACAGCTTTGCCCCTGATGTTCCACTAAACAGTGCCCAGCTCTTCAAGGATACAGACAGCAGAGTGGGTCTGGCCTCAGGGGATTTTTGAAAGCAGTTTCCCATCAACTCTTTGGAGTTACCCATGGGAATTTCCCATAGGCTCCCTTTGCCCTAAATCAAAGACAAGCCCACGCTCACACCCTTTCACTGAACCTGTCTGGATGGCCCAGCCAACCTGCCCCTGCAAATTCTTCACATGCTTTTGATTGCCTAGTGCTGTTAGCACTGCATGTATTTCCGCTTTATGGTTGATCCCTGGTGAGAACTCCCTGTGTTCATATCCCTCGTGGCAGCCCTGCCAGGTAGGCCATTGCAGCTCAGCCATACAGGGAAGGAAAGCAAAGCTCGCTCATCAAACATGCCTGACTATTCAGCCTGTGAGCAACAGAAGTGGGACTACCTAGCTCTGTCCCCTTCAAATACCTTCACCTGGTCCCACTGCCTGTGACCTTGTGAGGACAAGGAATGTGTCCCATTCTAAACTTTGCAGGGCCAGTTCTATTAGTCTGCCGTGAGCTCCATTACTACCAGCAAGGGGCAGTTAGGAACAATGGCTTGGAGGTCACTTGCTAGCCTTGTCTTGGGGCCAGTTGTTTACCCTTTCTAAGCCTCAGTTTGCTCATCTGCAAAACTGACAAAATATCAATACCCGTCCGAAGACTGTGCTAAATTATGAGAACACATGCTGAACACTTAGCACAGCACCCAGCGTCTAGTAATTTCTCAAGGCTTGTTAGTGATCGTCCTGAAGAGTTAACTACTCCAGGAACCATTTGAGCTATCTGAGCCCTCGTACCCTTGTAATCGGAATCCATGCCCGCTTGGCAAATAAAGTAAGAAAAGTGCTCAGATGCAGGGAAGCAATGCAGTAATCGATGACCTTGGGTGCTTGGACAGGTCCAGCAGTACTGTTTTGAGTGGCTGGGCATGTGGCTCAGTGGTAGGGCACTTGCCTAGTAAGTGTGAAACCCAGGGTTCAGTCCCTAGCATTGCAATAAAAAAAATTGCTTGAGAATTTTAGGTTTTGTTCTGAGCATTTTCCCTTCTACAATAGCCTTCACATGAATACCCAAACATTAAAACAAGCTCATAATCTCGTCTAATAACAGCACTATGTTTGTTGGGCAGTAGTCTGAGATTGAAATCCCTGTTGCTCTGCTAATAACTGAACTATTACACACAGCTGAGAGTTGGTATAGCGTCAGAGTGCCTGGGTTTGAGTCCTAGCTCCTCCTGTAACTAGCTGGTGATGATTGGCTTCTCTAAGTCTTAATTTCCATTTCTATAAAAGAAAGATAGTAATGCCTACTTCAAAGGGTTATTATGAGACTCTGGAGAACAAGACCCAGCTTGATACAAAATGAGCCCTCAAATATCAGCCTTTCTTAATCAAGTGGCTGCCATATAATAAGGACTTGACACTTACCCAGCTCTGAGCTAAACATTATGCAATTTCTTTCATATACTTCCTTACATCACTTCTGTGTTAGAATTAAGGAAACTGAATCGGAGAGATGCAGTGTCTTACACAAGATTTGTCTGCTAATTAGGGCCTGGGGATTCAAACCGCATCTTCCCAGCCCAGGCTCCACCTCTGGGCAAGTGTCCAGAGCTGTGGCCAGCCAGGGTCGCAGACTGCTCAGAACCAAAGATGCCAGCCTCCTGGGTGTGGAGGACTCCCTGCCCTGCTCCAGCCGTGCTTAGAAGCACCTTCTGGGAAAGAGCTGGGCCTTGTTCCCGTGAAAGATGGCACTGTGTCCGGAAAGCTGCGGCTGCTTGTGTGGCCCACTTCAAAGCAGCCAAGTGCTGCACAGACAGAGCTCCCAGTCCAGAGTACTTAATGACATTTTCTCAGCTCAAGGAAGCTACCACCGAAACTCAGCACCCCTTATCACCTCCATTGCTGGGAGGGGGCGCCTCCTCCCAGCAAAGCCAGCCAGACAGCCTTGCCTGGGTGTGTCCACCAGCCTGCCCTGCTGCACTGGGCCCATTGTGAGCTGGAACGCACTAGGAAGGGTGGAGACTTGGGGCTGGAAGCTTTTGAGAAAGCCCAGGGTGATGGAGAGAACAGTGGCCAAAGCTTCACGAAGTCTGGACCCCACCCCAAGGACCTGCTTCCACACCTCCAAGCTCCCTCCCACCCAACCTGAAATAAGGACTGGGGGGAAAAAGGTATCCCTCTTCTTCTGCAGGGCCCAGGGGCCCGGGACGGGCTGCAGCAATGGAGGAGGCTGTTCTGTGACCGAGTCTGTCTCCTTTCCAATCTCAACTGGATGAAAGTGCTCGCCAGGGCCTACCATTGTCCTCAGCACAATGCCAGTCCCAAAGAGGCTTTTCTGTATTTATTTGTGCTGTCCCCAGCTGCTGCCTCTTAACTCAGCCCTTCCCATGAGATAAAAAGTAAAGTTGGTTTGGGAAATCCTCCCAGAACACCCTGGGGCTGCGGCAGCTCAGAGCCCCAGGCGGCTTCCAGACCAGAGCTGGGAGGACTCAGACTCCAGGACTGATGATAAGAGGTGGGATGGCGAGGGCAGTACCTGGCATTTTCTTGAGGGTGCCACATGCTAGGCTAAATCATTTATGCCTTCTGAGGAGGGTAAACCCTGGACTGATGTGGGTAGTGCTGTAGCCCCTTCGCATAAGGTCCAAATGGTGCATTCCTCCTAAAGAACCCACAGGTGTCTGGGGTCTCCACATCGTTAACATGTCACTTGCTAAGGATTCAAAAGGACTGTGTGTACAAAGACAAATGCCAGCCTTTCAAGGTGGACTCAGGCCATGAATAACAACACTTTGTTCTGCACTGGGCAGATGCTGGCGCAGAAAGAATAGGTCTTCTCGTTCCTGTTATTGTCTTAAAACATACACTTCTTAATGAAAGGTTAGAAAGCTGATGGTGATTACATTCCCATCCTAACAGCAAGAGTCAGCTGGCTTCCCCTGTATAAAAAATAATGATTATTTCTCCACTTCCCCACATGAAAACAAGGCATTCAGACAGCTTAAACTGCTGGTATTTATCAATAATTATTTTAATCATTGGCTTCCACTGCACCCAGCACCTGCCGACTCATGGCCTCTGATCCTCACAGACAAGCTGGTAAGCGCTGTGAGCCCTGATCCACAGGTGAGTGGTGTCTCAGACAAGCCTTTGATGGAAGAATCAAGATTGGAACCCAAGTCTTAACTGCAAAGCCCCTGTTTCTGGCTTCAAGGAAATTTGGATTTGGTAGACCTGGATTGGGAGCTGGATAGCTAGATCTTGCAACGAAATTTAAACATTTGTGGGTGTTTGGTACAATGACATATGCCTGTGGTCCCAGATACTCGGAAAGTTGAGGCAGGAGAATCAAATTCCAGGATAGCCTGGGGCAACATAATGAGGCTCAGTCTTGAATAAAATGTTAAAAAGTTCTGGAGCTGTTGTTCAGTAGTAGAGCGTTTGCCTAGCACATGCGAGGTTTTGGTTTCCATCTTTAGTAATACACACACACACACACACACACACACACACCTTAAAGTAGTCCCAGACTACTTCAATAACACTACATCATCTTGGGTCAGGAACACAGCAACTGTGACAGGCCAAGCATCCCAGGTTTCTTCTCTTGCTGTCACCCTCATTCTTAGGGCCAGAAGGCAAAGAAAGCCTGGAAGTCTACCTTCCCCAGAAGCCTCTGCATGACAGTTTCTTTCAGCACAGCCACGTTCTCGCCCACTGCAACACCATACCCTGGAATTTTATCAGCACGCACATTGGCAAAGAGATTGTTTCTACTTAAAATAGCAGCGTGGACCAAGAGAACATTTAGGTACACAGTAGCTTGTCTCCACTTACAAACTTGAGAAACTCCCAATGCTGTGAAACTGCACTAGAAATCCTGCTAAAGGACCAATGTCCTTCTTTTCCACTGTACTCCCCTCTTGCTTTGTTCAGTTGTTTGCCAGGAGGGCAAGTGTGCAAAGCCCCGCCAGATGTTCGTTTAGAGAGGGGGTTGATAGTAGCAGAGATGGAACTCAGGGCCTCGCACATGCTAGGAAAGTGTTCTACCCCTGAACTATACTCCTAGACTTTTTTCAGTTTCACTTGGAGACAAATTCTCACTGAGTTGCCCAGGCTGGCCTTGAACTTATGACCCCCTTGCCTGGGGCTTCTGAGCAGCTAGGATTACAGGTGTTTGTGTCCTGGTCAGCTGCCTTTAATTTTCTGTGGAGTCACTCTAGGGAAACTCGGTAAATGTCTTCAGGGTATGGCCACAGGGAGAGTAAAGACAAAGTCTTCATGCACATAAAAGTGGTTGTTTATATATTTGAACCTTTACATATCAAAGCATCTAAAGTGAACTGAAGTACAGTAGTGTCTCCCATTTGACCCAGAGTCTCGGAATGTGAGCTTATTTGAAATAAGAGTCTTTACTGATATAATTAAGACAGGATCAAGGAGAGACCATCAGGAATTGAGGTGGGCCCTAAACCAATGATAGGCATCCTTAGAAGAGATGAGAAGACACAGAGATACCCTCAGAGAAGGGGCCACAGGAAGGTAGAACAGGGATTAGAAGTTCCACAAGCCAAGGATACCAGAAGCCACCAGAAACTCGAAAAAGCAAAAAATGACACTCACCTGCAGGATCTGCCCATGCCTTGATTTTGGATTTCTGGCCTCTAAAACTAAGAGAATCTTTTCTGGTTTTAAAAAAAAAAAAAAAAAGCTAGCTCTTCAACAAAGTGGAACCTGAAGTGTGGGACAGTCCCCTAGAGGACCAGCCTTGGGCCCAGCTACCATAAAGTCACTGCCCAGGTCTATGTCTCAACTCCAAGGAGGCAGATTGAGACCTGGTTTCTCCTTCCTACAAATACCCACACAGGGAGTGGTCAAAATAGAGGTGAATACTTACAGTAAAAAACATATTATCACCAATCCCCCTCAAATTATCTCTTCTTGCTTCAAACAGACTTATCCCATTGGTCTTGCCCTTTCTGAAGCAGCCCTGAAAGTCCTCTTTCGTGAGTGTCTTTAGGAGGCGTGGCAGCTGCTGAGTGCCATTTCACAGTGAGGCAGGCTCCTCATCCACTTTGTTCACCGGACCCAGCATACTGGGACTTCCGGCTCCTTCCCCAAAGTCAAAACGACCGTAAAAGGTAAGTATTTTGAATCAAATCAAGACAGCAAGGCAACCATAACAGTTCAACTAAAGGAAGATTTGTGTCATCAATTAGTGTGTCCCCCAGGCTTCAGTGACCCAATGGAATCAGAATATTGTCACAGGTGAGGCCTGAGTCAGACACAGCCCACCTCTAGGCAGAAGCGAGTGGGCGTCCAGTAAGCAGCAACAGCAGCGAGGGACTCTGGTTCTTTAGGAGGCATCCTGGCCAAAGTCCAGGGCTGAGCTCTGGAGGAGCACTGATGCCAGTATCCTCCCTTTGCGCCAGCAGTCAGGGGCCAAGGCACCTGCGGATCCCTGCCCTGGGTCCCCAGCTCCTTAGAGTCCTGAGTGCTGGCTCCTTTAAGTCTGGAGCCACCAATCAGCAGCACGCCTGGGGCAATAGCTTGTACTTCAGTTTCTTCATCTCCACAGTGAAGATGACAGGATTCCGTCCGGATGTGACGGTTGAGTAAGTGCACCTAATACACTTAGATCTGCGCTGGACATAGGATGACACTCAGGAAAGTTTACAAAGTAGCCTCAGCAGGACTGGTTAGTTTTGGGTGTTGGCATTCTGAGGGGAAAACAGTACCCTGTACATTAGGGGCTTTTAAATGTGGATGAACTTATCTCTATCCAGGGAGTTTGTTAAAAATGCAGACTTCCAGGCCTCAGCATCTAAAGTTAGATCCCATCTTGACATGGGATCCAGTATTTCTCAATGTGAGGGATAGGGAGAGGAGGAGAGGGGAGGAGAGGGGAGAGAAGGGGAGAGGAAGACAGGAGAAGAGAGGAGAAGAGAGGAAAGGAGGACAGGAGAAGAGAGGAGAGGAGAGGAGAGGAGGACAGGAGAAGAGAGGAGAGGAGAGGAAAGGAAAGGAGAAAAGAGAATATAATGAAGGGTTGGTAGGGGTTAAGAAGTTGCGGTGTTTTGTTTTGTTTTGTTTTGTTTTGTTTGTAATGCTGGAGATTGGACCCAGGGCCTTCGCACTGAGATACATCTCCAGCCCTTCTTTATTTTTCATTTTGACATAGGGTCTCACTGAGTCACTGAGTTGCTCAGGCTGGGCTCGAACTTGAGATCCTCCTGCCTCACCACATCCTGCAGTTGGGAAGTTGGGGATCAGAGGATATAAAATGTAGGTTAGACAGGAGGAATAAGTTCAAGAACTCTCTTGTACAACACAATGCCTACAGTTAATAACAAAGTGATGTGCTTGATAACAAGAGAATAGATCTCTTTTTGTGGTGTTATCACCACAAACATAATTATGAAATAAAATAAGGTATTAACTCACCTTAGCCATTCCACAATGTACACATATTTCAACTATATTGTATATATTACTCTAAGTACACATAACGGTTATTTGTAGATTTAAACTGCCACCTCATGCTCATTTTAATGAGTCTTTTCTGGTTCTCAGGTGGTGCTTAGGTTCAAATTACTAAAGTGCGTGTTATCTATCTGTCAATCTTTGTATTTTAAAGAGAAAAAAAAAAAAACCTACACCCACAGTATTTAAATGGATCCTTTCCAGTCTGAGATGAAACAATCTAGCAGAATTTTAGAGTTCTTTAAGATCTTTCCAGAGGTCAGAAATCACTGTTTCTCCTTTGTCCAAACACATCAGCTGGGAGAAGGGAGGAGCCAGGGAGACAGACTACCTTCCAGGCCACGCCCATGGCCACGCCCCAAGGACCCGCCTCTAACCAGGCCCCACCTCTCAACAGCAGATTTAAACTAATAGCACAGCACCAGTCAATCACCTTCCCAAAGCTCCATTTCTGAATAAATGAGACTTGAGCATTTTGGATCTAAACCATAACAGGAATAAACTATTACAAAAACATGGATGAATCTACAGTGCATTATGCTAGGTGAAGAAAAGACAGACTCAGAAAGTTACATACTGCACAGTTGCATTTCTGACACTCCAGAAAAAGCAAATCTATAGAGACAGATATTCTCTTATCAGAGGTTTCCGGGAGCTGAAGTTGAGGGGAAGGGTTGACTTTGAAGGAGCACAGGGACATTCTGGAGGGTAGTGCATTGTTTTGTATCTTAATTGCAGTAGTAATGACATGACTGTAGCTGTTGCCAAAACTCACAGACCTGAACTTGGGTGTGGCAGCATATATTTGTAATCCTAGCATTCTGGGAAGCTGAGGCAGGATCATGTAACAGTTGGAATCCAACCTATGCAAAAGCAAAAGATCCTGTCTCAAAAAATAAGAAAAGGGCTGGATATCTAGCTCAGTGTAAAAGCCCTGAGTTCACTCCATGGTACTGGAAAAGCAAAGTCACAGAATTGTACACCAAAAAGGATGAACTTTGTACATAAATTATACTTTGAGTGAAAAAATTTTAAAAAAAGTAATTCAAATCAATAAACTTTTGTTGATATTAGTGTGTCCGGATCTGTGAATCATTATGAAGGAAGCGTACCGTGCATGCAGCCTTGAGAGGTTTATGAGCCTTGCTGTAAATTAGGCCCTGTGCTCAGCACAGGAATGCAGTAGTGTGCAAACGGACATGAGTCACTCACTCTGACCCACGGAAGCACGGGCATGATTAGGTACAGGAGTCATGGCCTACTTGAACCTAGAACATCAGCGAAGCCTTTCTTGAGGAATGCTTCTGTTTGAGGTGCTTCTGGCTGGGACATAGGCTGTGCAGGGTGGAGGATGAGGAATGGAGGGAAGTGGCAGGGATGACATGCAGGTCCCTGGCTTATGCAATAGGCTGTCGGGGAACTGAGCCTCCGGTGTTTGCTGTTGCAGGGGCAGAGTTGAGGTTAAGAGGGAAATCATGCGTTCGTCATAACTCAAGCAAGAATTAAACCCAGGAAGCAAGTCCTGCTCAGGAATAAAACCATGCGGTGGGAAGAAATGAAAATGCGTACATAAAGACTTCTGCAAGAATGCTCATAGAAACATTATTCATAGTGGTCCCAAAGTGGAAACAACCCAGATATGAAAATGAGCTGGAAGTGCTGGCACATTCCTGTAATTCCAGCACTCAGAAAGCTGAGGCAGGAAGACGGAGTTCAAAGGCAGCCTGGACTATGTGGTGAGACCCTGGCTCATATAAGGAAGGAAGGAAGGAAGCAGGGAGGCAGACAGACAGGCATATTGCCATAGAACATTACTTAGCAATATTAAAAAAGGGGGTACTGATGATACAACATGGATGAACCTTCAAAGCATTATGTTAAGTGAGAAGGAGGATCACACATTTGATCCCAGCCTGGGCAATTTAAAGATCTGGAAATGTAAAGACCTCCTAGGTTCAATCCCTAGTAGAGTAAAAAAAAAAAAAAGAAGAAGAAGAAAGAGAAAGAAAGAAAGAAAGAGAAGAAAGAAAGAAACAAGAAAGAAAGAAAGAAAGAAAGAAAGAAAGAAAGAAAGAAAGAAAGAAAAGAGTGCATGTCTGCATATATGCTAAATAAAATAAGTGAGTCACAAAAGATCATGCAATGAAGTAGTCTTTGGAGATATTGTACAATTCCCCTTATGTGACACCTTCTAGGAGGGAAAACCTGTAGAGTCAGCAGGTAATTAGTGGTTGTTAGCACTGGGTAAAGAGAATAGCATGATTACTGAAGGCATGAGGTTTCTTTATAGAGTGATGTTCTAAAATTCATTGCAAGAATAATTATAAAACTCATTTAAAACCATCAAATTATACATTTCTAATGTATAAATTACGTGATGTGTCACGTATACATAGCTCTCTCACTAGAGCTTTTTTTTAAGAAAAGAACAGTAATCTATAAAATGATACTTTGACATTCCATGTAGAATACTTAACGCTAGAAATCACCCCAAATACCCCTCAGTAGGAGAATGGTTATAAAAATTATAATCTATCAATGAGATAGAATTTAATAGAACAATAAAAATGCACCCACTGACAAGAGTAATGAGGAAAGATGTAAAGTTTTATTTTTATTGCAAAAACAAAAACCAACTAGACAATGAAGAAATATAGAGTCGCTGGAGAAGCAAGATCCTGGGAGACTGGCAAAGTGGGACCCAAGGGCCAGGGCAGGGCATTCCTGGAGCCCTCGAAGGACGGACTCAGAAGGGGCTCTGCTGGCTCCTTGCCTGGTGAGGAGAGAGCAAGAAGCCAGGCAGGTGGGACGGACACTTATGACCAGCGTCAGGCATTGAACTTGGCTGTGCTGGAAGGACAGACAGCTTCCCAAGCTCTTCACTCTGTCTTCCACCTTGATCACCTACTCTCCCACAACCAGCATTTTATTAAAGAAAGAAGCTCCCTATCACTACCAGTTGTGTGCTTCATCCTGTAGAACCCTTGCAATGTGTTTGGGGAGTGAGGGTCATTATTACCCACATTGTTCGTTTCATCTGTAACGTGTTGCAAACAATGTGCCTGAGATTCTGACCGGGACACTCAGCTTCCAGTCCAAGGACCCATCTGAATCAAGACATGATCGCTGCTCAGGAAAGCTTGCTTTCTTTCTTTCTCTCTCTCTCTCTCTCTCTCTCTCTCTCTCTCTCTCTCTCTCTCTTTCTCTCTCTCTCTCTCTCTCTCTCTCTCTCTTTCTTTCTTTCTTTCTCTATTCTTTTCTTCTCTTTTTTTTTGATACTGGGAATTGAGCTCAGGACCTTGCACCTGTCCCACTGAGCTATCCCCGGCTCAGGAAAGCCTTTCTTACTGCATCTCAAGGCTGTCTCACTCTGCCAGCATGGTGGCACACACCTGTAACCCCAGCAGACAAGAGGCTGAGGCAAGAGGATAACCTCAACTTCAGGCCAGCCTGGGCTACATAGCGAGTTCAAGGCAAGCCTGAACTGTATAGCAAGATCCTGTCTCAAAATTAAAACAAGAACAAGAACAACAACAACTCTGTCCTGCTTTTTTTTAAAATTAAAAACAAGCAAAACAGAAAAAGGTAGAAATGATACAGAATTTCAAAAAAATGCATTAAGGAATCATCATTAATTGTTATAATACATATTGTTATCTTAGAAGTAGTTGTTCAAGTTACAAAATCAAAGCATAAAAATGAACAACCAAACAATGACAGCACAAACTATGCTGTTTGATGGATTATCAAACACTTAGTAGTATGGTGATCTATCTTGCACACTTAAACATACATACAGATATATGTGTATACCTACAAGTTGTTCTTTCCTTTCCAGTACTTTCTTTCCCTTTTGCTATACAATGTTTGTTATACATTTGGATCTTATTACTTTTTCAGTTTTTTTATTATTATTTATTTTTTATACTAAAGTGACAATGCGATATTTACAAACGTGAGTCTGATTTATTTCACTTATGAGGATAGTCTCAAGTTGCTTCCATTTACCTATAACAGCTTCAAGATGATCCTTTTTATAGTTAGTAATATTCTACTGTATAAAAATACCACATTTTTTTCACCCATTCTGCAGTTGATGGGCATTTTGGTTGTTTCCAAGATTTAGTAAGTACACATTGGGCTGCTATAAACATGGGTACACATATATTGCTGTGACATGACCTTTTCAATTTTTCTGGGAAAATACCTAGGTAAGGAATTGCTGGATTGAATGGAAGTTCCAATCCTAGTTTTTTGAGGAATCTCCATGCTTATTTCCATAGTGGCTGCACCAGACTACACTCCCACCAACAGTGGAGCAGGGTTCCTTTTCCCCCACACCCCCGCCAACATTTGTTATCAGTTCATTTCTTGATGGCAGCTATTATTTCTGCAGTAAGATGAAATCTCAATGCTGTTTTAATCTGCATTTCTTGAATGACCAGTGATGGGGAGCATTTCTTCATGTATTTATTTGCCATTTGTATATCTTCATCTGAGAAATGCTTATTCATCTCAGATGCCCATATATGTAGTGGGTCTTTGAATTTTGGGGGGTTGATGTTTTTCAATTCTTTATATGTTCTGCATATAAGTCCTTTGTCTGAGGGGTTCCTGGCTAAAATTCTTTCCCATTCTGTGGGTTTTCACTTTGCTGGTGATTTCTCTTGAAGTGCAAGAACTTTTTAATAAGATTAGATCCCAGTTGTTGATTCTCTGAAGTACTTCCCGTGTGGTTTGCATTTTGTTTATGAACTCTGTTCTGCTTTTACACCCTACTCAGGCTAGAAAATAGATTTTTCACCCTCACCAATAGTGGGAATTGATTCCAGTATCTTCACATTGAGACCCCACTCCCCATGTGTCATTTAGAGACAGGGTGTGGGTAGATTGATAAGTTGCCCAGGCATGTGCTACCATGCCCACTTTAGACCACAGATTCTGGCCGATCACTACTTTGGGTTCCTGATGTTGTCTGAAGGGAGCAACGACAGTTTTCTGAGATCAGATGTGAATGCAGGAGGCGGACCCAAGAGCAGTTCCGGAGCATTCTATTAAAGACGTACACATCTGAAGCGTTCAGGTTGCCACATCTTCGTGGGCCCACAGGCCTCTCTTCTTGGCAAAGGAAACTGTGCCACAAGTGCATTAATGCAAGACCGTGGGTGTCGCCATCTGAGACTTACTTGTTCTGAGCCCTGACCTCCCCTACCCATGCCTCTTCTGCTTTGAGTTCTTCCATAAACGTTATTTGAATTAGACCAAAGATTCCACTCAAGCCACAGAGCGGGGTCCCTGGACACTGTGCACGTGTGCTGTCCTGGTTTCTAATGTTGTGCCCTGCTAGGGCTTTCTCTGTGAAAGATCCTATTTATATTCTCTTAGTTGTTTCTTCCAGAAGAAACTGGCTACCTGAGGCCCTTTCCAACAGGAAGTTAGGAAGCTGCATTATGATTCCTTTCTCTGTTTCTCTTTCTCCTTCCCTTTTCCCACAAGGATTTTGGTCATGAAAGAAAAATAAATATAACAGAAACAAGCTCCTGGGAAGGTAGCGTTTCACATATTCCAAAACTGGTATGACTCCAGGTTGCAGGATGAACTTGCCTTGAAGATTCTGATCCAGAAGTTTCCAGTATGCAATATTATAGATGCTGTATTGTGGGCCCCATAAGATGTCAAAATGATGTGCAGACATGAGCAGAGAAAGGAAAACGGCATTGCCTCAGTTTGACTAACCATGCAGCAGCGGTACCGCCTGGTAGCTTGTTGGAAGAGCAGGTCCGTCCAGCCCAGACTCACTATATTTTAACACACTCCTGTGTGATTCCTGTACAAGGTAAGGTTTGAGAAGCACTGATAGTAGACTGTTTCTGGTCTCCCTTTTGAAACCACAAATTCATTAAGGGCTTCTATACAATTTACTGTACAACGCCTGGCACCAGACTGAGCCTCCCTTTAGGGAGGGTGGATAGTGGTGGCTAGGTGGGTGGCAGCTGGGTGACAGTGTGGCACCAAGTAGGACCCTTGTCAATAGGGTGATTGCTATTGAGACAGACAGGAGCCCACATTTCCTCGGCCATGGGAGGCCTGGTGATTCTTACCGTGCTATCTATGGGGTAGGTGTGCTGCCTTAGCTGTCTTAATTATTGCGTCTTGCATCTGCTCTGACACGGGCACTAGACACGGAGCTAAACTCTGCAAGTAACCCTTACAGCACCGTGAGGGAAGTAAACTTTATTCCCATTTGACTGAGGGGGAAACAGAGGTGCCAGTGGGTTAGATTCTCCTGGGAAGAGGCAGAGGGAAGGTTCTAAACTAAACTCAGAGCCTGTACTATAGTGTTTCTCAGCTTTTTCCCACCATTGCCTCCTCTCAGAAGCCTTTTTGATATTTGTTGCAATTGTTCTTCCATAAATGTTAATGCCACAAATATACTGTAAATCAGTTATATTCTCTCTCCTTCTCCCTCTTCTTCTTCCTCTCCTTCCTTCCCTCCTTCATTCCTACAAGGTACAAGGTCCAATTATTATGCACCTGGGGACACAGTCCCTTCCAATAAAAATGGCTCATCCGTCCATTCGCTCATTTGCGAATGATTTGTAGAAGCTTCCTAGGTCTTGAATCTGGTCCCAGTGAGGAGCGTAGTGTCTAGGGCTTGAGAAGAACAGAGCAGAAGCCTTGGCCAGATTTCGCAGCATGTCCCATCACGGAGGGCACAGGTAGAACCCTGGCCTTCCCCTCAGTGCAGAAGCTAGGAGTCCGAGGCCTGGAGGGGAGCCTTGGCTCTGCGGCAGCCGCTCCTGTGGCTCCAGGAAGTCGTTCTAGCACTCAGCACATGTTTCCAAACTTGAAGATGAGAGGTGTGATCTCAAGTGGTACTTGTGAAAACAAATAAACACACAGACACCCCAAACACATGCCGGGAGCCGCAGGTATGTGGTGGGGGGCTCCAAGTGGCACACAGGTCCTGGAGGGAGCCGCACCTTGGGACAGGACTGCAGACGTGCACAAGGCAGTCTCTTCACTGTCTTTCCTGCCACAGGGCTGCTTAGGAAACTTCCTCATGGCCAGTCCTCTTTTTACTGGACATTAATCAAATCTTGTTTTTGCTAGATTTAGGGCAATGGATAAATAAGCATCTTCCCCTATTTCTACCATTTACTCTCATCAGAGCCTTTAGGGAACAGATGACTTAAAATTTCACTCTGCCACAATCCAGCTATTGGAATAGGTCCACAAAGAGCTCCCCTAAAAGCCAGAAGCAGGAGCTAGGCCTGCGGACTAGGAGGGTGGTGCTCGGCAACCCAGGAGTACGACCACAGTAAAGGGAGTTGGACAAGAGGCTGAGCTGTTCCGGCCTGGTGGGGCAGCCAGGCAGCCCCAAGAGGCCTTGGTGAGCCGAGCTGGCTGGCAGTGGGCACTGGGGGAAACCCCGCCACAGAGAAGTGGGTGAGTCAGTCCAAAGGCTGCAGGCGGGTGGCAGGCCTGTGGACCAACAGCAGACCCATAAACCCAACCACCGGAGCTTCCCCAGCCCTGCTGGCTACCCAGGGGCTACCAGGAGCTTCTGCTCACAGCATCCTACAGTCTACTTGCAGGTCTGTGACCTGACAAGATGGTCTTTATCTTCTGTATTAGAGGAGAAATGAATCTGGACTAAAAGTGTTACAGGATATCAAAAATCTTTCCCCTCCTTCATTCTTTCAGGCTCTTGGAAGCCATAATGGGGAAGAAAGCATTTGGCTTGGCCCTGGCACTGTGCCCAGATGGGGAAGGGGGTGCCGGAGGATAAAAGTTCTGCTCTGCTGATGCAGAAGTGCTTGGTGCTGCCAGGCATGAAAGAGGGCTCCTCTCAGGTCCCTGTGTCTGGGGACCCAGGAGCCTGTGGAGCTGCCCATTCCCGTCTGGCTGCTTGTCTACCTGGGCTCCACCTGTGAAGCGAGGATCTCAGTGACAGACGGAGTCAGGAAAAAATCGAGGAAGTGAAGCTCACATGGAGACCCTGGCAACTGCACAAGTACTGGAACTCTGCAGGCCAATTTAAGTGAGGAGGATGTGAGGTTAGGACTCCCTTCACCCCGTTACCCCTCTTGAAGAAGGATGGCCTGGCCTTAAGAAGAGACTGCTGGTGAAACATGCTTGCTAGGATACTGCACCTGGGCTCTGAGGCGCCCAGCTCTGGGTTCCTGCATCCTCAAGGTCAGATTACCTGGTTGGATTCACCTTTGATTCCAAGTCTCCAAACAACCCTGAAATATTCTGTATCTGTGGGCTGGAAATCACAGCAGGGGGCAGGAGGCAGAGGGCCTGGGGGTTGGGCAGGGATAAGTGCTAGGTAAAGACAAAAGGGACACAGTAAAAGGAAGACAGGACAAGGATGCCTCTGTCCCTGAGTTACAGAACCTCCAATTTTACCCAGAGGAATCTTGGAGAATTTGTCCTTTTGTTTTCCAACCCCAGCATCCCGGGAGGTGGAGACTCTACTAAGCATGGGCTTTATGACCTCAGGAGGAAAGGGAGGGGTCACTGAGCCCTTCCTCTTGTTCACCCCACTCCAAAACCAATCAGACCCGACACTGTCGCTTGTAAATTATCTATCTCATTCAATTAAACCAGCAAAAACATTCGTCATGGTTATTTTTCTTTTCACGGAAACCTCAAGAGAATACAACATGGAAGAGTTGATCACTGATTCATTCACACTATAATTGGCCACCTACTACGTGCCAGGTGCTGTAGTAACACAGCAATAGTGATTAAGACAATACAACTAGGAGGAGGGCAGCCTGCTAGAAGAACCTGTGTTAGGGCTGTGCCAAGTAGATGAGGGTGACTAGAGAGGGGACATTCCTCAGAGGAGTGGCTTGGAGCCGGAGGTAATAAAAGAATGAGTAGGGGTGGACAGCACCTGCTCCTCCTCTGCTCAGCTGGAGATGCTCCCCTGTTTTTGCAAAGAACTGGTTTAGGGATTACTATATCTGAAGTTTCCCTTTTTTCAGTTCTTAACAGACAACCATAGGCTAAAGATATAAGATGGAAAATTCCAAACATAAACAATCTGTAAGGTTTAATTTCATACCACCCTGACTAGTGTGGTGAAATCTTGTGTGGCCCCCCTACATCCCACCCAGGATGTGTATCCTTTGTTCAGTGGGTCCACAAGGTATATACTACCTTCCTGTTAGTCAGAGATCATTCAAGAGCTGGCTTGATCACCAGATGGAGTACTGGGGATCACTGTGTTTGTGTAGGGTTCAGTACTGTCCATGGTTTCAGACATCTACTGGGTGTCTCAAGACCCAGTCCTCTGCAGATAAGGAAGGACTACTGTACTACACAACAGGTCTTTTTGGCTTTCACCTCTTTTGCTTAAGACATAATCATCAGCACACCCAGAGAGCCTGGGGTTTGATTAGCCCCAGCTGGCTTTGGTGGAAACACAAACTACATAGACTTAGTTTGGTTAAAAACTGTCTGCATCAGAAGAGCTCATTTCTGATGATGAGGATCTAGGGAGGGCTCCATAGTAGCATCCAGAGTGTTGAGAACAATTGGAAACCAGATTATCTGATTCTAGAGGCCTGAAGTCTTGGTGGAAGCTGTAAAGCCACCAAAGTCAGGGGTGAAACTTGCTATGTTGGCGAAGAGGTACTAAACTTCCAGGGACCTAAAGTTCCTGGTGATGTTTTTCTCCCAGTACTTGGGATTGAATCTATGGCCTTAGGCCTGCTGAATACTCTACTACTGAGCTATGCACTGCCACCTTTAATTTGATTTTGAGATGAGATCTTGCTAAACTGCCAGGCTGGCCTGGAACTTTCAATCCTGACTCAGTCTTCCAAGTAGCTAGGATTATAAAGGCATGCACTACCATACACGGTCCATTGAGGGTTTTAACGAGTGTTATTTCAGTTTTATTCTTGGAAAGAGCTATGATTTCCCATTTTAAATGTACCTGAGTACATTTCTGATTGGTTTCTGTTTGTCTAGAAAGGATTTGGAGCAGGAGTAATTAAAGAGGTTGGAGCCATGGGGGAAAGAGAGGAGACAGCAGGCACAGAGACCAAGGTGCTGCTCCCGCATGCAGGGATGGGCTGTGGCCTGGAGAAGGGTTTAAAGAGATGACTACTGGAAGACGTACTGGGGGACAGGTCTGTCAAGTCACAGCTGTGGAAAAGCCTCAACTAAGGGGTGTGATACAGCACAGGATTCAGAATCAGGAAACTCGCTTTTTCTTTTATTTTTTTGAGTCCTTGGTCTGAAAGGTAACTTAACTCTGAGGCTCTAACTACTTTGTGTCCTCATCTGGAGAATGGAGACACTGACTGTTTACTCTTGGTCAGCACTCATGTCCTTGTGGGAGGGCCTGGGCCCCTCTGGGTAGTGACTGGACCTTGTAACCTTGCCCTGCCAGCCCCAGGGCCAGAGTATGGCCAAAGGTGATCAGAGGCTTGAGACTTCTTTGTAAGTGTGAGCTGCACAGTCCAATCTTCATGAGAATTTGAGAGAGACTGGGGCCCCCTCATAAAAGTCTCCAGACATTGTGGACTAGGAGGTGACACAGGGTGGGTGCCATGCCAGGCACCTTGCCAGCTGAGGAAAGGAAGGATGGAAGGAACAGACAGCAGGGATCTCTGTTCCGACTGTGGTTCAGATGCAGCTTGCAGGAGCTCAGGGAACACCATTTCCATGGGTTCTGGTTCTCTGAGACAGCCTTCGTGCCACATGCCCTGTGTTCTTCTGTTGTGTAAAAGGCTCCTGAACCGGGCCTACCTGAAGAGTGTCTGCCCTGTTCGGGTAAGCCCAAGAGCTCTCGCTCCCCTGGCAGTGCATGGGCCTTTCACTTGGCCCCCTGACCTGCTGCTACTTCTGACTCAGGGCTGCTCATCTCCTCGGTAGCCTTCACTCACAGCAGCCTCATGAGAGGCTGACGCACCATCTTCATGCTTTCTCTGCCACACCTGTGACACCTGGCTGTAAGACAGCCCAGGGATTCAGTGACACTGTCCATGGCTGCAAATGGCAGGGCCAGCTTCAGCAGCTCTTTCCCCTTCCTCACAGTACTGTACTCGGCTCTCTGTTTCCCATCTAGCATCGCACTGCCCCATGGCTTCTTACCTGGGCCTTCTGTACTCTACCTTGGAGGGATCCTTGGGGAGCCCCAGTGTCCCATCCTTTCCAGTGCTGCCCACTCCCATGGACGTACAGCTTGGCGGTTGCATGCCCACCTCACCAGCCTCACCTCCTCCACCCCTGGTTTCTGCCTTTTGGCTTCAGCAGCAGAACCGGCTGCCCTTGGAATGGCCACCCCCCCCAGCCTCCTTCCCTCTTTTGCTCTTTTCTGCCTCAGAGGCTGTGCTGGTGCCATCTCTCCTGGTACCTCCCTAGCTCCAAGTCAGCCAGGCCAATACCTCTTTCCAGACACCTCAGTTTCTCCAGCCTGGTTCACCTGTGTTCCCCTCTTATCAGAGGACCCGCCTGGCTGTGTCAATATGGTTCACTTGTCTGTGTACTCTGAGATGGTAACAGACACCCCAGCGCTTCCTATGAGCTCCAAGAAAGTGTGGCAAATGCACATTTGGAAGCAGACAGCCCTGGATATAACACCTGCTCCGTTTTTTTCCAGTTGTATCACATGGGCAGGTCATTTACCTCTTTCAGCCTCAGTTTTTTCAACTCTATGACAGCAATACTACCCGCTTCAAATGGCAGGTAAGCCCTCAGCACCCCACCTGGATGGCAGGGAGGGCTCTATCCCTGTTAGCTGCTCCTGTGACTAAGGACTTCTGCAGATTGCTGGGGCAGGTCTCCAAACAAGAGCTCTAAAACGGCTGTTCCAAGAAAGAATTAGGAAGTCTTAGAAAATCTTCCTTAAGTGTTTTTTTCTAGGAAAATGGAAAATTTGTCCAGCAATCAGGCATCCAGCACCAGCCATGTTGTTTTGTTTTAAATTGAAAACCCAAACATTTTACAGGAAAACCTGGATCTCTTTGCAAGGCAAATCAGATGAGGATTTAAGATTATAATAAGACAGGAGGCCAAGAGTATGGCGATGCTGCTTGGTGGGGGCCACACAGGGTGGAGTCCGACCTAGGACTGAACTTTCTGTGGAATCGGTGCCACCGCTCCAGGGCAGTCAGGCGTTGCGCTGCCCTGGAAACCGTGCGCTCCGCGACCAGCCAAGGTGGCCCTGGACGTTTCTACCCCTTCTTAGAAGAACCTGGGGTAAAGCGCCCCAAGAAACCCGGGAGCAGACAGAAGGCAGCCAGCAGAGGCTTCCATACGCCCTAACGTGGGTGTGAGGAGCAGCGCCCACAGACGCTGCAGGAGGGTGGGAGTGAGTGATCCCCAGAGGGCCCGGGGCAGGCCCGGTGAGGAGGACTCGGTTGCCCCACCCCAACCCTTAAGGCGCTCTTCCAGGGAGGCCGAGCGCGGAAGCGAGTTGGCTCCGGGGAAGCAGGAGGCGCTCTCCGCACGTCTCCACGTCGGGGCTCGGACCTCAGTCTCCGCCTCCTGGTATTGGGCTCTCGGTCCCCAGGTCCCCACGGTTGGGCAGGCAGATCTAGCAGGCCCAGGGGCGCTCGCTCCCCTGGGAGCCGCCCCCAGCGTTTGGAAACTACCCAGCCGCGTTCCCTCCCGCCGCCCCCGGGCCGGGACTTGGAGGAAGTGCTAGGCAGCCGGGGCGAGGAG
Organism: Dolichotis patagonum; assembly: GCA_004027295.1. Lineage (NCBI taxonomy): Eukaryota > Metazoa > Chordata > Mammalia > Rodentia > Caviidae > Dolichotis > Dolichotis patagonum. The sequence goes on from PVJX010000103.1 coordinate 232,327, forward strand.
CCCAATCCCGGGCGCTGATGCGCGGGACTTGAGCGCTGACCGGCCACCCCCGCGGGCCGCGGAGCGCCCTGGCCGGGTCTGGCGGGGTCCGGCGGGGTCCGAGCGCCCGGAGCCCGGCGGACGCGGCAGGAGGTCCGGCCGTGAGAGTGACCTCACGGGGAGGGGCCAGCGCGGCGGGCCGGGCGCGGAGCGCAGCACCCAGAGCGCAGCGCCGAGCCCAGCGGACCGAGCGGCGCGGGAGAGCGCGCGCCGGCCCCGATGGAGCGGTACAAAGGTGAGGGCGCGGGAACCGGCGCGGCGAGCACCCCAGCCTCGGGCTCTGTGCGGGGAGGGAGGACGAGGGCTGGTCCCCGCGACTGGAGTGCACAGAGCGGGCTGTTCCCACCCAGGGGACCTGGACCCTGGCGGACGTGACAGCGACGTGGGCCGGGCAGGTGGGCTCCGAGGTGGTGGTCACGGCCCAGGTCCTTTGCTCTTCGCGCCCGCTGAGTGCAGGGGTCGGTGTGAGGGTCTTCAGAGGCTGTTCACCTGCAGGAGGGAGGGCGTGCACGCCCTCTTCACCCCCACTCTTACTCTGACGCCTGGGGAAAAAATGGGCGAAGGCCTCAAGTAAGGTGGCCACGGTGCCGCACTGCTAGGGGAGAAGGGCCAAGATGTTAGGTCCAGTCGCTCGCGGACAGCCCGGGTAGTGGGCTTCGTGCAGATCCGCGGAAAGAGCCTGCTTGGGGAGGAGGAAAGAATCTAGGGTGGTGGGGTGGGCTCCCCAGGCCTCCCCAGACGTCGTCCCGCAGCTTGGGTAGGCGTTTCTGTCCCAGCCCTATCCGCTCACACCCCCACGCTGGGTGCGGTGTGGGTGCCAAGCAGGTGGAGCGGAGGCTCGGTCCAGTGCGCAGTTGATCGAGTTTTGAACTTCCCCAGGGCCGGAGAATCCTGGCCAAACTCTGGCGGGCGGGCCCTGCGGTGTCCGTGCCCAAGTAGCACCCGTTTTCGGAGCCCGGGTTTGGAGTCCAGAAGCCTGGAATTGCAGATCTTTTTAAAGAGACACTCAGAGAGCTGCCCCTTAAGCTGCACCCTGCGGGCGTTCCCAACCCGCCTTTTCTTCGGAAGAACCTCTTGTGCTGTCTTGGCCAAAATTGTGAGAAAATACTTCTATATTTGTTTTCCCTTGGGAGAGGGGAAAAAATAAGGGAAAATGATCAGATTTGCAAGGAATCAGTACCGCGAGGGTTTCTTATTTCTGAAACGGACGTGAAAGGACTTTAGGGACTCGCTTTAGTTCTCTGAACCACTGGGGATTTTTTGACTTTCATTTTTCTCATCTGGGTCATTTGTTTACTGCTGAAGGCTAAAGACCCAAATCCTAGCTAGCGCTTCCCCTGTGAAGATAAGGGCTTGGTCTGCTGCAGGTGCTGGCTGAGGTGGGCAGTAGGGCTCAATTAATTGGCAGTCTTCGACTGATTCCTTCCTGTGGCCCGTCCCTGGAGCCTCACTGTATTTCTAAGTGGGTGGAGTTTTTCAGACCTTGGCAGTATTGGCCTTTAGCATCCTGTTAGCTCCCAGAATTGTGAAGCTGAGAGGATGTTGACCCCAGACTGAGGGACCTGGTTGCAAACTGAACCCAGCAAACAACAGGTGGGGTCTTTTCAAGTGCCTTTTTTTTTTTTTTTTTAATAAGACAGGGTCTCACTATGTACTGTATTTCAGGCTGACCTTGAACTCATGGCAGTCCTGCTGTGGCTTCTCTGAATGCTAGGATGACAGGCATATGACACCACACATGTTTCAAGTACCTAATGCCTATTATTTGCAGGTTTTCCTGTTAATATTTTCTAACTTGGCCAGGTGAAACCTCTTGGTTTTATCTTTCTCGCCTCAGGAATTGAAAATCCTCCTACCCTTAAAGAGGATCAATGAAGAGAGTCTTGTTAGCAGAAAGAATTGTTTGTTTTGGGGAACACATGTGTCTGCCTCATTATCTTGCAATAAATCAGGCACACAGAGATAAGTGGATAAATTTGAGAATTATCTAGATTGCAGAGGCTCATCCCACTCATTTTCCACTGTTTGACTCACAAGGAAAAAAAAATCTTTACTTTGAGTCTCACTGGTGTCCTGCTGCAATATTTTTGTTTTACCTTTCCATTAGGAATTTGAAGATCTCACCCTTCCCCAGGGATGTAGAATTCCTCCATTCTTTTGAGAGGCAGATAAGTTGTGCTCTGGAAACTTACTGAGTAGAAACTGCAAAATGAAATTTGTGCAAAAGGAAGGATCTCTGATGAGCTAGTGTCACGACTAGAATGAGTGGTCCCTCACTTGTCAGAGATTGGGAGCTTTTTAATTTTTTAAATCTAAGATCGAATTGTTATGGACAAACTAGGTATAATGTTTTAAACAATAAAGTTAAATGGAAAACCAGGGTTTATTTTGCTTCTCAGAACCTATGTAAAAAAATTACAAAGCACAATTCTTATGATAATGCCTCCTATGTTTTTAAGTTCCCAATTTTGAGATCTTGTTCTCCCAGATAAGTAGAATATTCACCTCTGTCTTTAGATTCTCAAAATGTTTTCTCTACTTTGTCAGTCTTAGGAAGTGGTTGCTATAGGAGGAATTGTTTTGCCGTATTCCCCAGCCTACTTGTTACACATTATACATTCTCCAAAAATTAGGAGATCCTTTACATTTTATGGTTCTCACTTGACTTCACACTGTCTTATAGGATGTAAAGAGAGGCCCAGAGCTAAATCATTGGACCATCACCCTGCGTCTCATCCAGAAAAACTTCCCAGACTTTCCTCCCAGTCCTTTCCAAGCCCTTCTGCTAGATAGCTGTGACTTTCTCAAGCAATAAAAAGGGGTGTGGAGTATGTGGGTTCCCTTTCTACAGGGATGGAGCTTTTATGAGAGTTTCTATAAAAAAGCAATGGTACAGTTGGTATGTCTTATAGATGAATCTCTTGGTGCTGTATAAGCAGTGTGAACCAGGCGGGGTGATGCACACCTGTAATCCTAGCCCTTGGAAGGCTGAGGCAGGGTTGCTAAAAGTTCAAGGCCAGGCTGGGCTACATAGTGAGTCTAGGCCAGCCTGAACTACATAGGGAGATGCTGTCTCAAAAAAAAGAAAAAAGAAAAGAAAAGGCGGTCTGACCTTTACAAATGCCCCAGATATGGTGCCACATCCTACAGGGTGCCTTGGAAAGATTCCCATCCTTGAGTGTTTACATATTTATGGCTCTCCTAAGAGCACCCTGGATTCCTGTACATGAGTCCATTGGCTGAACTCGCCCCTGTGGTCAAGGATTCTGGTTCCTATTGCTCTCCCAGCTGGTGAATGGGTCTGGAGCCAAGTGTGACTGACCTACTATCTGTGGATTGCGCTCGAAACATCATGCCTGAGCTTCCTGTGGTTGCGTCACACTTGGATCTAAACAGGCCTGGTGGAGATAGTCAAGTTCACTTTGAAGCGGAGTAATTAGCTGACACTGTGATTCCTCTTTTTCCTGTGTTCTCTAGTTTCTGGGTCTAATCCCTTGCTTCCCCATTTTGCTGTAGGGTCCTGGAGGTGTAGAGAAACTGTAAAGAGTCAGCAAATGCTTGAAGGCTTATCTGGGGCTTCAGAAATCTGTGATCAGGGAAAGTCCAAAAAGGAGAAACTAATTAAGAAAGATGGGCAGATTGATAACCTGCATTTCACCTTCTAGAATCATATTTTCCATGCCTATAGGCTTGAGTTTTCCTTTATCAAGGTTCATTCCAAGACAGTAGTGATTTTTAACCTTAGCTGCATGGGTCCCTCCAGGATCCTCTAAATACAGATGAGGGGACAGGGCATAGATGTGTAGGCCTCGTTCAACATTCTGATTTGTTTAAGAGTCTGACTTGGGCATTGTAGTCTTAAAGATTCTTTGACCCTAATAGTAGCCACATTTGAGAACCATATTTCCTTTAAGAAATGAAATGTCAAGACAGAAAAAAAGTGTAGTTGTTCCTTGGTTCCTGGATCCCCAAAGATGCTCACGCCCTCATATACAATGGTATAATATTTGCACATAACCCTCACACATCCTGCTGTATACTTTTAATCATTGCCATTACTTACAGTATCTAATACAACAGAAATAAACAGTTGTTATCCCGCATTGTTTAGAGAATAATGACAAGAAAAATGCCCATGTTTATTACAGATGCAGCCATCACAGGGCTGGCTGCATAATACTGTGAGCAACGACATAACATAATTTTCCCCAAGTACTTTTGAACCTTGCTTGAATCAGAGATTGCTGTGGAGTGCAGACGGTAATTACACCAACATGTTCCTCACCTGGAAAAACTAACAAATGTGGCATGAGATGGGTATCGGCTCAAAGTCGTAGGATGTCTCTTCACCAAATCTTATAAAACCTGCAGAAATCAGATGTAATTTACCTTCAGCTGTGGTAGGCTTTAAAGCCCCATGAGAATGCCGTTTCAGAACATCTGAACTGTGCTTTCGAGTCAGTCCCAAGCTCGGGGTTCCTTGTACTTGACCCTGAGCCCTCCCGACTGTGAAGCTCTTTGTGTGGGCGCCCTTGATGCCATGAAACGCAGTGGTCTCAGACAGAGAGACTGAGAGGTCAGTGTTGGTGCAGAAAGGCCCACGTGTGGGGGGATTTTGCTTGGGCCCTTTTTCTCTCCTGAAAGGGGAGGAGATTTGGGAACTGGACCGGTTCCAGAACAATTAAAAGGCCAGGAGGGGCCAAGGAGCTTCAAAGCTGAGGAAGTTGTGCCCATTTTCTTTAAAATCCCTTTAATGACAGGAAATGGTTCTCTAAAGACTTCTGTCCCCGGGGGGAGAGAGATTTTCCCCAAACCAAGGGAGGATGGCATGTTCGGTGAGGAAGGAGGGCAGCCATGGACAGTGGAGAAGGCAGCAGTGCAGGAACCTGGAGACCCAAGGGCTTCATGTCTTAGATCAAACCCCTGAGCACTCCAGGCCTCAGTTTCCCCATCCAGAAACCCGTGTGAGTGTTCCCTGTGTGACCCTCCAAGCACTCCTCCATGCTGGCTGTGCTGTGGTCACTGAGGAATCTGGAGGGAGGACTGTCTGGGGAGGGGAGTGAAGTGAGGGAGGGAACAGGGGTCAGTTTAGGATTGTGATTCTTATAAATAAAACCAATTTCCTGTTGAGACCGGGAGAGTTGCAACTTGGTGGGAAAGAGAATGCCATTGGCTATGTGGGGAATTCATCTCTCAAGGACTTGTATGTGACTGCGTCTCCAAAGATTGTTTAGCTCAGAACTATGTCTGTCTGAAACACAGAAAATTACTCCTCCAGTTTGAAAGACAGGTCAGCTGAATTTGCAGAGATGAAGCCATAGTCCAGAGTCCGACGCAGGATCTAATATCCTCGAGAACTGAGTTTCTGAGAGGAGAATTCCTGTTCAAGAATTTGTTTGGAAGGAAATGCTCAGAGCACTGTGGTACTCATACCTTCTCAGTGTCGTGTCAGCCAGGAAGCAACTAGCTGCTCACTTAAACTCTCAGTCTTCAGAATCAAACCCATGAGTCTTTTCTTCTAGAAAGCCTCCCCTGCGTCTCCCGCCCCCTCATTACTTTTGCTGTAGTCTTCTTGCTGCCTGATACATCATAGATTCTCCACAAGTCTGTTGTATTAACGGTACATTGTCTTGGAATTGCGTGTATATATGTTCGCCTGCTAGGTTAGGCTCCTTCAGAGACAGGAACTTGGTCATTCCTTTCCAAGCAACCCTCCCAGTCCCTAGTCACATAGCAGGGACCAGGAACGTAATTGGTGGATGGGTGGATGAATGACTGTCAGCCCAGACTGCATGAATGACTGTCAGCCCAGACTGCATATGGGTGCTCTGGCCCTGAAGAGCAGATTTGATTTGGGAAGAGAAATCTCAACGCCAAATCCTGAAAGTGGAGATGCGAGCCACGGTGGCTGCCCTGGGCTTCCCCGACTTGAGCCTTCTTTCTGTCTGTTCCAGCCCAGGGGTGTTGCTGCCTGGTGGTACAGAGAAGGATCCTGCAGGTCTCTGCCTGTGAGTATGAGCCTGTCTGTGCCCTCTGCAGCAGCTCCCCTGGCCCTGAGCGCCCGGAGCACAGACCTGGAGCTTGGCTTGCCCCGTGGGTGGATGGTGGGCTGCAGGAAAACATGGAGCCCCGCACTGGCCTGGGCACTCCGGGGCTGGGGCTTCTAATCTGGCTTTTGCAACTAACTTGCTGTGTGACCTTGGGCAAGTCAAGCTTCTGGTCCTTGTTTCTTCCTCTGTGCCAGTGAGGATAATGATGACTAATCTGCCTACTGGGATACTTGGCTGAATAATTCTGAAGAACTATTTAGGAATACTTTGAGAAAGGGAATGTTAAACAAACTCAGGGGGCAGGTACCCTAGGACGTCCGTGATGTGTGCCATGTGGGGGTCCTTCCAGTTAACTTGGGTGCCAGCTACACCCATCGTATGCTTTTCAAAGCTCTTGGGAGCTCAGAGTTGAGGCTGTTGCCTCAGTTCTCGGGCATCCCTGTTACCCAGACACAGCAGCCCTGTCAGCCTGCTTTGCTGGCTGGAACAGTGCAGGGCAGGGAAGTCCTCACTGCACACAGCCTGGTCCTGCCCGACTTCTCTGATGTCACGGGTCATTGACATAGAGACCCTTAAACTCTAATGGTAGCTTTGAACTCTTTGCTAATTTTTATCCCTTGCTTCTCAATTTCTCCTTAGTTGCAAAATTAACTAACCAGAAACATTGAGTAGCGGGGAATGAGATTGTACCAAGGAGACAGGGAAGAACTAGGATAGCCCTGATGCCGTGGATGGACGAGTACAAAGGCAGGAGTCGTAGTGCCCTAATGTCCCCACTGTGTGTGGGGCTGAATATTAGGAGTGGGAGCGGAGCCCCATCCCCAGCTGAAACCCTGCTCTTCTCTTAATAGACCCCAGAATTTTCTTCTCACTTTCTCAGGGCCCTCTTAGGGACTTTCAGGGGCAGCTGCCTGTGGAGATTGTGGAAACCCAGCCCCAGCCAAATACAAACCAACTGTCTGCCAGTGATTAAACCAAAGAGTCAGCTGTTAGCCGGAGCGAGCACCCTACTGTGCACCAGTGGGCCCTGGAGGAGCCTCTGCAAGGTCAGGTGGCCAGCTGTCCCCCATTTTCATGGCACCTCGAAGGTTTTACCACTGAAAGTCTCACATCCCAGGAATGCCTTTAGTTTTGGGCAAAAACGATATTCCCAGAACTCAGCTTTATTGAATGTCTCTAAATCAAGCACTTGGTTTATCTATTGCAGAGGTGAGCTCGAGCCAGGCATTCATTCTCTGATAAAATCTGAGGCTAAAAGATGAGCAGATCATAACAGACCAAGCATACCGACCAGACTCACAAGCCCACACATTATGATTCTGCATATCTTTCTTGAAAAGGCAAAACTACCTGAGGAGATAGGACACAGATAAGTACCATGGCTACTGGGCCTGGGCTTCATGGACCCCAAAGGGGTACAAGGGACATTACTGGAATATTAGAATTGTTCAATAACTTTATTGTGGTGGTGGTTACCCAGCTACATGTGTTTGTTAAAACTCAAACTATGTAGCTAACAGAGGAGCATTGTTTTGTTTTTGTTTTTTTTTTCTTGTATGTAAATTGCACATGAATACACCTGCCTTTTCAAAACTCCCTGTCAGTCAAATGCAGTGGTGCATGCATGTAATCCTAGCACTTAGGAAGCTGAAACAGGAGGATCTTGAGTGTGAGTCTAGACTGGGCTACGCAGTGAGATGCTATCTATAAAAACCAATAAATAAAACACCTTATCACAGTATGATGCTGCAGTATCAGACAAAGGATCCAGCTCCCACGAGGCTGATCATTGCAGGTTGCAAAAAAACAAAGTCTTGGTATGTTTGTGCCTATGGTGGAGCTGGAGGAAGAGCAGAAGGGTGTGAATTCTGGCACCAAAGAAAAAGTTAAGGGCTCCTGCTTGACAGTGCCCCAAATGTCTGCGACTTTATCAGTAGACACAATCACTGTACTACTGAAAGTTACCCCTTCATTTAAAGAAAAGGAAGAGAGATTCCCAGCAGCAGATGAGCCCAGCGGGGCCTGGGATACCAACCAGAGCAAGGGCTCTAGGTTCCCTGCTGGGAACTCTGCTGCTCCCCACACATGGATCTAATGCACTGGCTTTGGCAGCCTTTCTGTAAGTCTTCTTGATCTTCAGTGAAGTTACTGGACTGGAATTGACTGCCCAAGTCTGCACCATAATTATTTCCTGGTTGACTTTTTGTTGTTAGCAATCCTGCTTGTCTATCCTAGCTAGGATTGATTTTGAAGGGGAAGAACTCACGAGGTTGCCAAATAATGCATCTAATACCATGTGATATAAGGAGTTAGTCCTTTGTTTACAAGCAAGGAGAAGCCTCATGATACAAGGACAACATCACCAGCCCTCACTGTACCAGGTCAGGGGACAGGATATGGTGTCCTCCAAGATTGGAGGCATATCACTTTGTTGGTTCCCATTAAATCATGAGATCCTTTATTTTTTTAAAATCAAAACCCAAGGGCCAGGGATTTAGTTCAGTGTCTTAAGCACCTGCCTAGCAAGTGTGAGGTTGTGAGTTCGATACCCGGTACCAAAAAAAAATAAAATAAAAATAAAAACCCATGTCAAATTAGCCAGTTCTTCAGGTGAATTTTGCTGGGCTCTGTCCCCTGGAAGCTGGGTCTTCCTTAAGTACAATGCGTTGTACAGGTTGGAATGTCCATCCATTGAGGACCAAGTAATGATCAGCTGTGAAGTTACCAGGAAGATTTCACACATGCAACTCCTCTTAATCACATACATGTCCAAGCCACTGGTCACCCACAAGCAATCTTTCCTGTTCCACCTGTCCTGGGATGTTTTGGAAGAATTACAGAGATAGCTGGTACAGTCCTTAGTTTCTGTTGTCTTGACATTGTTGATAGGGCAGAGGTTGGAGATGCAAGAAGTATTTTGTGCAAATTTGTAGTGAAATTTCCTGGATGTGGGGTCAGGTATGGCTTGAGGCTGGTCTGCCTAAGAAAGACCAAGCTTGGGGCAGCTCAGGGTCCACTTTGGGTCTGAGGGTAAGAATGGGAGGGCTGCCTTATGCAGAGGAGCAATTGAGAGTGTGTGGGTGAGGAGATGCAGATACATCCTTACCTGGATCATAAACCACTGCCACCATCTCCCAGGGCTACTCCGTGTGCTGGCATCCCTTTGGGTTTGGGGGGCTGTCTTCGCCTTCCTGCTAGACCAACAAGTGGGAATCTCGCCATTTCCTTCCACCCCCTTCCCCCACCCAGTTTTTACACAACAAGATTTATTCATGTCAACTGTATTCAAGTCCCCAGATGGGGGTAGAAAAAAAGATTGTGTTGAATGAGCTTATTGTTTGGAGGTTTCACTGACTTCTTTTATTTAATGCCCACAGTCCTAGAACATATTGAGTTGATTTACTGAATTTCAAATCTGGTCTTTTCGGAAGAGACTCTGCTAGAGTTAGTGTCCCTGGTTGCAGGGCTGACACCTTTGGGGTGACAAGTTTGCTTGGTGCATCTCAGCTTCATGCTCTTGAGTCTCCTTAAGGGTAAATTTTCTGTTCCAGCCCAAGACTGCCAGTGAGCTGGAGATTGTTACCACCCTATGGCTGTCTGTGTTGTCAGCACCTTTGTGGCATTCTCCACTAACATTTTGAAAAGATAAAGATGCGCACTGCCACTCAGCATTGTTAGCACCTTGTGGCTCCTGCTTGGCTTTCTTCCTTCCTTTCCTTCCTTCTTTTCCTCCCCTCTCCCTTCCCCTTCCTTTTCTCCCTCTCTCTCTCCTTCTCACCTCCTTCCACCCCTCCCCTTTGTGGTGGCAAGGGCTGGCGGTTGAGCCCAGGGCCTTTACACTGAGGTATACCTTTAGCTCTTTTTTATGTTGAGATAGAGTCTTTCTAAGTCTCTAAGTTGCCCAAGCTAGGCTTGAATTTTCTATCCTTCTGCCTCAGCCCTCCAGAACATTGGGATTATAGGTGTGCACCACCAAACCTGTTTCTTGCTAAAGGGAGAGGAAACAAAGGATGGCAAAAGGGCATGTGTTGGGCAGAAGCACTAAGTATCAAGCAGCCTTATGCCTGTCACTCTCCTGCCCGTTACAGTATGGCCATTCCTTGATGGGCACAGCAGAGCCGGCCCTTGTTCAGCCTCACTCTGCGCCACAGCCATACAGGACTCCTGCTCATTGCCCACTCTGAGCTTTTGCAATTGCCCGAAATGCACTCCGCAGAGGGCTGCCTGGCAAGCTTATAAGTCCGAGCTTACTCAGCCTTGTCGCTTTGATCTCCGAGTATTGTTAGAGAGGATGTCCCTACTGTTTGTGGCCTGGAGGCTGAGGGTCACCAGGGAGATGGTCAGGCGCAGTGGTGTGCAGGGCAGCAGCACAGCTGCCTGGTGATCGGTCCAGGTGACTGGAGCCTTAGGGATCGCCTAAGAGAAATATCAGGGATACTTGAGTTGGGTGGGTCTCATGCCTCACTGGAGTTGATGGAAATCTGTCTCTGGCCTGGAACAAAGAAGGTTAGGCTAATCCATGTGCACGAGAGAGTGTGGGCCGTTTCGTTATGCCTGGTGGGGCTGCACGCAGGCCCTCAGTCTCCCTCTTCCTCTTCTCTCTTTCTTGTTCTTTTCTTGTGCTTCCTTATCCCCACCCCCCTTGACTGTCTCCCATTTCTTCCCCCTCCTTTTTTCTGCCAGTTCCATTTTGCAGGGAAAAGAGATTGCCACTGAGACTCTAAGGCCAGAAAAATCCATGAAAGAGAACACCCACCCCTACCCTCCTGTCCCCAGGTCTCTGCTAGTCAGTCTTAGACTCTTCTTGTACGTTGAGCAGCCATAGCCAGAATTCCTGGCCTCCAGTAAGGCTCCAGTAAGGATATTTTGCTCCCACTTGAAGAGGAGCCAAGAACTTCAGGACAGCTCTGCTGCTCTTCAGGCCCCCAGGCATTGCCATACAGGGCCTGCTGCAGAGAATGCCAAGCCCCACAAGCCTAAGGGCCCAAGCTGCTTGCTAACCTAGGACCCTGCCAGCCCCATCTGGCCTCGTTTAGGTGAGCATCTTGATGACTAGGACAGGGAGCTCTTACTTTCTTTCTATGGGTCCTTAAAGGAATCTCTTGGCCACCACAGGAAGGGGTGGGATCAATAGTCCCAGCCTGTGTGTGGCCACTCCCTCTGCCAACCCATGCTCTTTGGAAACAAGAGTCAGAGGAGGGCTGGGCACTGTGCAGGGGGAGCATGAGAACGCCGCATTGTTTGGATAAAAGTTCCAAGCACAGGGACTCAGCATTGACTAAAATAATTTTTCCCATTGACCTCCTGGCTTCCCAGCGGGCAAGCGCCCATCTCTCGTCATCTGATGTTGGTTTGGTGTGTGTCACTGTAAACAGTTCTGTCTGGGAGCAGATCTCTGAGAGTTATGGGATCCAGGTGTTGCTTTGGCTGCCACACACTAGTTCCCTCGAGAGTGGAAGGCCGTTGTGTTCTCAGAGGGAGAACTAGCTGCTGCTTTTGAGATCAGATCCTCCAGGAGCGTGGCTCCCCGTCTATCCCCCCTGCAGGGCTCCACTCAGGAATGGAAGGTGTTTTAGGGACTCCAGTTTATTCGCAAATCTTTGAGCAGTGAGCTCTTGCTTCTCTGAACCAAGTTAAAAGTGCAGATCCCCTTGGCTTTTTCAAGTGTGCAGAGAAGCACAGGATGCTTATTGATAAACCAACATCCCATGTCCCTTGTGAGAGGCCGGGGCTCACTGACCAGGGCAGATGAGTGGACTCAGTCTGTTTCAGCGTGACATGGACCATGACAGTGGGAGCCTTTCATTCTAAGCAGAAAGCATAAGCGGCCTTGGACACTTGATGACTTCCCTGTCCCTGGCAATAGGATTGGGAGTTATCTCAGAACAAAAGTGGGTGGGGATTGCATTGGAGCCTGCCCTTGGTAGATTGGGTGACTGTGGGGAAGCCCTGCCTTGGGCACCGGACCCACTCCTCTCCCTATAGCTTTAAGCATTTACAGGCATCAAGTAGGATCAGAACATTCATGCACACACAAGTGTAGGGGAGAAGTGGGTGGGATATCAGTCAGCCCATTTCCTCACATTGTGTACCGGCTGCCTTCAAAAGTAAGCCTGTTGTCCAACAAGATCATTTTCCTGCTGAGTTTGAAGTTGGGGGCAGGACAGAAAGTTCTGGAGTCCTGGCTCTGTTGGGATGGAGGGGCTGGTTCCTTGGGATGTCTGCATGCTTGGCTGCCATGTGTCTATGGGTTTCTTCTCTGGTTTGAAAAAAGTAAGGGCAGTCACATAGCTAGAGCAAAACGCTACTGTTATTGAGTGTGAGAGTGGTTTAGATTCAGGAGGAAACAGCTGGCTGGCAGGAATCCTGGTGGGGTCTTGGGTAAGATTCTGATGTGTCATTAATGACTCTATTTGGTACATTTCTGGCTCAAGTACACTTGGCAGTTGTGGCATTTTGTGGCTGAGAATTGAGGGCAAGAATGGAAACTTCTTTCTTTCAGAATAATCCTGACTTTCTTACCTGCCTTGATAGTTTAACTTGGCTGTGTATGAGCATTTCTCTTTCTAGGATTTTCTGTCAGGAGTTCCTTAGAGATGTTAGCACATTGCCACCAGAGTAAGAAAAGTCCGGATTTCTAAGGCCCCTGAGCCAGGCCTCCTTCCTTGACTACAGGCAGTGCCTGGCATGATTCTCTAGTGGCTTTAGAGATATCAAGGAAGCAAACTGTGCCACACTGGAGAGCTCCTTTCCCGTGTGTCCAGTCTCTGCAGTCGCTCCTGTCCTCACGCTGTGTCCCAGCCACACTGGACTTCTCATAGCTACTAACCTTGGCTTTTGCATGTGCTGGACCATTGGCCTGAAGTGCCCTCCCCTCAGGACTGCCTGGCAAGCTTATTTGTCAGGGCTCACTGAGCCTTGACGCCTTGATGCACAGCCTGTCCAAGCTCTTAACCTCCGGTGTCCTTTGTACCGTGGTCACTATGGCAGTGTTAGAGCTTCTGGGTGGAAGGTCTGTATCTCCAGTAGGCTGTAAGCTCCTTAAGGATCAGTGATGTTATTCCTCATGCTCATAGCACCTAACCCCATATGTGAACAGGACTTAGATGGCTGAGACATGGTGGTTGTTCTCAGGCTTTCTGAGAATCGGTTTGTATCAAGGTTAAGGGCCCCATTCAACTGTGGAAACCCTGGGCAGCTGCCAGATAGGTAGCGGGTATTTACAATGTCTAAAATCTTCAGGAGATTAGCATTTAGGATATACAAGAAACCCCTGTGCATCGACCAGTGAAAGGAAGAAATCTCAATAGAAGATAACAAAGGGTGTGAACAAGTGTTTATACGTGAGGAAGCCATCAGAATACTAACAAGCATCTAAAGAAATATTTGGGTTCATACCATCATCAGAGACAGCCTATCCAAAACAGCCACCTAGTAGGCTGGCATGAACATGTGACACTTGCAGGGATGGGATCCATTGTGGTCATACCCCGAAGGGGGTGCAGGTGGGACTGCCAGTCTAGGAAGCAGGCAGGCTTTTGTTTGTTGCATTGAATATGAACTTACCATATGGCATAGAAGTTCCCAAAGAAGTATCTGCTCAGGCCCCTCGGGCAGGGCTGAGGCTGACCTCTGCAGGATCATTTGTTGTATTAGAGACTTAGAAGCCTTCTTGGTGTCACCTGGGAGAGGGCTGTACAGCATAGAGATTTCTACAGCAGCAGAGATAATGGGTCAGGTGTCCATCTAGCAACTTAGATATGGATCATTAGGACATGAGACTGACTGAGGAGTCAGAAGAAGAATGGGAAATTGGACAACAGCATTTACAACTTTAAAGATGTGTAAAGCTGTATACATTAGCAGAACACATACAAACAAATTGGCTTCCGAATGGGTGTGGAGAAGAAAGGAAAATTTCAGGAGTTTGCTTCTAGTCTATTTATGATACCAGAAGCCTACAGATACCTGTGATTTGAGGCAGAATTGTGTGTGTGGGCAGCACCAGAAGCTGAAGCCGTGTGCTGTGGGAAAGATGGGAGGAGACTCCCTGCCCTGTGTCCAGCCTACACAGGAGCCCTGTGCCTTCTCCTGCTGGACTGCCCAAGGCTTTCGCATGAGGTTGTGATCATAGACCACCTTTGTGTCTGACTCTAAAGTTTACATTTGGCCTTCACATAGGGGAAGGTACCAGAAATCAATCATCAGAGAAGGGAGGAGTTTCTCCTGCCTATACCCCCTTTAGCCAGGATGGCTGGGCTGCATTTTACAGTTTTATGTGTCTCAGTTGCCTTCTGCCACTCTGAGTGCCTGCACTCTTAGTCATCTTTGGGTCTGCATTGCTATGCATAGGTCATGGCCAAGAGCCAGAAACCAAATGTTTGTCAGATTGAGTAGAAGGCTGTAAAATTGTTTTTTTCTCAGTACCTGATTGCTGATTTAGGAGTCCATTTTGTTCCCCTCTACCCTGGATATTGGAAAATTCACTTGAAATCAATGTACCCAAGCATTCCTTTTCCTACCTCAGGTTTGCATTATTTGGACAGATTTGGCTCCCCATCTCTCTTGTTTCATCGCCTCTATTTCTACTTGAATCAATAATATTGCTTGGGTTTACCTTTTTTAAAAGCTTTGTTTGAGATTCAGGAGGTCATGTGGTAAAGAGCCATTTCAATCAGTATAAGACCCACCTCCACTGGTTCTGCCCAACACCATATTCTGTCTGGGCTCAGGAGGCAGGACCCGAACTGCTGGGGGTCTGGAGCATGGGTAGAAGAGCAGTACTTAACCCCTTTGAGTGTCGGCTCAGTGGATGGGCAACAAATACAACTGCACTTCAAGCCAAGAACTAAACAATAAAGTTTTCAGAAAATGGAAACAATTCTGAGATTGGCTCTGATGGTTTGACTATTTTCTCATTGTTCATTCTTGGGCAGTGGATGTTACTTATCAATAGGTATTTCCCTCTTCCAGGTGTTCTGTATCTGGCCTGTCCATTTACTGACAGTGTTCAATTTCTGCTCCATTCTCTGGACCTGAATGCCCAGCTTCTGGGTTTCTGCAATATTGGTTGCTTAAGTGATGGGACAGTAAAGATTTTCATTTCTTTTTTGCTCAAGTTCGCATGTTGGTCCCATGGTCCTTTCTAGTGCAAAAGATTTGTGATGTTATATAAGCAGAAATCCCCTTTCATGCAAAAATTTCCAAGAATTCATACAATAGGCATTTTTTGAATTTTACTATGTGCCAAGTGTTGTACCTAGGTGCTGAGGTAAGACAGGCATAATATTAACAAGGTCCCTGGAGCTTATTAGTGGAACTTAGATTCTACTATAATCAAACTCTAAATAAGCAATCATAGTTATAAAACAGGGATAATTTTAGGTAATAATATGTAACACAAAGAAAGCAGTGTGTTGTGAGAGCACTTTGGTGGTGGCAAGCCAGCATCTGCCAGGTTGGCCACGAAGAATCTGTCTAGGGAGGTGATACTTGAATTGAGACTTAAATGGAGAAGAGGAACCTGCCATGTGGACATCCAGGATTGAGAGTGTTGGGCAGAGGAAGCAGCAAGAGCAAAGGTTCTGAGACCACCACATGCTGGAGTGGTGTTCACTGGAGGCAGGCATGGGAGGGGCTAAGTGGAAAGAGCTGGACCATGCCAGCTCTGGGCTTTGGTCTTATTCTGTGAGGCTCAGTTTCCCAGCCCAAGCCTCGTGGCCACTGCTTCTTTGGAATGGCTAGGGCATAACCTGCTAGACTACCTGGGATTCAGGACATATTATTTTCTGCAGGAAAAATCCAAGCATATTCTGAAAAATGTCTCCTCCATATTTGCCCAAGGGGTGCTAGAAGCATAATACCCTTAGCACATTGCACTAGAGAGGGCTTGAGGGTGCAAAAGGACATGAAAAAAACCCTTCGGCCCCCCAGCTCCTGGTCTGAGATGCCTGAATGATGGTTGATGTTCTTCCTACCAGGCAAAGCCAAGAGAAAAAGCAGCTATTTAGCTTCTGAACATTACCAACTGTCTCCCAATTGCTTTTCTGTAAGAAGCAGTGAATTTCACTCTCTGCTGCTGAGATTCTTTGAGGTCTGGGCTTTGTTGTAGGGATTAGAATGGCTGAAATTTCAGGGTTTGGCTTCACTCAGACTGGGTACACATCATTACCAGGCACTTGCGACTTTGGACAGTTACTCTTCCCAAGCCTGATATTTTTCACCAGAAAAGGGATGCTACATCTTCCTTGGGGAATTGCAAGGACTGGATGAAATTTGGTACTTGGGGAGCTTGTTGGTAGGTCTAGCACATGTGGCTAGAGCTGTGAAACGCTAGTTGTTGGTGGTGAGTACTAGTGAAATAAGATTTGGAGCTAAATTTATCATGTATCTGCCCTGTTTATTTCTGATGCCTACAGCCCTTGCTTTCAGTGATGCTACATTTAGGCTGCGGAATGGAAGGAGGAAGCTGATTCATTAAAGAGAGTCCTCGCGATTTCTAAACCTAACAGTAGGAGAATGTTGTACCTCAATCCTTTGTTGCTCAGGTCTCAGTTTTTCCCACGTGTAGTGATCATTGATATCTGCCTGTCACAGTCTTACTGGGAAGATGGATTGAAAACTATGCATAACTGTTCTGAAAAGTGAAAAGCCCTAGACAGTATGAAGGGTAAGATCTCAGTGTTATACTGGGAAATGCGATTCCAGGCTAAGGGAAGTGTGTAGTGTCACCATCGCCGATACCAGTTTGCTGTTGACTCATTAGTCACCCTGGAGCATTTATAGTTGGGAAGCAGACTCCCCTGGTCATAGAGAACCAGGGGAGGGTGGAATCTTCTTTGAAATTAGCTGATGAAGTGAGAAATTAATAGAGGATCGTGTGGACTTGGAGGCGAAGGCCCAGTATTGACACAGTCAGGCCGGTGAAATGCATTTTAGCCCTACAGACAGTGGGTCCTTCCGTGCCAGCATGCCTGTCCACAGTGTGTGGGCCCTCACTTTGCAAGCACAGAGGAAGGAAAGCCCTGCGTGGTCACAGGACTGATGCCTGTGTAGTCTTGACCCTAGTTGCATCTCCAAAAGGACCTCTCCTGGGAGCCATGGTTGCTGGTTATGTTTTGCTAGATTACTCTCTAGCTTGGCCATGGGAACTCTTGAGCCCCATGGGTGCCACTGTGGGGTGCGAGCGGCACTGGCTGCACCTTGGGTAGGGCAGGGCTGATTGAGGACACATTCACGTCACTGATCCCCACTTAGCAGTGTCTCTGCCATGAGGAAAGCTCCCAATATCAACCCTGGTTGTTCATCTTTCTGCCCTGTAGCTGCTGCTGCCTTTGTGATATTAAATGGATATCAAGATTAAGAGGAGCTATTAAAATAATGAATGCTGGTACCTTCTACTTTTTAAATTTCAAGATATGTCTGCCCCTCACAATATCCCAGGGAAATGTATTGGGAGGCCTATGATTTTTTTCTCTTTCTTCTGTATGGAGGGCTGGTGGTTTAACTTACCTGTCACACAGCTACTGCCTGGGAAGCTGTTACTCTGCCCGCCCCTGTCACTGCCCATGTTGGCTGCACATCGGCATCCTCCCCTTGGCATTTTCTGCTCATCATCACACTCAATCCCTAGAGACACGTAAGAGAAGGTGAACGTGAACTACCCGGTACTTACCCTCTTTCAGGTTCTGGGTCTTCCCAAGATTGGCTGAGTGACTGGCAAGGATCCCATAGGAAAAGAATCTTAGAACTTCCTTTGACATTCTTGGCATTGCTTTGGATCAGGGAGAAGTCTTGGAATGCAGGGACTTGTTCGCCTAAGCTAGACTAGCTAGAAATGTTAATAAAAGGTTTCCTAAAGGTTTTTTGTCAGACACTTTCATCTTACTCCAGGCCAGCAGAATCAGGACTGGTGTGTGGGGATGCGGGGGCAAGGATCCAGCATTAACGTTACTAGCGTTCTTCTGGGAATCAAGAAGATTGAGGCCAGAGGCCGCCCAAGTCAAAGGGCACAGTGAGGCTGGCAGGATCCTCACCTAACTCCATCTGACTCTGGAGCGCATCCTGCTGCTTTGTTTGGCCTGATCGACCTACACATGGTCTCCAGGCTCTGATGGCTTCAAACGTGGCCTGCAGCCGTGTTTGGATCTGATGTTAAGTAGGGTGTCAGGCCCACTGGCTGCAGTGCCACCATTTAGTGTGTCCCTTGAGGAGGGAAAGGGTTCCTCACCGATGCTCAGAGCTGAGGGCGGGACTCTGTGACTACCACAGAGGAGAGCCCTGGCCTGATGACAGAACCTTGTCCAAAAGGAATCTTCTTTGCATGCCCTGGCTTCCAGGTCTTCCTTCTGACACCAGCTGCTCAGGCCGGGCCTGTGTGCATGCTGTTCCATATGACAGAGAGTGTTCTACCAACCCGCCACCTGCCTGATCACACTGCCCCCTCCTCCTCCTGCAAGCCGTCTTCGAGCATGTCTGGCTCTGTACACTGTGTGGGATCCCATCAGTACTTCCCTGCAGTGGCTTAGGTGTGTCACTGTTCCCCCTGTCTCAGTGTCCCTATGTGTACTGTTATATACCCTAAGATGTCAGCAAGGGCTTAGCATGGAGTAAGCATTCACTTCGTTCCTGATTCCTTGCAGGAGTTTCTGTTGAGTTTCCCTCCTGCCCCTTTCTAGTAGGCCTGGAGCTCTGGAAGGTCCAGGATGAGTGTGGGGACCCAGTTCCACCATGGGTACAGGGATAAGAGGTCAAGGCACAGTCTTTGACTGTGGGCACAGCTTACAGGTGGTAGTGGTTTTGACTATGACCTGTGGCCCTCTCTGGACCTGGAGGTGAAGGTGGTGTGCTCTTGTGGTACTTCCTGGGCTATGTGATCAGTGGATGATTCTTCATCTTCCTGCTCTGGCTTCCTGATTCTGTCTGGGCAGAGCAAGGTAAGCATTCTTCCCACTTCCTACAATGTGAAGGGAGAGATAAGTGAGGGTGTCCTTACTTAGAAAATGAGTCTCACCAGAGGCAGCGTTCAGCCACACGCTGCTCAGCCCAGCAGCTGTCTCTCATTTGTTGGCAAATGTTCCCAGTGATGAATGTCCTCCATCCTTGCTTGCAGCCAGCCCTCAATGGAGGCTTTGGGCAAGTGTGTGTGTGGGAACAATGGCCCTTCTGAGAGAGCCCTCAGCAGATGCTCCCAAAGAAGTCAGTTCATCACTTGGAGCAGGGTCAGGACCACAGACAAAATACCATTGATTCCACGGGGAAGGCCGGGGTAGCCATGGAGAGAGTTAGGCTGAAGACAGAATCCCTGGGAAGGACAGGATTCACGGTGACTGAGAGAGACCCTGAGTCATAGGAGGGAATGGCCCCACCTTTCATCCACTGTCTTCTAGAAGTTTACTTGCAAGATGGTGGCTCATTCTGACGATGCATTTGCATTTCCCTCTGGCCTCACTGGGTCATGGGAAGTATGTGATGCTGCGTGTTCTGCTGTGGGGTGAACCAGGCACTGGGGCTGAGGGCGGCGGAAGGTGAGCCATTCCTCACCTTGGGCCCTGCGACCAGCTGGAGTCACTGGGCTTTATTCTTCCAGTAACCAGGCCAGAGTGGAAGGGGCCAGTTGACAGGAAGAAAAAAATGAGTTGGGGATTCAAGGAGAGTCACAGGCGGTGGCTGGAACAGGTGCCTGAGACTCTGCAGCCTTGGGGTGAGGCATCCACTACTCCCACCTCCACCTCCTCCTGGTTTTGTTCCCTCCTGGGGCTGGGGCTCCTGAGTAGCTAGGGCAAACATACAAGTCAAATTTCTAAGCTATTTGGGCCCAACTGGGCAAACTCAATTTTTTTCTCTCCTTTTCTTTGTTATTATTCTCAGATGGAGTTCTTTTAAATAATTTAAAATAGTGTAATAACAACTACACAAGTCAAATGAGCATTTTAGCCAGTAAGGAGTTCCGTGTAGTAATTTTGTGTCTGCACTTTCATGCAAATATACCTTTAATTTACATCTATATTTTAAAGCAAAAGTCATACATGCTTATTACTGTTTATGCATGAGCAGCAGAAATGTATAACCTGGAACATGAAAATCCCTAGAACTCTACCCTTGATGATAACATCTCTCAGACTTACATTCATCCATGTATTTTCTCTCCTCTTTTTAATAATTCTAGCTGCTCCTTCCACCCTTTCCTGCTTCATCCATTTCTTTCTCTTAGCTTTATATTTTCTTTCTCTCCCTCCCTCCCTCTCTTTCCCTTTTCTACAGTCCTGTCCCTTTCCTTCTTTCCAACTCTGGAGCAAAGCATTAAAAAGCAAGAGAGTGCTGGAAAAAAATACGCTACCCCCTTCGCCCACCATCCCTTGTTCCAGTGTATTATGTGTCCTTCCACACGCTGTCCAGCAAGCCTATGTGTAATCCTTCCCCCTGCCTCCTCTGGAGCATAACACTGTTGAGTTAATACTGATGGGGTACTGTGTTCCTTATGTTGCCTCGTGGTATTTTCTCTATATGGGGACCATGCCATTTATATAGTCAGTCAACATTAAGTTTTTCCCCAGTGGTTTTCCCGTAACAATGTCACCATGATTCTTCTTGCATATAGGTCATTTCAGACTCATGGAGGATATCTGTCCTGTAAAATCCCAGAATAGAATTCGTGGGTCAAAGGGTGTGTGTGTGTTTATAGTTTATATAGATATTGCCAAATTGTTCTCTTGGGAGATTGTGCCTTTTTTTTCAGTAATAGGGATTGAACCCAGGGTTTTCATACTGAGCTATGTCCTCAGCCCTTTAAAACATTAAAAAAAATTTTTGAGACAAATTCTTTCTAAGTTTTTCTCTCCTTTCTTCCCTCACTTGCTTGCTGATTTCTTTCTTTCTTTCTTTCTTTCTTTCTTTCTTTCTTTCTTTCTTTCTTTCTTTCTTTCTTTCCCTTTTCTACTGTCCTATCCTTTTCCTTCGTCCCAACTCTGGTGCAAAGCATTAAAAGGCAAGAGAGTGCTGTAAACATTACTCACCCATTCATCCACCATCACTTGCTTCTAGGATGCCCAAGGTGACTTGAACTTGCATTCCTCCTGCCTCAGTCTCCCAGAGTACTGGGATTATAAGTGTTCACTGCCACATATAGCTTTTCTTCCCTTTTTTGAGATGGGAGACTCATTATGTTACCCAGGCTTGGCTCAACTCCTGGACTCAAAAAATGATTCAACTGTGTTGGCTTCCTGAGTAGCTGGGACTACAGAGATGTACCCCATGCCCAGCCTGGTTTCTCTTTTTTTATTCTTTCTCAGCAAAGTGTCTGAGTGTCTATTTCCCCATAGCTTCAATAACACAATATTTTCAACCTTTATCATCTTTGCCCCTCAGAATGGCTAACAGTATCTCTAGGCTGCTTCTCACTGATTTGAGAGAGACAGACAGAGAGAGAGAGAGAGATAAAGACAGACAGATAGACAGAGACAGATGGAGAGACAGAGAAAGAGACAGACAGACACACTCTGTTCATATGCTTGCCTGTGGAGTTATTGGTGTTCTAAAATTAATTTTGTAAGACCTTTCTATGTTAGGGAAACTATCCCTTTGGATATGAGCTACAAAGATTTCCCCTATTTTTTTGCCTTTTGACTCTTATGTTTACTTTTCCAAAGTAGGATTTTTCTGTGAAATATTTTTTTGGTTGGTGTGGTCAAATGTATCTCCTTTTATGGCTCTGGATTTTGTTTATACTTAGAAGGTCTTTCCCTAAAATTATACTTCAAAAATCCTCTGATTTTTTAAAAATAGCTTTGTTGAGATATCATTCATATCTACATACAATTCACTTATTTAACATGTACAATTTAGTAGTTTTAAGTTTATTCACAGATATATGCCATTATTTTTACAGCACGATTTGGAACATTTTTTTCACCTCAAAAAGAAACCTTTTGGTGATCACTCTTTCATTCTCTGCAGCCGCCCCCACCCATCCCTGAGCAGCCACTAACCTACCTGCTGGCTAAAGAGCTCCCTTTTCTGGACTTTCATACAAATGGAAGCGTACAGTACGTGGGCTCTTGTGATCAGCTTCTTTCACTTGATTTTATGTTTCTAAGGTGCGATCCAAGTTGAACAGTGTATTAGCACTTCGTTCATTTTTATGACTGAATAATATCCCATGGGTTGGGTATGCATGGATGTAACACATCTTTATCCATTCATCCATAGGTGGACACTTGGTTCTTTATACATTTGGCTAATTAATGTTGCTATAACTGTTTGTATACAAGTATTTTTGTAAATGTATGTTTTCATTTCTTTTGGGTATATCTACATATATCTGTAGTTATTTCACTATACATATAGTATATTACATATACATAATGTATTTCACTACATATATACTCACATATATGCAAGTAATTTTTGGGTTACTTAGTAACTTTGTTTTATCAGTTAAATAGCAGCCAGATTATTTTCCAAAGTGATGTCATTTTACAGTCCCATGAGCTGTATTTTTTCTATGCTTTTGTGATCTTATTTTTTTGTGTTTTAACTATTTAAAGCATCAAAAATTCTTCATAAGGTATAACATGGGAATCCAAATTAATATTTTTCTAGATGACTACCCAATTGCACCAACAGTATTTTAAAAATTGTTTTTCTTTTCTAGTGTTTGTATCATAAACAAAATCCGCCTATCTTTTCCAATGAGCTGTCTCTCCATTTATGTGCCATTAATATATGGTTTTAATGTCATAGTATGTTTTTGTGACTTGCTCCCTCATGTTCACTTTTTTTAATGCTTACTTTTGAAAAACCCACTCATTATAAGCATTTCTTCTACCGTTATGTATAGCACAGGGTCACAGACTGTACAAATCAGACCCAGCATCATTCCTGCCACCTAAAAGCTTCTAGAAAATGAGAGCTAGTTTAGTTCCCAAGCATTGTAACACATGTGTTGCATGAATTATTCAATCCTAACCAGTCTATGAGGGTGGGTAAAGTTTTTCATTCTTAGCATTGGCAGGGGGAGATCAAGGCTTTGAGACAAATCTGGAGATAGCAAATTATAACATTGTCCTCAGAATGCACTGGGTCAGGTCCCCTGGATAGTGGGACTGTCCAGGGCAGGGTGGTGTGAAGTTTTATTGAGTGACTTCCCTGTACCTGATGTCTGCTTCCTAGTGATAGAGCAACTGAGACGAGTGAGTCTTGTGCAGAGAGTCCTGTATCTTGGAATGGGAGCCTTTCAGACATAAATAAGGTCATCACCCAGCATGCATTGCAATTGAGAATCGAGACAGTAGGGAAGCAGGGGTTTGACTTTTATGAGGTTCAAGATCACTGGCAGGGATGGAGTTTTGCCTTCCCAGCTCTATTAAGGCATAGCAAAAGTATTTGCCACTAAAACATGTAAAGGCCCAACCATTGAAATCCTCATGTTTTCCCATGTCTTTGGCCTTGGCTGATTTCTACTCTCGGGGAACTGGTTGACTCAAGAGCCCTACTTAACTTCCATGTCCTCAGACTTTATCCAACACTTGGGGTTTGGGGTTACTGAATTAGGAAAACGTCATGTGACTGCCGTAGCAGTGTTCCTTTTTAGGAATAGGAGGTATACACCCCTATGGAACAACAAACCTCAGAAAGATATGCCTAGAAATAGCAATAAAAATGCAGTCCACATTGCCTCAGTATTTCAGAACTTCTAAGGAGAAGTGACTCTTTCTTCTCTCCTTTTCATCTGCAAGAACATTTGCTTCATGGGAAAACTTTTGCGAAGTTTTAACTATTCCACTGGGTGGCGAGTGACTTGTTCTTTATGGTTTCATCGTGGGGAAATAGTTGGGGTCTTTCATTTACACACTAAATCTCCTGGCCTCCTGGGAGATAATGACAAATATTTGTTCAGAGAAAGCTTATCAGCTTGTCCTAGAAAGGGCTCAGAGTTTTGTATGTGTTTTACCTTTTCAGGACTCCATCCTGGGGTCTACAAGGTTAAGAGAGTAATAGGTATAAGCTTCAGTAGCATCAGACTGAAAATTCCCAGTCAATTTCCTGTGTGAAAGCTAATGTTTATTTTAGAAACATTCTTAGCATTGAAGCCAGAAAGAATTGTAAGTATTTGTCTTGGAATCCCATAAACAATGTAAAGAAAAACATCTTTGAGTGCTTTGCAAGAAGAATTCATTTGACGACTCGTACCCTCATTCAGAAGCCCTTTCCCTTGGGCTACTTTTACTCCAGCAGCTCCTTGCCTGAGGGGCTCCTTGGCACGTGGGGACACAGCCCATGGTTGGTGTGGCATTCATGAAGACCCAGAAAAACTATGATTCCATTTCCTAAGAAGCACTGCTAAGAAATGTTGACAGAGAATACACTTGACCCCTCTGCAGTATCTCTCAGACACACAGAGGACTATAGTGTCCTTTGAGTGGAGCCACCTGTGATAGTTGATTGATTTTGGTCAACTTGAGAAGTTTAGAGGCTTAACTAAATCAGCTCAGCCATTCTTCATGCTAGGAACTAGAGGACCCACTGCAAGGGCGGCTTGTCACCTGGCCCATACAAAGGGGAAATGAGAGAGGAGGGGCTTGCTTTTGTTCTTGGAGAAGCTCCACTTTGCCTTCAGCTTGGACATCATCTCCTGGCTTCTAGCACCAATTCTTTGTCTTCTGCCTTGAAATTCTTCAGCCTTCTGGCATAGGCTCTTCAGCCTTCCATCACAAACTCCATATATGGACGGGACACTGCAGTGAGCTAGAGACCTTGGACTGAAACCTTTAACCTCCAGTGTGCAGACACCCTGTGCATGCTTCCTCATCTGACTCTGTGGCTGACCATCATAAACCAATCTTGTCATTTCTTATACAATTGTATATTGTGCTACGTCTGGTTCTCCAGTAAAACACTGACTGATACACTACCTCTGTCCTGTTCTCCAGATAGGCCTCTCTGGCCAATAGGCCTTTCCTCTCTTGCTTCCTCTGCACTTGGTTATTAACTATTTTGAGAGATTGAAATCAAAGCATTTGAGGGTAGAAATGCATCTTGCTCATTTTCTTATATCTAGAAGGGCATGGAGCTCAATAAATAATTGATAAATAAACTTTTCGACACACTGGGAAAAAACCAGTCACCATTCTCTACTATTGACTTATTTTGCCAAGGCCGTGGCTCCATAAATAAGATTATCCACTAATAATAATAAGTTATACTCCCTCAATTATATATATGTAGTACAGTGTCTAGAACAGAGAAAAGAGCAGCAAATGTTTGTGTCTTGTCAGCTACTCCCAGTGGACACAATGGTAACTTCTTTGCAGAAAGCACATCATTGTCTTTGGTCAGACATCATCCATAGTGATCTGGTTTACTGGTTGGTGTCTGTTATGGCTTATATTTAAATGTGCCCTCAAAGCATCATCTGCTAATAGCTGGAGCTTTTTGGAGGTGATCATATTGTGAGTGGGTGACTGGATCATGGGTTAGCCCACTGATGGGTTTATAACTAGGCATTACGTTGGGAGGTGAAGCACAGTGGGAGGAGTGGGGTCGCTGTGTGGGTGGGATAGATGGATGGATACGTATATATCTCTCCTGCCTTGAGCACTCACTGCTTTCCTGCCTGCCTTGCCATGGACTATTCCTTCCCCTTCCTTGCGGTCCTGCATTGAAGACAGCCAGGTATGTACTGAACCCGCACAAACTGTGAGCTACAATAAACCTTTCCTCTTCTAACTTTGGGGAGTCAGGTATTGTGTCTCAGCAGTGAGAAAATAAATAAGACAGTGTCACATTCGATCCTTACCCTGAGACTTGCCTCTTTTTTATGATCCTTATTTTTTATTAATACATTTTTGTCATATGTAATGATCACATTCATCATGGGGAACTGTACATAATACATCTTAAATTCTTTGTTTTCCCCATTCCCTTCCCCTTACCTCCCCATTTATAAAAACTCTGTTTCCATGTTTTTATTCCATTCATTTTTTAAAAATCTCTTTTCCCTTCCTTTTCCCTTCCCCTCCCCATCTCTTGTCCTCCTTTCCATTTGAACAAGCTCTTCCTATTTCCCAATATCTGTCCTCCATTTTACTCCTTATTTATGCTTTGGGTTTCTCATCAAAGAGAAACAATGTGATATTTAAACTTGTGTGTCTGATTTATTTCACTTAAGATTATGGTCTCAAGATGCATCCATTTACCTAAAAATGTCTCAAGTTTACCCTTCTTTGTGGCAGAGTAGTACTCCTTGTATATAAATGCCACATCTTCTTTATCCATTTATCTGTCAGTGGTCATATGGGCTGTTTCCAACATTTAGCTATTATAAATTGTGCTGCTATAAACATGAGTATGCCTGTATCACTGTGGTGTGATGCTTTTAACTCTTTTGCGAAAATACCAAGAATGGGAATAGCTGGATCGAATGGAAGCTCTACTTTATTTTTTTGAGGAATCTCTGTACTGCTTTTCATAGTGGTTGTGCTGACCAACTTATACTACTACCAACAAAAAGGAGAAGGGTTCCTTTTCCCCACAGATTGGCCAGTGTTTGTTATTGGTTGATTTCTTGATGATAGCCATACTTTCTGGAGTGAAATGGAATCTCAGTAGTGTTTTACTTTGCATTTCTTTTTTTAAATTTTATTTTAAAGGGGAGTAGAATTAAACACAATAAAACAGAACAGAACAGGACGTAAGAAAGCATAGATTTCAAAGCTAGACAACCAGAGATCTTCACTATCTGTCATATTGTCTCTTGTTTTCTTCCAAATGGTCATCCTTATCTTTGCATATGGGAAGCTCACACTAAATAACATAGCCAATCCCTTCACAAGATGTGTAGTTCACTGGCTCCCACTTGCTAAGCAGGGGGGAGAGGGAGAGGGGACATGGGACGGGGGACAGGACGACATAAGATGTCCAATTCTCAGCCCACATGCCGGCAGGATCACAGCCGTCCCCCAGAGAGGGGAGGAGATCCTTGTTCTCCCGGCTCCCCGAGTCAACCGCACCATGCAGGTCCCGACATGCCAGGGTCTCTCTCCCTAGGGCCACCCAAAGTCTGCCACACTCTCAGCTGTCCCCCAGAGAGGGGAGGAGCTCCTTGTTCTCCCGGTACCCCAAGTCAACCACACCGTGCAGGTCCCAACGCACCAGGGTCTCTCTCCTTTGGGCTGACGAAAGTCTGCCACACTCACAGCCATCCCCCAGAGAGGGAAGGAGCCCCCCCACCCCATTCTCCCAGCACCCCGAACCAACTGCATGGTGCAGGTCCTGAGGTGCTAGGGTCTCTCCCCTGCAGGCCCCCTAAATTCCACCATACTCACCTGCTATCTCTTTCTGATGAATTGACCATTCCATTTCCAAAGTTCTGAAATGGCCAACAGACCACAGAAAGAATTCTCTTTAGGCTCCTGTTTGAAACCAGCAGCTACAGCAATCTGCTTGCCTTGCTGCAGGGCCACACTTTGCATTTCTTGAATGACAGTTATGTTGAACTTTTTTTTTCATGTATTTGCTGTTCGTAGTTCATCTGAGAAGTATCTGTTCATTTCAGATGCCCATTTTGCATTGGGTCATTAAATTTGGGGATCTGATTTTGTTTGAGTTCTTTATATATTCTAAGTATTTGTCTTCTGAGAAATAGTTAACAAAATTTTTTCCCATTTGGTGGGTTGTCACTTCACTCTATTGGTGATTTCTTTTCTTTTTCTTTTTTCTCTTCTTTCTTTCTTTCTTTCTTTCTTTCTTTCTTTCTTTCTTTCTTTCTTTCTTTCTTTCTTTCTTTCTACCAGGAATCACATTTGGTACTCAGGACCTCACATTTACCAGACAGGTGGCTTCTTTTTGCTGTGCAAAAGCTTTTTAATTTGATGATTCCACTTGTTGATTCTGTATAATATTTCCTGTGCAATGGGGCTTTTGTTCATAAAGTCTTTGTCTAAAACTGTGAGACTGCCTTCAAGTCCTAGAGGGGGGATGTCTCTGCTAAGCTTTTAGATAGTCTAGTAAAATATTTCTTCTACCAAACTCCTATGACAACTTCACCTGCTAGTTAAATGGACATTCATAGCATCTTACTTTTGGCTCTTCAGACTTGGAAGTTTGAAAGTAGGAAATGGGATAAATGAGATTTAGCAGACAGTGTACCATAGCGTGTTCTTTGTATCTGCAATGTGACCTTGACTTATGTAGTGATTGCATGCCAGGCTTCATGAATGTTAGGCAGGCTGTCTACCACTGTGCTTTTTATTTTAAGTCAGAGTCTTACTAAATTGCCCAGGATGACTTGGAACTCACAATCACCCTGGGTCAGCATCCCAAGTAGCTGGGATTACAGGCAGGCTCCACCACACCTGACTATGCTTATGATGTTTGAAAACACCAAGATGAGTGCCCTTCTCCTTTGCTGAATTAGGTTGGCAGGTGAACGATATGCCAAGCCCAGTCTACTGGGATCTCTCCACCATCTCCCTCCCAGCCCTCCTGGCTCAAGGCTGTGTGGGTGGTGACTTCTAGGGAGGCCCGAAAGCTCTAGCGGTTTCTTAGTCTCTAGCTAATTCTGCCTGGGTGGTCTATTATTTTTCCCATGCTTCTCTGTTCCTAAGTATTTCTATTCCTTGGATAGTGTTAAAGTTGTATTTTTATTGAGTGTCAACAGTTCTGGATGTAGCAGGTTTGGCAACTGCATTATCAGGGTCTGAATTTGCTATGTCATTTCAGCCCCTATCATCATTTCAAAATTACCTTCCTTGTGGTTCTTGAGTTAGGTAATTGCTGTAATTCTTTTCCAAGAGAAGCAATGATGGTAGAAATTTGCCAGTTCTGAGTAATAGAAACGAAATACTCCCTATCCTAGATTTTAAAAAGTTGCACTTACAGTAAAGACTATCAGATAGGCTGATCTATCTACTTTAACACTACCTCAGTGCCATCATCAGTGTGAGTACTTCTGTCATTAAACTGTCATTCCTCTCTTCTCTAAATTGTAAGTCCGTAGTACAGATAAAATTTTATAACTTCTTCTGTATTGCATTCACTACCCCAACCCTTGTTCCACCAGCTCCAAGCACAAGATTTGGTTCATACTTGATGCTTCATATATTTTGGCTTGTTAACCAAGTCAGAATGCTTATATAGCAAACAATAAACATAATCCTTCTCCTAGAACATCTCACAATCTTTTGAACAAGGGTTAGTGTGGGCGGTTCTTTTAAAGAGGTGATTTGGGGGGTAGGGGAAAATTATACAACTGTCCATATATTACTTTGCTGTTGCAAATCCAATGGAAAATTTTAATATTTGTTCCTAATTAGACCCTTACAGGACTGAAATATGAAATCATAAAATCAAAGTCACTTTGTTTTTTATTGAATAGCAGGAATTGGCAAACTACAGCCCATATGACCTTCAAGCCAAGAGTAGTTTTTGCAAAATGTTTGCAATCAATTTGACGATAGGGATGCTGACTTTGAGTTCCAGTTAAGCAAAATGTTATTCCCACTTTAAGAAGAAATATTGCCCTTGTTATTAGTAGACCTGTAATACAAAACAATAGATTATTATTATATTTTAAATTTTGTCAATAAAAAGTTTGCAGACATTTGTGTTCTCTTATTATAGTAGTACTGATGGAATACACTTGCTTTTTGCCCATTGGCCTGCTCTAGCACAGGGGCCAGCAAGCTTCCTTAAAGGACAGTCAGTATTTCAGGGGCTGCAACCATATGGTCTGTGTAGCGGTGACTCAACTCTGGCACTGTCATGTGTGTACAGCCATAGATGCCGTGGATACAAATGTGCATGGCTGTGTGCCAGTAAAACTTTATTTACAACATTGAAATTTGAATTTCATAAATACTCTACTTCAACCATTTAAAATTGTAGAAACCATTTGTGTGGCTTGAGAGCCATACAAAATCATGGGATGGATTTCATGTAGGCCAGGACTATAGTTTGCTCACCTCTGTTCAAGAGTTGAGATAGAAGCCCCTGGAGTGATCAGATTAGCTCAGATACTCTAGCAAACCTGGAATAATGTAAAGATAATGTCTGGGCTGGCAACAGACTCTCCTGTCACCATAGCCATGTTTCTGGGACTGAAGCCCAGCTCACCCCACCCTACCCCATAGGCCTGGTCCTCTAACATCTGTCTAGGAAAGACATCAGTCCTGGGCCCCTTCCAGCTCCTCATTGAAAACTAACTTTTCCAAGGATGGAGAAGCTGAAACAGCTTAATTTTTTTTTTCTAGAATCATCCAGCAAGGGGGTGAGCTTAGGACTCTGGCAGCTCTTGTATAAATGCTGAGCAGCTAAACATGAGGATCAGATCTGAAGTGAACACTGCTGTTCCCAAACCATGAGAATGGTTTCCCGCGAGCCAGGACTTGAAGGACCACCTTTATTTTGAAGCCAGGTCAGAGGGTCCTTAGAGACCGGTGGGGCACTTTCTTTCTCCGCTAGGCACCTATGAAGACCCTCCAGGAGAGAAGGCACATCTGCTGCTGCTTAAGGACTCCACTGTCCTGACTGTTGGCCTCTTGCCCCTGGCATGGTGGTTCTGTGCCAGAGGTTTTACCAGCTGTGTTGTTTGTCTCATGGAGAAAGTTTCCAGAAACACTTTTTTTTTTCTCTTTCTGCTTGAATGACTATGTTTCAAAAACATCCAATGATAACGTGCAGACATTTTGAGTTTGTAACTTCAGTTAGGATGTTTGGGGTTGTGTTGCCCAGGAGATTTAAGGGATGAGCATGGTAATGTCTGTGAAATGACTAATAGAATGTCCTCCCAACCCCAGAATGCTGAAGCAACAGAGGAGCGGTGACAATGGCTTGTGTCTAGATGCCCCCCCAAAGCCTTGTGTGGTCATAGTGAGGCTTCAGAGGTAGCGGGATCTAAAGTGTGTAATGCTGGGATTGATCCATGGTGCAATGCAAAGATCAAGGGAGCTAGGACTAAGGGTGTGAGTACTTCTTGCCATAAGTAACCTGGATAAGGCATAAGGAAAAAGAGCTATGGAGGTCTCTTCCTTGCTTTGCTAACTTCTGCCAATCATGAACTGTTTCTCCTCTGTGATGCCCTCTGCCATACCACCCTGCCTTGGAGCCAGCCGGTTACGGACTGAAACCTCTATAAACTGTAAGTTAAATAAACCTTTCCCCCTTTAACTCTGGGTGTCGGGTATTTCGTCACAGCAGTGAGAGAGAGGTAACTAAGACAGGCTTGTGTGAGCTGGTTTTAACCTGTGGCACTGTACTGTATTACTTGGTGGCACTGCTGGTAAGCTCCAGGAGGGCAGGGGCTCCTAGCTTTTGTGTCCTCCACTGATGGTAGGCAGGTGTGGTCTGGGTACTTAACTTTAGCCTAATTCGACATATTCTGTCCAGTGGGGGCTAGGCCTTGCTGATTTTACTGGGACAGAAGAGAAAAGATTATCTTGTTAAGTGGAGTTGATAGTGACAGAGTAGGGGTGGGTTTGGTAAGTAATGATGGCGACAGAGACCTGGAAGTAAGTAGAGGCAGAGCTCTAGAGACATGGCCTGTATCTCCTCTCTGACAGCTAAGAGAAGATCTCAGTGTCATCTTTTAGAGAGCTAAATGAAATGCTGGGACTAAAAAAAGGAAGAGGGATTTTCATAACATACATTCACCTTTTTTATTCATATGCATTTCTCATGTGAATTTTGCAAAATGATAATTTGCATTTTATAAGCAAAAAGATGTATTTTAAACTAACACATTCCATCAATTCAGTGGAACACCAAGTAGCCATTAAAAAGAATAAGGTCACCTTGCTCTTTCCAGAACTTTTCTCAAATAAACAACTAAGTGATTTATATTTCTAGAAGTAAAGATTTAAAAACAAGAAAAAGAATGCGGTCTCCAGGTATGGTGCATACACCATGCTATGATCCATCCCAGCAATTTGGCAGACTAAAGGAGGAGGATCCCAAATTCAAGCCCAACCTGGGAAATTAGCAACTTAGTGAGGCCCAGTCTTGTAGTGAAACAAGAAAAAGGGCTGGGGAAGTGCTTAGTACAAAGGCCTTGGGTTCAATCCCCAGTACTGCCACAAACCAACAATAAAAGAAGGCATATCTATATGCCAAGGGCCATTGGCCAGTAAAAATAGCAAAGTACAGAATACTATATAGTATGTGTGCTTATTTGTATAAAAGAGCATGTATTTTTCTATGAATAGTTTATATCTAGAATATTATGCAAACGTAATTCCTGGAAGGATACACAGTGCATTGACAATCATTGCCAGGAAGCAGGTTGAAGCTAGGAGTTCTAAGATGAGAAAGAAACTGTGCATTGCTTATGTTTGTTACTTTGCTTCATATATAGAGTCCACCAAAAAATGTATGCATCAGGAAAAGAAAATCTTGTATATATTTTCATACTAAATTTATTGAGCCAGGTGTGGTGGTACGTGCCTGTAATCATAGCACTCAAGGGGCTGAGACAGGAGGATCACAGTTTGAGGCCAGCAGGGGCCACGTAAGTGAGCTCAAGGCCAGCCTGCACTATATAGTGAGACACTAACATCATAAGGTTAATAATACAAGTTACCTTTGTCCTCTACAGTTACAAGAGGTGTTCAAAGTGATGGCTATTAGCTTCCAGACATTATTATAGTGAACTGCTGAAGTGTATATACATTTTTTGGCAGTCTGTCTGTCTGTCTGTCTCTCTCTCTCTCTCTCTCTCACACACACACACACACACACATATATATATATATGATATGTATACTTTCCATTTTTTCATTAAGAGCTTAAATTAATAAAAATAGAAGAAAATACACAATAGAAGTCATTAGAAAGGTATTTGGTATCATGAAAGCTTCCGGAGCTGGCCACCCTCAGCCTATTCTGGATATTGAGATACCGAGAATAAAGCAAAAGAAAACACTGGGTCAGTTCACTCATGGAAACCTCTGCCCCTCCCACCCCCACCCAGCTTGGGCCGCTTGCCTTATCTGAGCCATAAATTCTGAGACTAACAATGGCCAGTCTGCCAGGGCCCGGCCTGGTGTTGACAGAAAAATCTGGGAACCCACTGAATGCATGAGGGTGAAGGCGCCAGAGGCTCCTGGATGAGGAGGGGAGACTCCCAGAACCACCCCAGGCCCTTCCCAGGTGACTGTCCAGGACCAAGGAACAAGACTGTTAGTCCTTCTGGGGTTAAACTTCACAGCCATCCTGACTGCAATCCTGCGCAAAACAACTTTATGGCATCAAACCTCATGCCCAGAGAGAGGCTTCAGTTTGGAACAAATTAGTCAAAATTTTTGCTGTTTCATCCAAGTTAAGGGAGAAAAAAACCCTTTTGGTTGCTGTTGTTTCTATGGGGTGTAATTTGCAGAGAAGAAATTAATGTACTGGGGAGAAGGATTCCATTTTATTTTCTCTGATAAAATTGGGTGGCATTAACTCATAATACCCTCAGAGTAGAGTCCTTTTTAATTCACTAGGTTTATGAGCTGTAAAGGGGCCCTTTTTCCCTCCATGAAAAAATAATCTTTCCTCTACTCTTGTGCTATTAAAAAAATGAAGTAAACAGAGAATTTTCCATGGCCCATATTCTGACCTTAGCAAATCTTTTCTTTTCTTTTTTCTTTTTCTTGGATTGATGAGGGACTCTGTCCTTCCAGTCTGTTTTACAGCCACCCACACCAGAAGCCTTTTATCCTGCAAGTTGCCTGTTCCCAGCTGAGCTGCATTCTTTCCAAGATGGCGGCCAGATCCCTACCCCTTTCATCTCCCACCGCCTTTCCTTAGCACAAACCTACCTGGCTCTTTTCTTTGAGAACTAAGAATATTGATAACCAGACCAAGAAAAGTATATAGTATTAGTTAGCTTCTGTGTCCAATAGCCAATGAAGAGAGATGAGGGAGAAGGCAGAATCCCAGCTTGGCTCCCAACAGCCCGTCAGGCACCTATGATTGGCTTCTCCATGGGCCATGCAGGAGACCTGGTAGATGCCAGCCTGTCACAGTGAGACATGTGTAGTGTTCCTGCAGTCCCCAGATAGGTCTCATGGCCCTGGGAAATGGCAAGTAACCATTCCATTATTGTCTTACTGCTGCCTAAGTCCTGATGGCTGGAGAAGGCTTTTGGATGAAGCAGGTCTCGATCTGGGCTTTTGCAGATGGAAGCAATTTATGCAGAAGATGGGGAGGGGGAATTCTAGATGGAGAGAAATAAATGGATGTAAAATGGTGGAAGTGCAAACAGCCATTCTGACAGTGCTTTTGGCAAACATGGGTGACTGTCAATAGTAAGATATGCAAGGCGGGCTGCAGATGCCCTGCCTACCATTTTACTCCCAGCTGATGTTAAGATGAAAGCAAGCCTGACAGGGTGGTGCATGTCTGTAATCCCAGCTCTCAGGAGGCTGAGGCCACAGAAAGTTCAAGTTCAAGTCAACCTGGGCTACATAGTGAGACACTGTCTCAAAAACACCAGAAAAAGCCTCAGGCCAAACGCATCTGCACCCCAATGTCTGCTAGCCCAAGAAGACTCAAGAACAGTAAACTTAGTGGCTAGTGAATGGACCGTAGCTCTCTGGTGTTGAGATATTGCACCCAACAAGCACCCCCCTTAACCTTTCTGAGGTTGGGGCTGAGACATACCAACAAACTCTTGTTAGTATTGTTGAATTGTAACACCTGCTGGGGCCTTTTCAAGGTTAAGGTAGGTGCAAGAAAATGCTAGTGGCAGCATTCACATCCCAAGTGGTACATTAGGCAGCAGAACCTTCCAGGGGTGAACCTAGGATGTAATTGGGAACAGCATAGATGACTGAGCTTAGCCAGATTCTTATATCCCAGGCGTGCAAGTGTGGAAGTGTCAAGCAGGATTTTCAGGCAGTCTATCCTGCATACCACTTGTCTGAGCAGAGAAACATTGTTAGCATTCACAAAAATAGCCGCAGATTTGTAGTAGCTGCCTCTGGGGTATGGACTTCTGATTAGGGTTTTTGACCTAAGCAGACGCCGCTTCCATGTGTGATCTGATTAAAATAGTTTAAACGTTAATTTCCCATCCCTAGAGTGTAGATATAAATTAACACATATAAGGTTATTAAGGTGAATTACAGGCAGTATTTGCAATACTTGGAGTTTGGATGAAACTAACCTGATAGAGATGCACTGAACTATTTAGTGCTTATGCATAGTCAATTTCAAATGGAATTGTTTTAAATACCTCAGGGTGGGCAGAGATACCAGGATGACAAAATGTTTCTAAATCATGAGGCTCATGAGAGAGTTCACATGGTTTCATGGGAGTTTGTTTTACCCTACTTGGTATGCGTGCAAGTTTCCATAGATTATACATTCTAAAATCAGAAGTGAATTTTTCACAAGCAGACAAGAAAACTACTATCTCAAGGAGCACTTGCGTTTATCCCTCAAAACCTCATAATCGGTTTTATGAAAGGTCAGATTTTATTTCTGCTCCACGAATGTTAGAGTGGCAGCGCTTATAGAGGGGTCTCAAACTCTTTGAGGTGCAGACTGTCTCCTAGCCCAGCTTTCCTGAGGCATAATTGAAAGAGTAAAAGTATATGCATTTCGGCCTAAGGTGTGGTGGTTTGACGTGTATACATTGTGATTACCACAGTCAGGCTAATTAGCACTGCCGTGTGTGTGTGTGTGTGTGTGTGTGTGTGTGTGTGTTGAGAACCCCTAAGACTTGTGTCTTAGCAAATTTCACACATACTGTGTATTAGTAACTATCCTTATCATGTTGTCCATTAGACTTCTAGAATTTACCTATCTTGTACCTTTTAGCCAATATTTCCCCATTTCCCCCACTCCCAGCCTATGGCAACTGTTCTACTTCCTGCTTGTCTGAGTTTAGCTCTTTTTTTAGTGTCCCCATATGAATGAGGTAACATAGTATTCATTTTTCCGTGCCAGGCTTATTATTTCAAAAACCCTAATGTACGTCAAGGCCGTCTGTGCTGTTGCAGATGGCGATGTTTCCTTTTTAGGGCTGACTAATATTCTATTGTGTATACACTGCACATTTTCTTTATGTATTTATCTGCCTTGCACATTCTCTTATCTCCTCTGCCAAGCAGAACCATGTTGCACCAACTTGCTCTTCGCAGCTGTTTGTGGAATCTCACTCCTGGTGATTCACACAGTTTATCTCTGCTCCCTGTTTGTGCATGGTGTGCATTCATTCATGTGTTGGTGCAGTTAATTATTCCACATGCCGTGCTGCAGTCTGGCCTGGGAGGCTGAGAAAGATTAGTATTAAACGTGTGTGCATTTCCATAGCCATCAGTTGCCGCCGTTGGTGTTGCAAAACATTATCCCACAGCTAGGGGTGGAGAGAAGGCTGTCTCCCAGCCCCTCTGCCTGCCTCTGCCTTCTTGCCAAGGAGCCTGGGAAGGGTTTGGAGTAACCTGAAATAAACTTGCAAGTTCAAGCAGAGCCTCATTCCTTTCTCACTGGCAATTAACAGTGATTTACTGGGGGCTGCATTCTAACCTGGCCTCTGTCCTCCTGTTATCAGGACGGGGCTTATTATTGGTCAGTTCCTTGCTGCTTTGCAGACAACCCCTTTCACATTTAGCTCTTGCCCACAACCACATCCTGTCCCTTTGGTACTGCGCAGTGCTGGGCCTTTCCATATTGAAGCAGGGGAGGGGCGTGCGATGAAGGCAGCCCTGCTGACAGATGGACCAAATCCATCTGGATTTGGATCATTTCCCCCCCTGGCATTCTAGAGATGGAATGCCGCTCAAAATTTGCTTTCTGTAGCAAGTTCTCAAAGAACCTGAGGTCAGTCTGATACAAATCTAAACCCCTGCATGTCCGTCCGCACACAGCTGATGGAGTTTTGCCTTGGCACAAGCATGGTGTTCCCAGAAGGCTCTTTGTCTTTTTTGCTTTTTGTCAAGAAATCTCCTATTACACAGCAGAAATGGGAAGTCGCCCAAAGCTCTATTTCCCTTTTGGCTCAGCCAGTAAGTGACGTGTAGGCTGTTGCCTCCCACACATTTGAGCCCTTGTTCACGGGTGCGGTGTGGCCCTGCCGTCCTGGCCAACCAGCCTGGCTCAGCGTTAGCACGCAGAAGCATTGGGGCAGCTCTGAGCTGTCTGCGGGGAGCTCTGATCTGTTCACTCCAGCTTAGTAGTGTATCAGGAAAAAGCTGGTCACTCCCAAAGATCTGGTAGGGTTCTTAATTTCAAATAAGAGTAAATACCATCCCTTCTTTACCTTCCTGGGTAAGGTGGAGTTCCATTTCATGTTTTTACCCTTCTTTTGGTTTGAATTTGGTTTTCTGTTCCCATGTTCTGAAATCCTTTGGGAATTGGGCAGGACACAAATAAATGGCCTGATCAGGCCATGGATTGTGCATTCTGAGTCTGCGGATCTTCTGTGTGCCCTGGTTGTGAGGCTTCTGCACACTCCACCTGCTGGAGTCTGCCATGGGCATCGTCTTGACAGAATTTTCTCCAGCCTGCCTCTTTACAGACCGGGCCTGCCTCACTTGCACATTTTCTAAGTATCTAGAATTCTCCTTTTTGCTAAGAGGTAGCATCTTATAACTGAGAATTAAGGTACAGGGTACTTACCTGTAATTGATAAATCTACTCCGTAAACATTTCTCCTCAGAGCATAACTTATTATATTTTTGTCATCAATCTCAGGCCCAAAGATGCAGTTATAAATGTGTGATGAAAACATAGACCACTGGGGATGATCAGGGACAGGCTGTCCCTTAGACTGGTGATGGTCACAGGATTTGTATGGACTTAGACCAGCAAGAGTTTTGTGAAGGTTGTGAATCTTTTGGGGAGTATAGATGAGAATGGGGCTCCAGTTTATTAGAGGCTACTGCAGATGGTTTTCTACCGTAAGATTATGTTTCTCAGGCTGAGTCCTAGACGCAGTTTTTGTATCAGTTCTCTGGGAGGATTTTAAGTTTTATATCTTCATTTTAGTGATAGTTTTAAAAGTTGTTTCAAACATTATGTATGATCCAGACAGCCACCTTGTGACTGAGAGCTTGGTATCTCACTTACATTTACCATTGAGTTGGTGCTCAGGGATCGCCAAGTACAACAGTACTAACTAGACTCCCTGAATGGTCTACAGCGGTTAGGAGACATGCCTGGGAGACATGAAATGTTAGCTTGGGAGTAGATGAGAACAAGATATATCCCTAGATACTCCCGCACATTTCGTTTGTCTTACATTGTATTGTTGGATCACTGAGAGTCGAGCAGCATTTGGAGAACTTAAGCTACTTTCTGTGCTAAAAGGATCACAGTGATTTAACCAGTGTGTATACAGAGAAGGGGAGAAGGGAATTGCTTCCTTTTGAAAACTGCATCCTTTGGAGAAGTGTTGAAGCCCTGATTTCAGGTTCTTGGCCTTGTAACAGATGACTTGCTGGGGCTTCTGGACAGTGTTTAGGGCTCACTGCACAGCCCTAATGCATGGCCTTTGTCAGAGAATTGTGAACTTGAATGTGTGGCTGGGCCAAAGCAAAAACCAGACTACAGAATGCTGGCCGTCCTCCTCCTCTTATGTGTCACGCTATACATCACAGCCAGCTAACCATAATCCAATTCTGTTCTCATCGCCACTCCTCTGCTCCAAGCCATCCAGGACTTCTCACTGCCAGCTAGATGGCTTCCACTGGACTCGAGGTGAATGCTTCTTCACCTGCTTGGCAAGGTTCTCTCTGTGTGCTGGTGAGGTTGGAGTCATGTCTCCCAGTTCTGCCCGGCACCACCCTTCCGGCTCAGCCCTTCTCTCACCACCTCTTTGAACACTCCTCGCCTACCTCTATGTATCCAGATCCTCCCAGGTCCAGCTTGGCACCATCCTGCCTTTGCTGACCACGCCTGTCCATGCCACCCTCCTTTCTTGCCCCATAGAATCTCAATCATGTGTACTAACATTCGGATGCTTGAGCTGTGGGGTGGTGAGCTGGGTGGGTTTGTGAACCCTTGGATGTATGGCAGAACTCAATTTTTTCTCTTGATAGAGCTTTTGTCTTCTTCCAAAATGCCCTTTACAAAGCATACTTACTTCGATTTGTTCATTTGCTCATTTATTCATTTATTCATTCATTCACTTGTTCATTCATTTGACAAATTTGTATTGAGCAGCTGTTCTGTGCCACTCACCAAACTTGGCACTGGTAGGAAGACTCTCTCAAGGCAGACATGAAGGTTTATTTCCTATGAAACTGATGGGCTGGGGAGTTGGGGGGAGAGGAGAAGGGCTGATCTCCATCTTGGCTTACTACTTGGGAGGGTCATGATAGATGGAGTTGGGGAAAACCTCGCCACGCATTGCAGAGAAGCATTGGCCATAGGTGACCTGTAACTTGCTGAACCAATTGCTTAGTGAACCTAAGCACCAGGACTGTGGATCTTAATCCTGTCTTGTCATTTAAATCAATTGGAAAACCTCTAGGTACTCCCTGAAAGAGATTCTGGTTTATTTGTCTGAAGGAATGAATATTAAAAGGAAACATATTTGTGACCCCATGGAGAGCAGGAGGACTCAGTGAGGTCCTCCTTTGGGGCCAGAGTCAGCCCAGCTCCTTGCAGCTGAGGAGCAAGGGCCTGGTCAGTGCTGGAGTTACAGGCGGGAGGGCAGGAAGGAGATTTACCTGTTGGGCTTCCCAACATATCTTTTTGACACCATATCTTTTTGAACATATCTTTTTGGCCCCGTTGTATATTTAAAGGCATCCCTTCCTATCCTTGCCAAAGTTATGCTCAAATCCTAACCCTCAGAATGTGACTTTATTTGACAACAGGGCCTTTGCAGACATAACCAAGTAAAGATCAGGTCAGACTTGGTTAGGAGACCTCTTATCCAGTGACTGGTGTTCTTTTGGGAAGAGGGAAGACTGGACCCAAGACACACAGGGAGAATCCCATGTGACAACAGAATCCAAGACTGGAGTAGGGGGCTACAAGCCAAAGCATACTACAGATGGTTGCCACCACCAGAAGCTAGGAAGAGGCAGGGGAGGGTTTTTCCCCCCAGATCCTCTGGAGGAGCATGGCCCTGTTGACCCAGAACTGTGAGACAGGAACTTTCTATTGTCTTCAGGCTGTGCTGTTTCGTTCCAGCAGCTCTGGGACAGAGACCCCCAAGGTCATGGCTCACATCAAGGTTATTGCCCGGCCCTTCTCTTGGCCTTGCCAACAACAGGAGCCCAGGGCAAGCTCTCTGCAGCTGTCACAGCTGCGATTTTACTGAGATTTTTAACAAAGCAGCAGCCTGCACTGGAGAATGTCAGCATGGGAAAGGGACTCGAAGAGCAAATGTGACAGTTTGGCTCTTGGCC
Organism: Dolichotis patagonum; assembly: GCA_004027295.1. NCBI lineage: Eukaryota > Metazoa > Chordata > Mammalia > Rodentia > Caviidae > Dolichotis > Dolichotis patagonum. The sequence goes on from PVJX010000103.1 coordinate 272,756, forward strand.
CTTTAACCTTCAGTCAGTCCCACGGCACCAGTTGCTGTTCAGAGATGCCTTCGTGATGGAGTCAGCAGCACCACGATGGAACTTTGGGGAAGGCGTAGCTCAAATCCTTCTCCGTCCTGTGTTAACTCTGTGGCTTTAGGTGAGGCCCCATATCTCTTGGAGAACTCAGTTGCCCCATCTGTAAAACGAAGATAATTTGTATTTTACTTCAGCTTATTGTAAAGGTGAGACAAATAAAAAATGTGAGAATGCCTAGGCACCACAGACCATCCCATGATAACACTGTTCTTCCCATGGAATGAACACAATTGGCAAAATGCAATGGCAGGTGGAGGCAGATTGATCAGGGAAGCCTCCAAGAGGTGAGGGATGAGCACTGAATCCACATCAAAGATCTGGGCTTTGATATTTTTTTTTTTTTGTCTGTTTGAGACAGGGTCTCGCTATGGAGTTCAGGCTGGTTTTGGACTCACTTTGTATTTGTAGCCCAGGCTGGTACTGGATTTAGAACAATCCTTCTGCCTCAGCCCTCCAAGTACTGGGATTACAGGAGTGTGCTACCACACCTCAGAGAAGTTACTTAATTCAATGTCCTTCACTAAGACTGGATCTGTCTCAGAAGCCTATGGATACCAGGCATGATGGTACCTGCATGTAATCTCAGCACTCTGAGAGGCTAAGGCAGGAAGCTTTCAAGTTTGAGCCTAATGCAAGCAACTTAGCAAGACGCTGTCTCCAGATTTAAAGATGGGGTGGGCATTTAGCTCAATGTAAAGATCTTGAGCTCAATCCCCAGTACCAGAAAAGAAAAAAAGAGGAGAAGCTAGAAAAGGTTGTTGTGGAGGGTTACATGCAATTGAATGAAATCACATGAGTGCGAGTCTGGGGCCTCTGTATTCTGTGAGTGCTGCTGGGCCCTGAAATGGGACGGGAAGGAGCAGTAGCTGGAGTGGAGAACAAGGGCTCAACCTTGCTCTTCCTGCAGTGGGTGACAGGAGCCCCCCAGACTGACTCCGGCGAGATTCAGAGCCAGCAGTGTGCTGCCCTGTGGTGTGTGCAGGTGCACGGCAGGCTCCACGTGATCCGGGAGGCTGGTCGCAAGCACTTAGAAAGGACACAACTGCAAAGTACCCGAGCCCGTGTGTTCTGAGTGGCCTGTCTTTGACTCCCAGAAACCCATGTCCGCAGCACGTTGCTTTTGTGTCCAGAACATATTCTACTAAAGGTCTCGAGTGCGGGAGAAGCTGGGCCCTTATTGTCACCAAGTAAGGGGCAGAGCCTGGCCACGAGCAGCCCAGGCAAGGTCATTTCTATCAGGCTCTGCTCAGCTATCCCCTTGTCCTATACCTAGTGGGCTACTGGAGGGAAATGCCAGGCCCATCACTTGCCCCAGGTTTCCCTAAAAATTGTCCAGAATTGTCTATGGCGAAAATGAAGCAGTGGTGCTTTTTCACCAGAATGAATGTTCTCAAATTATGAGGCCCCCCCACCTGACTGATTTTTTAAGCCTAATTAGAGTCGTACAATCTGGTGGAAAAATAGACCTTTTCCTAGCAGGTTAGTCTTTGGGAAGTCTGTTCTCTACAGGGGTCTTTGTTTTCTTTCTAAAGCTGTATATGAGCATTGAGCTCCGTGACTCAATTAGAGTGCGTCAGGTTCCCAAGGCTGCGGTAGTGTTTATGATGGTTTAAAGCATCCAGGAGCCCTGCACAGTTCTGGAGGACCGAAGTCCAAAACCAAGGTGTCAGCAGGGCCATTCTGCTGCTAACTCTAGAGAGGAATCCTTCCTTGTCTCTTCTAGCTTTTGGCAAGGAACACTGTGCCTTTTCCAGCTATTCCTTGGCCCTGGCAGCAGCATTCCAACCTCTGCCTTCATGTTAATATGGCCATGTTTCCTTTCTCTTACAAGGACCCCAGTTCTTGGGTTCAGCCTCTCTGCCCCCATTTGCTTTCATTTCACCTTGAGATTCTTTATCTCATTTCATGTGCAAAGACACAGTGCAAATATGATCACAGGTACTAGAAGTTAGGATTTGAACGTATCTTTTTGGGCAATACAAAATTGTAATTCAGCCCATGATAGTGAGTTGAATAGAAATGAAACATTTGTTTAACAATGCTTTGTGTCTAGTTATTTTCATATGTTATTTCACTTAATCCTCACACTAACCATGCAAAATTTTATTATTTATCTACATTTTCCTTTCAGAAGGAAAATTAAGTCTCAAAGAAGATACAAAACTTAAAGTTTATATAGCCAGAGTCCAACCCAGCTCTTTGTACTGTACTGAGTCACCCTTCATCACAAGAAAAAAAAAAGTAATAGCTGTCATAGTAAAATAGCCATAGAAAAATACATTTTCTCCACACAGGCATGCATGGAAATTATAGAAGAATATTGAGATATTGAGAACACTAAGAATCTTGTACCAGTGTCCCTTCAAAGGATGCAGAAAAACCAATGTAACTATAGCAAGAGAACCACAGCTGAGCCATATGGAGGGCTGAACCTTTCTTATTTTGTGGCTAAATCAAAGGATATAATTCACATAGAGTGTTCCATAATAGTCAGTGAATAAAGAAATGGAGCACAATGACAGGCATGGCTTCAGACAATACTGCATTATGATGATCTGGAGATGACACCCCCAGACGGAACGTGGGCTCTCAGTTGCTGAAGAGGAGTGAAGATGGTCCCAGAGTTGTTCAGCCTCTGTTCTGATTCCCCGTGTCAGGCAGGAATGTTGTCCTGAGTGAATGCTGTCCCCAGGCTTCAGTTTAATGTTTGGCTGTATTCCTCTGGGATAGGAACCCATATTAGAAATCAGGTACCAGAGTTTGGGGACAGCCTGCAGTCACCCCATTGATATTTCTGGACCAGCATTGGTTGAGACAATATAGTAATGCTACAGAACTCTACACCTTCCCAGACAGAAACTTGCCACTATTTTCGGTCTGTGTTTGTTTTCTGACACTGGATCCTATGATTTCACCAGGACAGAATATACATGAGGGAAATCAGTGTGCAGAAAGAGAATTTTTCTTGGAATAGAAACTGTCGGCCCCAAGTCTGAGAATTGAGCCTCAATACCCGAGGAACTGTACAGATCTGTTAGGTTTTGAGTTGTGTTCACTAGAATAAGTTTAGGATAGACGAGTACCTAGGAGGTGTTAGGCCTCAGAGTAGTAGTAATAAATGTTTGTGTTCCTGGCTGTGTAGAGCTTTGCTTGCCTTTTTCTAAGTGTAATTAAACATAAGTAGTGTGTCTTTCTGGTTTGCAAAAGTTCTCTGTATTAGTCAAGGTCCTTTAGAGAAACAGAACCAATAGGATATCTATCTAAAGACACATCTACCTAAGGAGATATCCATCTGCCTTTTATGTGGAAGAGATTTGATATAAAGTATTGGCTTATGATTGTGGAGGCTGAGAAGTTCCAAGATTTGGATTTGGTGAGACCCAGAGAGTTGGTGCTGAAGGTCCAGTTTGAGTCTGAAGTCTTGAGAACCAGAAGAGCTGCTAGGCTCAGTTCTAGTCCAGAAACCTTCAAATTGAAGACCCAAGAAAAGTAAATGTTTCAGTTCAGGTCCAAAGGCAAGAAAAAACACTGATGTGCCAGCTCAAGCAGTCAAGCAGGAAGAAATTCCCTCTTCCTCTGTCTTTGTTTTATTTAGGCCTTCAGAGGATTAGATGAGGGCCATCACAGTAGGGAGAACAACTGCCTTTGCAGAGTCTACTGGTTCAAGTATTAGTCTCATCTGGAAGCCCTCAAAGACACACCTGGATTAATGTTGATCAAGTGTCTGTGCACCCTGTTGGCACAGTCCAGTTGGTGCTAAAATTAACCACCATACTTTCAGTATAATAGCTGTTTACTTTTAGCTCTGGTAAGGTGGCACTGTCATATACACGACCTTTTACGTGTCCTTGGTGAAGTTGTGTGCAGTTGGAAGTGGATTAAAGAAGCCAAGGCAGAGACTGAGGGGTGCTTTGTGAGATGGAATGTTTTCCTCTGAGATTCCGTTGGCTTCCTTTTCCTCTTGCCCTGAGGAAATATGCTTTTTTCAAATCATGAAGGAAAAGATGGGTAAGATACATAATTACAGTTCAAAGAGAACTGTCTGGATTTCCTTGACCAGTACAGTAAGCCAAGAGATTGGTTAAAACCTATTCCTAATAGACAGGGGGAAGCCTTCCATAAAACACCAAGTACTAGCCAGACTACCTTTCCATTAGCAAACATACTTGCCACAAATCCACTCTTCCAAGTAGACCTACTGTGCAGGGTGTAGGAAAACGGACGTGTTTCCAGATGACTGCCACCATCAGTACTGATCTGTGGAGCTCATCTAACCTCTCCTGCCACTTTTCCTTTCCCAAGTGCTGTGTTGAGAAATATAAGGTGTGCTTAGACATAGCGTTTATGAACTACATTTGAAGGATAGTTTATTGTTGTTGGTGTTATCTAACTTTAATAGAAGTGATTTCATCTTTTTAATACCAAAAGTCATCTTAAACCTTGTAATAAAGTGGTTATGCTTTGCAATCCGGCCACACATGTTTAGCAAACATATTAGCAAAATAAATACTATGCAGGTGTGCTGATAAACTTGTCAAACAATTGAACAACTCAATATCACACACCGGAAATCTTTATAACAGTGGCATCAGCACCTTCTGTAATGTGTTTCCTGAATCTTTTATAATTTTCTTTTATTGTTTTACTGTTCTCAGAGGCAATTTAGTCACTGGCCATTTATATTGACAGGCAGGATTAAAATGGACTAGAAGAATTCTCCATGACATTATGTACAAACCTAGGCCAACAATATTCCCTTAGATGAACTTGCCCTTATAGGGTCTATTTGCAAAATACTGGAAATTATTTTATTTTACTATTTGTAAATGAAAGAAAAGATTACAAGGGAGGTGTCTTGGTTACTTTTCTCTCATTGTTGAGACAAAATACCTGACACCCAACATGAAGGAAGGAAAGGTTTATTTCTTACAGTTTTGGAGGTTTTGGTGCATACTCAGCTGGCTCCAAGGTAGGGTGGCATGGCACAGGGGCAGCTGTTCATGGTGGCTGCAGACCACAAGCACAAATAGCAAAAGAGAGAGAAACACACACATTCTTCCCACCCGTCACACTATGCTGGCTCCACCCCTGGGCAGGTGTAGCACTCACACCACCAATCCCAGTGCTAGACAATGAACCAATCACTATAGCTAGATTCAGCCTCTGCATGATTGCATGATACTTGGGGGCATTTGAAATAAACCATAACATTCTATCCCTGGCCCCCCAAAGACTCATGCACATCCTTTATACAAAAGACATTTAGTCCACCTCCAAGTGTTGCCAAAGTCCTAACAGTTTCAGCATTGCTGAAAAGTCCAAGTCCCAAGTCTCCTCCGAGATCTAAGGCAAACTGTTAGCTGCAAGCCCCTGTACAAATGAAAACAAGGTTAAACACTTCCAATATGCAACGGCACAAGATAAACATTACCATTCCAAAAGTTACAAATGGGAATACAAAGCATTGGAACCAAAGCCAGTCAATCCAGCAGAGCAAACATTAAGTCCTGGAGTTCCATGCTCAGCATCTGAAGTACTCTGGTTGCAAGCTGCAAAAGGCTTGAGTAAGTCCAGCCCCATGGCACTTTCAAGGGTTTCAGTTCTCACAGCTTCTCTCCTAAGCCCATTCTGCTCAGTTTTTGCAGCTTTCCTTGGATGATCTATGTTCCTGGTTTTGGCTGGGGTCTCCACTGCACTTTTGGTTTCACCTTTACACCATTACATATTGCCCTCTCAGGGGCACACTTTCTGGCCTTCCAGACCCTCTGAAATTGGGGCGGAAGCTGCCTTAACCTCAGAACTGGTGCATTCTCCATTCACCTAAAACCAGTGCCACATAGATGCTGCTGAGGTCCACTGCCAGCTGGAGCAGTAGCCAGGCTTTCCTCTCTCTTGGCTGTAGGGATCAAATGCCTGGACCACTGAGTTCTCTGATCCTGATTGTGAGGAACAACTTCTCTATGCCACTGCCATTTTGGTACCTCCTGTGGCCTCTCACCACTCTGGAATGTAGTGCTCGGTGGTTTTCTCCTCTGAGCAAACTCTTTCACTTTTGCCAGTTTGAGTCTACAAAAGGTAGAGACTGGCTACTTCCCAGGATGGCCACAGGCCATCTTTTTTATTTCTCTGCTCCTTCTCAGAAATCAAGGTCTCAGCTCTATCTTTACAGTCCACAGCTTTCTGGTCAAACTCACAATGTTTTGAATCATCTTGCTGGGCTCTTTGCTCTTGATTCACAATATAAATCTGGCTAAAATACCCCAACAATAGCCATACCACAGCCTCAACATTTGACTGCCCTGAAATTTCTTCTGCCAGATTAATCGGTCCACCATCCTTAATCTTAGTCTCAAATAAAGTTTCTGGACACAAGCAAAATGCAGACAAACTTTCTTCCAAGCCATAACACACATCATCTGGAGTCCAACAACCAATGCAGTCTTTCCCAGCAGAAACCTCCTGAGCCTGCCTGACTTTACTGCCAGGCTTTCTATCTCCTGAGCTCTGACCAGAATCTTGCATGCAAAACAGCCTAAACTGTTCCAGCTCTATGCATTCAAGTGACATCTCTCAACCTTTCCAAACTCTTTCCACCAGCCCTTCCCAGAGGCTTATGAACCACATCAGGTACAATCACAGCAACAATCCCACTCCACTGGTACCAAATTCTGTTTTGGTTACTTTTCTCTCTCAATCAACCAATCACGAATGCTAGATTCAGCTTTCTCCATGATTGCATGAGACTCGGGAGGTGCTCCATGAGAGAATAGAAGATAGCCATAGTTGGAAAGAGAGGTACTGATTGAAGAATGATTGATTCTAAGATGTCATGGATTAAAAGAAGTATCCTCCATTTAGTAGCACTTTATTTGAGAGGGAGGAATGAAGGAAGTGTTATGATACTGGATGCAAACAGAATTGCAACATGCATTTTTCTTGTGTGACTACAAGACGATGGGAAATAGGGATCTTCCTGTTTGTCTTTGCCATGGCTTGGCATAGCATGGCCCTGGCCCAGTGGACACACAGTTAGCACCAGGGAAATATTTCTTGAACAATTGTTAGGGGTGGACATGGCTGCAGTGAGATCCATTGTGATGGAGGCAGAGGGTGTTGGTTGGCTGACACGCTGACCACACCTTAGCAATGCTGATAAAGCCTGTTGTTAAGGTCAGAGAGATAGTAGTTCAGAGAAAGCACAGCTATACATGGCTGTTGTATTAGAAAATGTGACTACACCGGTGAAAGAGTGGCTTTTGAGTGAGGCTGAGGCCACCATGTGGGAGAAATTGGATCAGAGGGAGGGTGTAGGGAAGGGAGATAAGGAGCTAGGGTTACTTTGAGATTGCCCAGAGAAACAAAGGGAGGTTTGAATAAGAAGCCAAATGCAAGCTTAAAATGCTCTACCAGAATGAAATACAGTGGAAGAGCCTGAAATTGTACATCAGCAGTTTCTTTTGACAAATTTTGGCTGAAACATTAAACAAAAACAATGATCCAGCTCAAAACTCTGATACCTTTAAATTGTTTATGTAGTAGGACTTCAGGGGTTTAATTTGGAGTATTTTTATGATGAAAAACTGGCTCTCATTCATGCAAACAAAGTACAACCTGCATCGAGTAACTAAATCTTTTGCATCCAGGTCATGCCTGTTTTCCTGAGCAGAAAACTTTCCTTTTTTTGCTCCTTCTCACTTTTGTAAAGGTGACCAGCACATTGAAAAGTCCTCTCTGAGCTCCTTTTACTGCTGTCATGAAACTGTCATTAAAGAATGAATCTATTCTTTCCTTTACTCTCCATGATTCAAACCTACCTGAAGTTAAGCTTTTAGAAAGCTGTGAACTGGGATAAGAAATTTGGATTTTCTTAAAATCTCCTTTTTTAAAGATAGCCTCTTTAGTAAACAGTGCTAGGAAAATTGGATATCTACATGCATCTCACCATGTACTAAACTAAAATCAAAATGGGTCAAGATCTAAATGTTAAAATAGAAAGACTTACTCTGGATTTTCTATAAACTCACTGTGTGACTTGGTTGAATTCCTTTTCCCTCTCTGAACATTGTTTTGTTTTCACCAGAATAATGACTTTTTTCACATTTTTAAAATACTCCTCTTTCCAGGGTCTAAGCTTCATGGTAGAACATGAATTTAGTATGTACAAGGCCCTGGGGTCAATTTCTAGCACAAACAACAAAATGCTCCATCTTTAATGGATAGTCTAGACCAGCGTTGTCCAACAAAAAATATATATAATGCACTACACATGCAATTTCAAGTCAATTAATTAATTCTAAATTTTTTAATATATAAAACAGGCAAAATTAATTTTAAGCATACATTTAACTCAGTACTTATAAAATACTGTTTCAATGTGTAATGTATATAAAATGTATTTTATGTTCTTTTTAACTTTTGGGCACAAAGTCTAGCACATCTTAATTCAGAGTAGACATTTCCCATGTCCTCGCTCACATGTCAGGTGGCTGAATAACTAGACAGTTCTAGTATAAAGCATCAATCATAGAGTGAGTCCCTCTTAAAAGCAAAATTCAGTTGAAGGGCATTGAAAGGCCCACAACCCTGTGAATTTCTTAGGCTTTGAAGCTCTCTGTGAATCCACTAAAAGCCTAGAGTCAGCTCCCATCAGTCACAGAGTCTTTAAAAAAATAAGAATATTAAAAGAAGGAAAAAAGATCCCCAGAATCCTCCCAAGGATCACAATCACCATTTCCCAATTCTAAAATCCCATAATTTGGAAAATCAATTTTTTTGTAAGTCCAGCACAAAGAAATTTGAAAACAAAACCTGCCTGAAATGATGTGAGACAATTTATAATTTATTTGTCCCATTTAGTGTATTTGTATATTTGATGTAGAAAAAGTAATATAATCTAGTACCTGCTACAGAAATGTGTACCATCTTCCATTTCTAAAATCTGAAAGACATTGAATTACAAAACTTCTCTGGCTTTGGAGTTTCAAATAAGAGATTATAGATATGTAGTAGTGTTTTTCAAATTTTTTTATTGTGACCATGGTCAGAAGTGTGTTTTATACATTGTATCCCAGGATACACACACGTACATATAGGACTAAGTATGCTCTATCATCAGATGCTGTGAATTCTGAGATTTTACTTTGAGACAGGGTCTCACTATGTATCCTAGGCTGACCTTCATTATAGGATCCTCCTGCTTTGCCTCCCAAGTAGCTGGAATTACAGGTGTGCACCACCACACCCAGATCCGAACTACTTATTATATTTGTGTGTGTGCCTGTCTGCCCATTAAAAGGTCATGCCCACATTTTGCAAAGTACAGTACTAGATACCACAAGGCTAGTGCAGAGACATGAGCATCACTCAGAAGAGAAGAGTTGGGTTTATGGTGGGGAGGCACTTTTCTATCCCTTGGTTTACTAATTCTTTGTTGTAATTTAAACAGCTCTGATGACAGCCTTGTCCCACAGTCTATCTTGCCCAGTGTCAGTGGGATTTTTGGCAGTTTGGACACCATATGGTTTGGCCAATACAACTTCCTGGTCTTGCAGTGATTATGTTTGGACTTTTCAAAGAAGACAGGAAATTAGTTTACAAGTGGGTCATTGTATGGCCTTTAAAAATTGGGATATTCCTTATAAAGGGAGTAGTTTACACAGAGCCAACATTTGTTCATCTTCCACATCCATATTTTTGTTATCAGTGACTAAAAACTGAATTTTATGAGAAAGGGAATTTCATGTAATCGGCATGTACAAAGTTAGCTTGAATCGTAGATTAAACCTTAGCCATGTGCTCACAGCTTTGTTTCTTCCTGTAGTTATCAGGTTTGCTCTTCTCTGAGCTCTGACTTCATCCTCAGACTAGAAAGGGAAAGCTCTCCTGCAGCCCCAAAGATACATCTTCATGGTTCATAATCCAAAGAGAAGGAAGTCTTTCTTCTAAAGCTCATATAGAAAATCTCAGAGAGAATTCTGGCCTTGCTTGAACTTACCACCAGAGCCTGACGGGTGGCAAACCTTGGTTACTTTCCACCTTCTATAGCGAAGGTAATGTCAGCCTCATCATACTGTGAAATAGGCCCTTCTGTTACGCAGAGAAGGGAAATAGTACCAAGAAGACCAAGATAACCAGTTTCCGCTTGTTACTGATTCTTTTTTTTTTTTTATCGGTACCAGGGATCGAACTCACGACTGCCTGCTTGCAAGGCAGGCGCTTATGCCGCTGAGCTAAATCCCCAGCCCCTGTTACTGATTCTTAAGTCTTTTAAGACCGCTGAGGGTCTGCTGTCATGTTGCTGGGCTTCACCGGTATACAGACTTTATCCATAAAGATTGATTCTTAATCACTGGAAATGCTGTGATCAGCAGAAGCAAACCTATCCTAAGCTAGGCAGCCATTCACAACTGCCTGCTTTATTAAAATTGCTCCTGAATGGTGTTACAAACCTATAATCCCAGCACTCTGAGGTAAGAGGATCACATGTTGGATCCTAGCCTGGGCAGTTTAGCAATTTAGCAAGACCTTTCTAAAAATAAAAAATAAAAATAAAATAGGGCAGGGGATAAAGTTCAGTGTGGAGGTCCTGAGATGAATCTCCAGTCCCACAAAAAATCAAAATAAAATAGCTGCTAAAATATTTTTACTAGTCCACTTTTCCTACTACCAAGGATCACTTTAGATCAACCCTTTTCTTATCTCTCCCGAACATAACAATCACATTCTACCCATTTCCACTAGCTGTTTTGTCCTCCAGGTTGTGGTCCCTGGTACTGGAGATTATTGTGGAGGTTCAGGGTTGGCATTCTTGTTTTTTGTTTTCTGGTACTGGAGATTGAGCTCAGTGCCTCCCTCATGGTAGACAAACATTCTACCACTACGCTAAATCCCTGGCCCCTTGAAAATCGTTTTGCTTTGCGATAGCATCTCATTAAGTTGCCCAGGCGAGCCTCGAATATGCTAGCCTTCTGCCTCAGCCTCCCACTGTGATCACACAGAGCCTCAGCTGTGATTACAAGTGTGTGCTACTGCACTGGCCCGTCAGGCTGGCTTCTTTCAGCAGCTGTTGTCTTCTGTGGGCCAAGAGCTATGGGTTCAGCCTTGTTTTTGCCATCCCGCTGCCCTCCCAGGCTCTGCTGTCAGCAGTCCCTAGAGTACGCAAAGGGCTTCCTTCCCATCTTCCGTTTCCTGAGGTTACGGCCAGCTCAGCCTCTCCCTACCAGGTTGTAGAATGTCCCTTTCTTCCTCCTAAGGATGGTGGGGCTTTGTCTTCACTGTTCCCTACCTGCTTGTTCTTGGTTCCTCTCTCCCCAGGTCTTGAAGATGTTGTAATCCAACCTTCTCAAGGTGCTTTCTTCTAGAACATCCCCCCACACTTTTATTAGACTGGTTCTGAATTTCCCTTTCTATATAGTCAAGTTTCTGGGGAGAGTTGGTGGTGCTGGGTTGGAACCCAAGGCCTCATGTATGCTGAGCACATGCTTTGCCACTGGACTACATTCTTAGTCCCTATATAAATGGTTTTTTTTTTTTTTCATTAAGTATAGCTTTACCAAGGTAAGGAAGCTTCAGATTAATGGGATGAACTCTTGGCTTAGGTCCGGAAAGAACTGCAGATTCTGAGCTCTGATACTTACTCAGTAACCCTGGGACCATGCAGCGTCCTTTGATTTCAAATCTGGAGATGATAATGCCTATCTGACAGGATGAAGTGGAATTTTATGTGCAGGCTGCCTGGCTCACATTCCAGGGTCAAAAAATATGCTGTGGCAGTTCACTGTCAGAGGAAACCCAGCCCAATCTGGCTTAAACAAAAAAATGAGATGCCAATCACACATAACCAAATAATATAGTGGGACAGCTAGTTTGAGGGAGGGATGACTTCAAGTAGTAAAATGACCCTGTGGGGAAATTATAGTGTCTGTTCCCTTCTGGGGTAGACTGATCCTGGAGATGACCACAGATGATGATGATGATGATGATGATAAGGCTGATAATGTTCCAGCAGTTCAGCAAAACTAACAAAAGAGAAGCCCTTTTCCTAGTAGTTTCAAGAAAAATCCCAAGGCTGATGCTCATTGGCTTGGCTCTGATCATATGTAGGCCAATCACCGTAGTTTGGTAGAATGAAATGCTCTGATTGGTTAGGTCCAAGGTCATATGACTGCTGCGGAGTCAAGGGTAAGTTTTCCAGTATCAACAAAACTACAAATATTGATAGTTCAGAAAAGGGTTTTCTAAAGTAAAATCAACTACATGTAAGGATGAATGGATGCTGGGAAAGAAAAAGCTGCAGGTGTCTTCTGCATGTGCTTGTGGATTATCGCTTCTAGGGCAGTGCTGTTCATAGTGTTGTGCTGTTTATTCAAAGGAATATTGCTGGTGGTGACTGTCAAGGCAGGCAGATGGTGGTAGGGCCAGGGAATGGGCAGAGAAGGTTGGGGGCAGGGGCAGACAGAGGGATAAAGATGATGCAGAAGGGCATGGTAGCCGCCTCTGTGGTCACGGTATGGTGCTGACTCTGCACCAGTTTTAACCTACTGAAACTTGGGCTGAGATATAGGAAGCTTTGAAAACTGTCCTTCTGTTCTCAGCACTGTGTGTTTCTGTGAATGTGCTTCTCTGGAAGGACATAGCTTATATGCCGCCTCTGCTGTTACCTTCGGTCAGGAATCAATTTAGTAGTCCTGTAAGATCAAAAGGGGACATCTCCACTTGCTTTTTGAAGCTATCCTATTACGGTTATATTGTGTATGTCTATATTTAAGATCGTATAGAAAGTTTTTCATATCCATTTTATGAACAGAATTCAGATTTTATTTAGCAGCTAACATGTAGCACTATAAACATTTTATAGTTTTTACTTCCAAAACTGGGGATTGAACACAGGGCCTTGACACTGACCTGTATCCTTAACCCATTTTTCATTTTTATTTTGAGACAAGTTGTCACTAAATTGCTCAAGCTGGGTTCAAATTTGCAGTCTTCCTGCCGCACCCTCCCAGAGTGCTAGGGTTACTGGCATGTGCCAGCACATATGGCTATGGGATTATTTTCCAATCCTCACATCAATCTCATGAGGTAGTTAAAACTGAGAGAGAGTACCAACATTAATTGCATTTTACAAATGAGGAAACTAAGGCACAGAGAGGTTAATTATGCTCTCCAAGTCCACATGGCCAGGTGCTGTGAGACGAAGACTGAACAGAGATTTGGAACTAAGATTTAGGTAATCAGAACCTAGAACTTGGTGCAGAAGGGCGGGACTTGGAGATGACTGCGCCTCTTGAGACCAGGAGCTTGAGACAAGAAGAGATGGGATCCCAGGGCACTCCAGCATTTTAAGGGGTTAACTTAGGTGAGAGACTCTCTAGGTTTTGGGAACCATCAGGGCCTGCACCAAGGAGGCCTGGGGGCCTTGGAGGCCTGTGTTTCACTAGTTCAGCTTTCTTGGGGCCCCGAGGAAGGGCTCTTGCTTAGTGGTCCTGTGGGTACAGGATCGGCTTGGAGAAACGAGGCGGCCTTTGGGGCCCCTTCTCTGGTTAACTCCAAGGTCAGGCTGATTGGGTTGTTGGGGTGATTTTGACCTTGAAGTCAGAGTCCTGAGCAGGATGCAGAGACCCTTATCAGTACATCAATTCAGTGGCATTTTATTACTTTGGCCAAATCCTGGAAAGTGGCAGTAAGAAGATCTGGATAATACAGTGATTTGTTTTCATGCCATACATCTTTAGTTTGTCTCTAATACAAGTACCAAGTGAACAGGGAAAAGCCTGCGTCGACATCCTGAACCGAAATTGCAATGGCTGCTGAAATAGCTCCTTCTCTCCATGTAGTAACAAGTGCTCTCGTCTCTGGAGGAATAGGGGAGGATGTGAGGAAGGGTTTCCCATTGTCCTTCTACCAGGAGAGCTACCATGATAATTTTCCAGTGTTCTTTTTTGCTGTCTAACACAGTGTTTCCTAGTGTGAACTTGAGTGACCCCCAGAAGCCTCTTGTTCTGAGACCGAAGTGTGTGACTGAAGTTTGTGCCCATTGTGTGACTGCCACATAGGGAAACATCCAGCTAGACCTTTGCGTCTCCCACCACATAACTGGCCCCCACGGACTCTGAATGAAGCCAGTCTTCTGGCAGATTGCATCTCAGGAATGTCCTAATGGGGATGGGGAACAAAAGCTTCCTGTGTCTCTTTGGTCTGGACCCCACTAGGTGCAGGAACCTGGCAGGTCTGGAGCCTGCTCTCTGGGCCCACAGAACTGCTGTAAGCTTGAGTACCCCTCATTCTGGATTCTGATTCCTAGAGGACAGTTGGCTCCATGACCTTCCTACCAGAGTATCACATGGGAGTGAGATGTCTCATGTCCTCTTGGCCCTGCCAGCCACCAGGGAAGGCCTGTGATTGCTTTTTCTAGTGATGTGAACTAGCCAAGGTGGGGACTGAAATTGTGGCCAGGGACTGGTAAGTCTTTTGTTTAGGTCTATTGCACTGATCTGTCCAGACCCTGTAAGTAGAAGGAGCTTTAGTGTGTGTGTGTGTGTGTGTGTGTGTGTGTGTGTGTGTGTGTGACAGAGACAGAGAGAGACAGAGAGAGAGAGAGAGAGAGAGACAAGAGAGAGAGAGAGAGCGCGCAGCATCTTCAGCAAGTGTTTTCTAAGCACTGACTTTGATGAACAAAGCTCTGTTTAGGCATAGTAGAGGAATCCAACCCAGAAGATGTGCCCCTACCCACACAGAGCTTTCCGTTTTACTGGGAACAAGGGACTTGCATTCATGGGGCAAACAGAAAACAATGTGAATCACCAAGTAATGGCCACGTGTTCTTGGGCTGGACGAACGGCCATTGCATCTGGGCAGTGTGGCATAGTGGACGTGACTCTTGGCAGGCCTGGGGTCTTTTCTGCCTCACTATGCTTTGCGTTTTCAGTTGTGACTGTGTGAATTTCTGAAGGGCCTCATCCGAGGGGTTCTGGTTCCAGCTGGCTCCTTAGCTGGAGTTGGAATTGTGCTCGTGGGGAGGTTTGTTCCATCTGAGAGGTCAGCAGTGAGCTGCTCAATTTGTTTTTCCAGTAGTGTGAGCTGCAGCAAAGCATCTGTCTCATCTCTGCTCAAACAGCTAATCTGAGAATGCCGAGGGCGGGCTGTGCTTGGGGAGAGTGTTTTAAGCGATCAGACTTAAATATAGGTGAGAAAAAGCAGATCTCAAAAATGGTGACAAGATGACCCTTGAAGGTCAGGCCCCGCAGAGAGCAGAGCATTCACAGTGCTATTAAATGAAGCTAAAGCTTCTTCCCCTCCCCATTTCTTAGAGATAGAGATAAAGAACATCTCCTGGTATATTTATACTAGGGAAGGTTACATTCCTAGCCCATCTCCTGAGGTCCACGTCTGCTGAGGGGTAGTCTGTGAATCTCTTGGGTGCTGATCAGCAGTGCTAAGAGCTTCCACTTGCTTCAGCAGGATGAGGAACTGAGTTCAGTGACATACAAAGGTGTAGACATCTTGGTCCTTACCTTCTACACTCCTACTGTCCTGAAGGGAAAGGAAAAAACATTTCAAAGTGCATCTGACTTAACATTAACAGGCATGTAAATCAGAATTGAGTCCTATAAGAAGCACCGTGGAAGTTTGAAGGAACCATGTAAATGTTTTTGTAAAGTAAAAAGAGTTTTCATAAAATAAACCATCATACTGTTATTCAGCTCAGTGGTTCTGAACCTGGGCTGTGCATTGGAATCATCAGGAAAGCTTCTAGTACTTCTAAGGCCCCAGGTCACAGGCAGAGGAGAATTTTCCAGGTGGACTCAGGTATCAGGATTGTGGGATTGGGGTGGGGGCAATACTAGGAATTGACCCCAGTGCCTTCACATTGAGCTGCATCCCCATCACGTTTTTCATTTTAAAAAATGTCAAGCCATTTTTCAAATAAAAAATGTCAAATCAGGGTGTTGCTAAGTTGCCCAAACTGTTTAATCTGTGGTCCTCCTGCCTTTTTTTTTTAAACAACAAAACAGTAAATAAATACCCACAATCTAAAGGTGGAGAGATATATTTAGCCTATATTTTCAGTCCACGGCTGGCCAGCTCCAAGGCAGGAACAGCATGGTGGAGGGCCTGGGCTGAGGAGAGCTGCTCACCCCAGAGTGGGCAGGAAGTAGAGAAGGGAGGAGCCAGGGAGGGAGATATATCAGCGACTTCTCTCTTCCGTCCAGACCCCACCTCCTGACAGCCCATTTATCTCTGAACTCACTGGGGTGTTAGTCCACTGATGAGCACAGTGCCTGTGACCCAGTCACCTGCCTCAAGCCTCAGCTCTGAACACATGAGCCTTTTATGGGACATTCTAGAACTAAACCATAACACCAGATGATTTCCATATGCAGCCATTGCTGTGGCTTTTGTGTTCATGTTTCTCTGTGGGCATACACTAAGTGGACTTATGGTCAGGCATGTCCTTGGAGATCAACAGTGAGGTACCTTCAACAGCATGGCACACTGGTGTGCAGACACAGGAATTTGCTGAGTATCTGTAGAAGTATCCAGCAGAGGAGCTGAAAAACATGCCCTTTATTCATATGATGGGAAGCTATATAGAAAGGAAGAACGAACTTCTTATGCATGCAGCGTGGATAGACCCCTGCCTTACATTAAGTAAGAGAAATCAGACTTCAAAGACTATAATAGTTGTGATGCGCTGATAGTGGGGAAAGTGTTGGCTATAAAAAGGGCACAAAGGAACTTGTTAGGGTAACGGATGTGTTCTGAATCTAGACAGTGGTGATGGGTGTCACAGTTGAAACAGAGCTGTACAGTAAACAGTTCTAACATAGAACCGTACAGATTTCACTGTATGTCATAACCCTATTAAAATGTTTGTGAAAAACACCATCAATAATAGATGGATAGACTATAGTACCATATAAATATGTACTTTTCATAAAACAAATCATCCCATCTTTATGTAGCTTAGCAGTCCTTAACCTTGGGATGTAGTATATTCCTATATGAAATTTTATTTACCATAGGAAGGAATAAAGTATTGGCATATGCTACAACATGGTTGAACCTGAAAACCACAGTAAGTGAAAAAAAGCCAGAAACAAAAGGTTATATATTGTATGATTCCATTTATATGAAATACCAAAATAGGCAGGTCCATAGGGACAGAAAACAGGTTTATAATTGCCAGGGGTGAGGGGGAAGATGGAGTGGGATGAGATGACTAATTATTTTCTGTTTGAAGCAATAAGAAAGTTCTAGAGCTAGACAGTGGTGATGGTTGTGCAACATTGTGGATATACTTAATACCATAGGATTATAACATGATTAAGATGACCAATGTTATGGATTTTTTACCACTATAAAAAGTGAAAGGCCCGTTATCTGTTAACACGCTGGACACAAATTAGGGACTTGATAGAGGATAGCTCCATTGTTGGCACTTTTGAGGAAAGGGGCTATTAGGTCTTTGGTCTCCCTTCTCAGGTAGAATAAAGGAACACATTTTCCAAAAGCCTGTGTTGAGGACATGAGAATCCTCTCCTCTCAGAAGGAATCAGTTGAGCTTGACACATCCTTCTATCACATCAATATGATGTTGTTGCTTTTCAGAATCTTCAGAACTGCTGATGGTCCCCAGCAGTTGAGGATAATGTACCCAGTGACTCAGTCTTGGGAACTGTTTGGGAGAAGTGGAGGGGGTACACACATAAAGAGCAGGTCTGCTCAGTTTTCTGTTTGGAAGGAAAATCCTGCTCAATCATGGGTCATCAGCAGATGCAGCTGAATAAATAAAAATGTGTGCCTGAGACAGTAGGGGAACCATGAAGAGCAATTCTCTCGATGTTGTGGGAAGACATTTATGGTTGGGAACCTAGTGACCGAGAAGCGAGACTGCCTCAAGATGAGAGAATCCAGGGGAGAAGGTCATTGGGAAGCAGGGCCCCGCCAGGCCCACGGCAATGAATTGGGCAGTTGAGCCGTCCAGCTCTGCGTGGGCCTTGGAAGTTTTAAACAAGAATCTTATTGATGATTCGTCAGACCCCAAGCAGACAACTCTGAACTTTAACAGAGCCGGGATGGAAAGCTTGTACAAGGGCCTACAGTTTCTAGAATGAACAACACTCTTATTTTTCCCCTCCCTCCACTGAAGGACGAGGAAAGGACTGAAATGACAAGTGTGGGGGAGAAGGGAAATGTGATGAGCACGTTCCAGAGCCTCAGTGGAATGGCCACATTCCTCTGAGGGGTGGCCTATGGCCCCTCTGAGCCCTGAGGGTTGGAAAATGTCACTGGGGTTGGTGCAAATTAGGGCTTGGGCTCTGTTGATTGTTATCTCCAAGAGCCTGTAGCTGCATCCTGAAAGGATGTCTGCAGAGGAACCACTGAGAGCCTCCAGCATATTGGCACCTTGTTAGATTCCCAAAGCTACAAATCCTGATCCTTGTCCCAGAAGGTCTTATGTCTGGCCCCAGCATAGACTTGATATATACTCAGGGGACTGGGAACAACTGACCTTGGGATTTAGGAAAGGGAGTTGGAAAGGCAGAACTGGCCAGGAGCAGAGTGCAGCAGGTCTTAAGTGGCTTCCTGGAGAGTGAACCTATGTGGACCTGGGTGGACCTTGAAGAATGATATGGACCCAGAGAGGAAGGAAAATGACTCACTGTGGTCACCAACCCTGTGTTTCTTCAATGCTTGTGCTTACCATTTACCTAAACAACTGTTCTAGAAGGAAAAGAAGGTATCAACACTGTCCTCAGCAGAGAACATTCCAAGTACGAGTCTCCCATTAATTCTCCCAGGCAGGGACCATGGCTACCAACCTCACTATAGCATCCCCAGGCCTCTGTGTCTGATTGCATTCTGCAGTTCTCAGCCTTTGGGAGATCTTCCCTTACATCTTCCATCTAACTGAATGGTCACCACCTCCCACTGGCTCTCCCTGGCATGCATCTCCTCTGACCCAGCTCTCTGCGCCTGCCCCCATGTCCTTCCTTGTGGAGTATGGGAATCAGAAAGCAGAGGCCATAACTCAGATAAACCTCCCCCACTCCCTGGGAATGACTGTGAGTTTCAGACAGTGAGTCTTTTGAACTTGGACATAGCTGGGTCAGAGCCCCAGCACCACTGATTTCTGGGGATATGCCGAGCTGGGTTGTATTCTGGCCTCAATAGTCCATTCCTATGGCTGTGCACTTGAGGGGGGCATATAACTGGAGATGATGGGGTATAATTGATGGCATGGTTCCTGGATGCTCTACCTGAGTTTACCTTCATTGCTGTCATCTACACTGATACAGTCATGTAACTGGCCTCCCTGTCCATCTGGTCTCACGTATCTTCAGAGTTTTTCTGTCCCTAGCCTGCTTGAAGAGGTTTTGCGTGGCCCTCTCTACTACTAGACCTTGCAGGACTCTGAAGTAACTGCTAAGCAGAGCAGATAAAACCTATACCATCTGCCGCACCCAGGCCACAGAACCTGCCTCCTGCCCTTTGAGGCTCATTTCTACCTGTCTACCGATGCTCAGTGTGCCTTGATACACAGAGTTGGTCATGGTCCTCAAATATGCCATGTGCACTCTGCATTGCAGTCTCCTGAGAGTGTCACTGCCTTTTTCCTAAAATGCCTCTGCTGCTTCCTAGTGAGCTCCTATGCAATCCGAAATGACCAGCATTATGGTTTGTGTCTGGAGTCTCTCCAAAGCCTCAAGTGGTCATGGGGACAGGCTTATCGAATTTGTGATTGATTCATGGTCCAATGCTGGGATTATGGGTGTGAGTGCTACAGTGGGTATGGCCTACATACACTATAAGGGACAGAAAGAGTCTTCTCTCTGCACTCTTCCCTTCTTGCTTTTGTTGCTTTTTTGTTGTTTTCTGCCACTATGAACTGTTGCTTCTCTGCCACACCACCCTGCCTTGGAGCCAACTGATTATGAACTGAAACCTCCATAAACTGTGAGCTAAATAAATCTGTCCTTCCTTAACTTTGGGTGTCAGGTATTTTCTCTCAGCGATGAGAAAAAAGTAACTGATACAACCAGCTCATAAAGCCTTCTCCTCAGTAACCCCAGAGTTGGCCTCTCATGTGCATTCCAGTTCCTTAGGGACATTCTCAAGTTAATCTTGTTCTCACCCGTGTATTTATACTCACTGGGTTCCCCCTCTACAGATTTGGGGCCCCCATGAGTTGAGAACCCATCTGACTTTTGTCTTCTTTTACACATTTTCCACTCTTTGGCTTAGTCTGTATTTGCTCACATGGAACATAAACAAAGGCTGTTTTCCAAGAATCCAACAGCTTTTGGGAAAAGCTAAGGATGTGGAAGGAAAGACACTTTCAGTTTCTCTGCTTTTTCCTCCCTCTCTCCACCTTGTTCTGAAGTAGCTGTGGAGACACAGCCTTGAGAAGTTCAGAAGGTCAGGGCAATGTGGCCAAGACCCCAGTTCCCTCACTTTTCCTTGTTTGCTAGGTCTGAGTGCAAGGCTCAGGGTCACTTTCCTCATTTTCTTCCTCTGTTTTTCTGCTTTAAACTTGCTGCTGAAGCTTGCTGGGTTCCTGCAACCAACAGGAAACTCATGAATAGCTGTTGAAAACAAAGCAAAAACCAACCAAAGGCCTTTCAGTTCAGGGACCTTGCTTTAACTTTTCTTTTAAATTCTTCCCTGGGGCCAGCACAGGTAGACCTTGACTAAACATGGAGATTTGTGCACAGATTGCCACAGCTCAGGTTTGTGACTCGGGGTTATGGTCCAGCTTTCCTGACTTTACTTCAAGCAAAAGTTGTCATCTCTTTCCCTGTGTTCCCTTCTTTAATTTGGTCCTCTGATCTCTGTGCCATCTTTAAAGCTCTCTGGTTTGGCATTTTGTTCCACAGGCCCAGTGGTGCCATCAGTTGGATGAGGGCAGAATGACATTGGTAGTGTGGCTCCCAGCCCTTACTTAATAAACCAGTCTGGCCACAGCAGGGGATGGGGCTGAGTCAAAGATTCCAGCAAAGCAGCCCCACTGGCTCAGATGGCAGGAGCCATCGAAACTGACAAGATGCTGGGCAACACCTCTAGGGCCACCCTTGGTCACTGACGCCCTCCTACCATCATGCTTTCCTATTTGCTCAGAAAGTCCCCGTGGTACATCCTCTTTGGGCAAACATTTGACCACCTGAGAGAACCTGGTTTCTGCCCCATCCCCTGGTGTCCAGTGCCCTTTCCCCCCTCCCTCTGGTTATTTATGAATCTGCTCGGTGTAATTGTGGGTCTGAGGATCAATGCCAGAAAGCAAAGGGCATGGAGTGAAGAAAGCAAAGAAAGGAGTGCACACTTCCAACAACCATGCCTGGATCTCTCCCCAGCCACCTGTGAGCTCCCAGAATGACACTGCAAGAAGTTTGCCCCAAGAGATAAGGGGCTCAAGCTGGTGCAAAGAGGAGGGGCCATGAGAAAAGCAGGAGCCACAAGGGGTCCCCAGATGATAGGCAAGCTGCAGAAGCCCGAGCTGTACCACAGTTCCATGCAATAAACTCGTGGTTAGTTTCATCTCAACCATTTGAAAGGTGGTAGTGCAGGTCACCTCGGGCTGTTCCAACACACTGGCTCAGGCAGGGTGTCTTGTTGGGGTTCCCAGGGTTGGTACTGTAATTCGTGAAGTGGAAAAGCAGGGCCTTTCGCAAAGCCTGTCTGCTCCTGTGTTTTATTTACATAGGACCCGCCGGATACCTAACTTTTCAGTGAATTCTTCTTAAGTCCCTATCCAGGCCAGGATTTATTTTTCTTACAACTGGTCATGGAATGTTTTCAGATACTCAATAAGCGAGTGAATTTATTTTGCTTTTGTTCATTCATTTCATCAGTTAATATTTATTGGGCATCAGGCTGGGCTCTGGAAATGCAAACTAGACACAAAGCCTGTCCTTGGAACATGTGGGTTAGTGATACAGGCAGTTAAAATGTACAGTGCCATCAGAACTGTGAGAGGTTCTATCAGTTTCTTATCGCTGCTGTAATGAACCACCAAACTCAGGGACTTACAGCAATACAAGTTCATTATCACACAGTCTGTAGATCAGAGCCTTTCGTGTCCGCAGCACTCTTGCTTTTGGAGGCTCTAGGAGAGTAGAGTATTGCTTTTTCAGCTTCTAGAGATTACCTGCACTCCTTGGCTTCTGATCCCTGCCTGTCACCAGCCTCACAGCCAACATGGTAGCTTCTTTGGTCCTCTCGATGCTGCTTTTGTCCTCTCAGTTTCTGTGACTCTCACTCTCCTGCCTCTTGTCATTGCCTTGGGCTTAACCATATAATCCAGGGTCTTCTCCGGACTTTAGCACAGGTAAGTCCCTTTTCATGTGTGAAATAGCATATTCCTAGCTTCAGAAGATGACATGAACATCCTAGAGGCCACCATTCAACCTGGCCAGTGCCAGTAACATGGGACTATCTGTCCAAGGAGCCCTCACTGTCCCAGAGGCCCAGATAAGGTGTCACAAGATGAATGTTGTCTAGACCACGACTCAAGGAATGAATAGGATTTGTCAGGGGAGAAGTCTATTTGTTCACCCCCCCCCAGAGAAAGTGGGGTGCAGTAGTTGGGTTATGGTTTAGGTGATGGATGGGGTGAGTGACAACATAGCAGTTTTCAGGAAACCTAGGCATCTAGCAGCTTTCAGTCATGGGCACCCAAGAGCATCCTTATTGTAGAAAGCTATGCAGCCAAACCATGATCAGTCTTGGAGTCAGAGAGTTTTGGTGCTGGAACAGACTTTACAAAGTATTTGCTCTAACTCACCCAGGAAGGTTAAGTAAGAGCCTCCATGTCACCTGGAGGGAATCAAGACCAGAATAACTCTGATTATAAGCATAGCTCTGAGGGCAGAGCTCAGTGGCCAGCAAAGCTATTTGGCAGCTGCTCTGTTTCCCCAAAAGAACTCTGTGAGGACAGATGCTGGTGTTGGGGAGTTGCACTCAGAATGTTGGACTAACACGGCCACCATCCCTCCTCCTGCATATGCAGACCTGAGGCTTTGCTGAGCATGTGCCTCGCAACATCAGGGCCTGCTTCCCTCCCACAGAGCTCCCAGGACTGAGAGTCTCACCTCCTGCAACCAGAGGTGGCAGTGCTGGGGTGTTTGTAGGGTCTGGAGGTGTATGCGACCTAGGCTTTTGGAGAGGAGCGTTCACTGAAAGGTTTCTTCTGTTTCCCCTCTCTAGCCTTGGATCAGCTGCTGACGGAGCTAGATGACTTCCTCAAGATCCTGGACCAGGAGAACCTGAGTAGCACAGCTGTGGTGAAGAAGAGTGGACTGGCAGAGCTCCTCCGGCTTTACAACAAGAGCAGCAGTAAGCGGGCCCTGGGGTCTCGGAGAGACCGGGGATACAGGAAGATGGTAGTGCTGGTCTACTGGGCTGCTCCAACACACTGGCTCGGGAAGAGTGTCTTGGACAGACATTTATTGTCTTATACTTCTGGAGAGTGGAATTTTGGGATCAAGGCTGGTTCCTTCTGACCCCTTTCCTTGGCTTGCCAGTGGTGATCTTGTGTCCTCT
The DNA here is from genome assembly GCA_004027295.1 of Dolichotis patagonum. NCBI lineage: Eukaryota > Metazoa > Chordata > Mammalia > Rodentia > Caviidae > Dolichotis > Dolichotis patagonum. Next base: position 296,375 of record PVJX010000103.1, read on the forward strand.
TGTGGTCTTTACTCTCTGCCTGTGTCCTGTCTTATTTTATAAGGACATCCGCCATACTGTGGTAGAGCCTACTCTGTGACCTCAGTTATCTCTTTAAAGACCTCATATCCAAAAACAGTGATATCCTGAAGGTTGTTTTATTTTGTTTGAGACAGGGTGGCCTTGAACTCACTTATTGTAGCCCAGGCTGACCTCAAACTCACAGCAATCCCCCTCCTCAGCCTCCCAAGTGATAGGATTATAGGTGTGTGCCACCACACCGAGCTATATTCTGAAGTATTGGGGGGATAAGGTTTAAAGTAAATTTGAGGGGGACACAATTTAACCCATAACTTGCTAGCATGTGCCAGGCCCTGGAACCCCAGCACAGAACATAAACGGGTTGCAGGGGTGACCTGACTTGAGGGAAAGCCTCAGAAATCTCAGAATGGTCAGCACAGTAGTCTGTGAATGATTTTAAGTGAAGTATTTTTAGAGTACTTATTGATTAAAAGTAAAGAAGGGGTAATGAGCTATTGTAATACCTAAGGCTTCGTGGAGTACATGCCACATGCACGCATTTGAGCTTCTTTTTTGCGATGCTGCTACTGGGTGAATGCAGCTGTTACAGAGGAGGAAACTGAGAGTCTGCTGAGTTTAGGTAACTTCCCCAGTATTATGTAGCCCAAGGGAAAAAGAGGAAAGCATAGCTTTAAGACTGTAAGTCACAAAACTCGGAGTTCATAACTCTTCCATATTTTTATTGTAGTAGCAGTTACATACAAAAATGTATAAAATCTTAAGCATGCAATTCACTGAGCTGTGACAATCGTATAGCTGTGTACCTGCATCCCAAACAAGACAGAGACCATTTCTGTCATCCAGAGAGTTCTGTCTCTTACCCCATCCCAGTTAACTCCCTTCCCACCCTGAGCCCAGGGCAGCAACTGCTCTGATTCCTTCCACCCACGAGTAGCTGCCTGTGCTGGGACTTTCTTTAAATGGAATCATATGATACGAGCTTCATGTCTGGCTTCCTTCATTTGAGAGATCCGTCCGCGTTCTTGGATGTGTCCATAGCTTATTCCTTTTATTGCTGGAGAGTGGTCCGTGCTGTGAATACACCACAATCTTTGTTTTCCCTTCACTCATGATGGACATTTTGGATTGTTCACAGATCTGAGCTATAATGAGTGAGGCTGCTGTGAACATTCTTTTAAAAATCTTCTCATGGACATATGGTTTCATTTCTAGTAAATTTTTTTAAAGGAAAAACCTTATGGAGTCCTAACAAATGAGGTGAATTTTACATGAAGGGTTTGAAAACTAGAATTGCTGTTTGGGGACAATAAGGGACTCTTGGAGGGAATTTAATCCATCTGGCTCCTGGCAGGTGCAGCTGAGTTGTGCCAGGGAAGGAAGGTCTCCACCTGCCCAGCCATCAGAATCCAGAAATATTCCCTGTGTCCAACCTGAACCTTCCAGCCTGCATTTCAAGGCTCCTTTCCACTTCTTCTTTTCCCCTCTCCAGTATTTTGATTCTCTGAAGGATGCAGCCAAAGTAAAAAGCCTGGCTGCATATGCCCAGCAGCCTGCTCTTGTGAAGGAGTAATCCCAGCTCCCCACTTTGTCATCAAGGCTGGTCTCCTGGCACCCCCTCACCTTTGCCCAGTTCCCAGGCTCCTCCTGCCTTTGTAGCAGCGTCTGTCTGCCAACCAGCTCATCAAAGCAGTACTCGGTGGGAATGGCAGAGGGGAAATCCACACTACAAAGCAGGGTGTTAGAGAGGGTGAGTCATTCCACAGAAGGATTCATCAGTGGAGTCCTTTAGAAAGCACACTCCCCAGACCTTTCAAGATGTGCTTTGACTTGCGAGCATTCAATTATAAAGGCTGTCTCTGTTGGCAATTGGAAAACACCTCTTTGTGATCCATCTGACCCATGATTCTTGGCACAGATTGCTCTGCTAGCACCTCTCATCCTGGGTCCCTCTTTGGTTTAACATGTGGCTAGCCCTCCAGTAGGGGGACCTTTATTCTGCCCTGATCAGCCTTCTCTACGCTTGGTCTCTACAGCTGGTTGATGTTGGGAGGCTGCTGATTAGGGGGATCCCAAAGTGGGTCACCTCCAGAGTCCCCCCACATTGCTGGTAAACATGGCCAGGTGTACTGAGCCGGTGGCTACTTGTATTCTTAGGTGCGATGCCCATTCTTTAATACCGCTGTGTGACAGAGAATTTCCCTTCTGTCCCTCTTTGTACCTTTAGACTGTGGAGAAGGTAGAACCATAGCCAGTCGTGACCGTGTACTCTCTCTGTCCAAGTGTGGCACTAATGTATTCACTGATGTGAATTACTTCATTTGATCCTTATCCCAAATCTGCAAGACAATTGTTGTTAACTCTATTATACCAGTGAGGGACCCAGGGCTTGGAAAGTCACTTGCCCAGGGGCACATGGTCACGAGTGGCCGATGTAGGGCAGGTTGGATCTAAGCAGTGTGCTGGCCTGACGTCCCTAGGCTTTGTTGCATTAGATTAATCATTGTGCTGCCTAGGGCAGACCCTAGACACCCTTCCCCGCTCTGCAAGTAAAGCACTCATCTTCCTGTTAGCCTCCTTGAGTGGCTACCAAAAACTTAAACTTATTTTGGTCCCAGGATTTGTAGGCAGAGGCAGGCTGGTCAGGCCTGGGCAGTCACTTACATACATGGCACAGAGTGTGAGTTAGTGAGTGTGCATTTACACTTTCCAATGGAATTGCCTGCGTTTTCTGAGCCTTTCTGGACTTTTTACCTTCTCTACTGTTGATCTGGGTGGTGACAAGGCACAGACTGAGGGCTATTTGTCAGGGACTTGGCTGCTGTGGTCTGCTCACGGCTCTGCTTGTGGGAACCGTATCCGCTGCCTCCCTGCTTGCAGGTTCTGGCTCCTTTCAGTGACTGCCCCCTTCTGATGAAAAGCACTTTGAATGCTCTGTCCATCCAACTGCAGCAGAGAGGTTTGTGTCCCTGCTCCTCACCCCAGCTCTGTGAGAAGAGCCCCCTGCTGCAGATGAGGGCAGATACCCCAGGAATTACACATTGTCTCCCAGCACTGAAAGTTCATCTTTCCAGCACTGGCTGTGGCCATTGTCATTTCACAGCCATTGTGGAGCTTTCACTCTGGGTTCGTTTCTCTCCACCAGACTTTTGGGTTCGTGGAGCCAGAGACAGTGTATTTGTGGTTCTCTGTGCACTTCTGAGAATGAGTGAGTAACAAAGCTTCTCCCCAGACACTCTGCCTTCCAGAGCAAGTTCACTGTGCTTTCCCCACAATCGCAGAAGACCTGAGAGCCTCTTTTAACCAACTCAGAGAGTCCTGTACTGATCTTTTTCTTTTATTCGTGATTCTGGGGATGAAGCCCAGGGTCCCTTGCATGCTAGGCAAGCCTCTATCACTCGGCTACTCCCTAGGTCTGGTCACTCTTAGATTAGCAATGCTGTAGGGATCAAAATCACATCTGTCCAAGGCAAAAACACTGCAAGTTGGAACCTGGCCTAGACAATTTAGCCATATTGTGTCTCAAAATAAAATGAAAGAGGGGAGGGAATAAGGGGAATGGAAATGGATGTAGTTTAGTGTGAAGACCCTGGGCTCAATCCCCAGTACCTCAAAAACCAGTCAACCAACCACATCCACCACTGGCCTCCAGACTGCAGAGCCCAGGGTAGAAACATGCAGCCTGCTGTTGTAGTCATCGTGAGTTTTCTCTAGTTTTCAGGTCACCATCTTGAGAAGAATGCAGCTGTGCAGAACCTAACAAAGCAGTAACAGGGTCTTTTGGTTTTTTTGATAGGACCAAAGGCTTTTGGGTTTTGTTGTTGTTGTTTGGGGTTTTTTTGGTTGGTTGTTTGCTTTTTGATAGGAACAAAAAAGAAATGAACAGAAAGGGACCACTGAGTGCCATTTATGTAGGGGGCCTCTCCAGTTCCTTTCCTGATCCGTATCAGTCACCGGTGTAAGGAGGATGTCACTGTAGTTTGCCTCTGTGTTTCTACTTTACACTATTTTCACACTTGGAATTGGCTGCACACGTTTGTTTTCACATGTTAGAAGCTGACATATTTTTTTCTTTTTATTCTGTAACATGATATTTTAATTTAGCTCTTGAGTCTTGGGTATCTTTGCAAACAGTGACCGTGGAGTGCCTTTGTTATTTTTCACAATCAGGCAGTGTCCACTGATGCCTGAGTCCTGGCATTCACCTTTCCCCTCTTGTTGGGTGTCTAAGTTGTGTTCTTACCTAAAAACAAAATAAAACTCACACAAATTTACAGTAAATAATAATCATATTTTCTGTGCTGGAGTTTAGGATAAATTTCTAGCTGTGGACATAAGAAAAGATATGAACACATAAAATTAAACTGTTCTCCAAGATCACATTCCAAATCAGTGTGCCAGTTTATATATGCTCTAGGATTTTTATTTTCTTTCTCAATTTTTGTTTAGTGCTAGAGATCGAGCCTAAGGCCTTGAGCATGCAAAGCTTATACTCCAATGCTGAACAGAGACTCAAAACACTTGCCCCTCTTTGGGAACTTGGCCACTCATGTCAAAATTGTCCACTGAGGCTGATTATATACTTTGTTTAAGAAATGGATTACTTCCTCCTCTCTCTGGGGGGCGGCTGTGAGTGTGGCCGACTTTCAGCAGCCCGAAGAAGAGAGACCCCGGCGCGTCGGGACCTGCACAGTGCAGTTGACTCCGGATGCCAGGAAAACAAGGAGCTCCTCCCTTCTCTGGGGGCGGCTGAGAGTGTGGCAGACTTTTGGCGGTCTGAAGGAGAGAGACCCTGGTGCATGGGGACCTGCACCGTGCGATTGACTTGGGGTGCCAGGAGAACAAGGAACTCTTCCCGTCTCTGGGGGGCGACTGTGATCCTGCCAGCGTTTGGGCTGAGAATCAGACATCTCATGTCGTCCTTTCCCCCATCCCGTGTCCCCCCTTCCCCTCCCCGCTGCCTAGCAAGTGGGAGCCAGTGAACTACACATCTTGTGAAAAGATTGGCTATGTTATTTAGTATGAGCTCTCCATATGCAAAGATAAAGACAACCATTTGGAAGAAAACAAGAGACAGTATGACAGATAGTGAAGATCTCTGGTTGTCTAGCTTTGAAATTTATGCTTTCTTATGTCCCATTCTGTTGTGTTGTGTTGTGTTGTGTTGTGTTGTGTTTAATGAAAGAAAGAAAGAAAGAAAGAAAGAAAGAAAGAAAGAAAGAAGGAAAAGAAAGAAAGGGATTACTTTGAGCCTGATACCCATAAAGCACTGGGAGGGAAAAAGTTCAGATGCAATGAAAGTCATATAACTGTGGCATTCCAGATGCCAGGCAGTTTTATTCCTCCCATGGGGTCACGTGAGACGCATCTGGCTGATACCTACATATGTGCCGGTGAGAACAGTGGAGGATCCTGGGAGTGGAGGCTCAGGACCTTTAATCTTCAGTACCCAGGAGGCCCAGGCAGGAAGGTCACAGTATTTAGAATAGTGTGGGCCACATAATAAGACCATGACTGAAAAATAAAAACCCTAGTAGAAAGGGCTATAGATTTTGCTCAGCATTCCTTGGGTTCAACAACCAGCCCTCAGCAACAACAACAACAACAAAAAAAAAAACAACGAAACTGAAGAGCTGAGAGTGAGGAACATGGCCTAGTTGTAGAAATCTTCAAGACTGTAGCTGAGCCCATACAGACAGGAATACCCTGCTTGGTAGCGCCCTGCTAATGAGTTTAAGTTGGAAGATTGTGAGCCCAGTTCCCTGGTGCCCGCTCTTCTCCGAACATCACCCCCAGCCCAGTCAACTTAGTTTTTAAAGGTGACAAGTCATTCTGCATATTGACGTGACGTAATTTATTGTATCATTTTCCTGTTGTTGAGCCTTTAAACTGCTTGCCGTGTTTTACACTGCCACTTTAAATCTTGAGCTCACCTTACTTTTTCAAATTGCCTAATATTTGAGTTTTATACTTTTGAAAATGTGACAGTTAGGTAGAAACAAGAGTGTTTTCCAACAGAGGCTCAGGGCTTAGATGTTTTGCACTGAATGATGCCGTTAAGGGCTGAACTGAGACCCTGGTCTCCTGCCTCTTGTGACGTAGCCCTCGTCTCCTCTGGGCTGTGCTGTAGAGATGCTGGAAGCCCACTGTGACTGAGTCTCAGTAGTAGAAGAGGGCAGGCTGTGGTTAACTCCACTGCATCACAGTTTCCTTCCAGAAGCCCCTGCAGCCCCCGTATGGTTGACCTTCCTGACTGGTCCTGGCGGGGTTGGGCACAGAGGTGATGAACCAATGGGCAAACGGTTGAGGACCCATCTGGCTTCCTTCTCGGTTCTCAGGCATCTGTTTTGCAGGAGTTTGGCTAGAGTCTAGGCAGTCTGGAAACACACTGGGGCGAGCTGCTTCTTTCAGCAGGGGTAGGAATTGGGTCCCTCAGCTCAGGGACACTCTGCACCCACTGGAATTTATCAGTTACAAGTGTCTAGGGAATGTAAATGAAGGGCTGCAAAAGAACTTCGAGGAGAAAGAGTAGGTCAGGCTCCTGGGCAGCCTTGGAAGAACAGCGCCTGTGGATAGGAACCAAACTGGTGGCCGGAAGCTTGTTATTCTCTGCCTGTTGCTGACCCGATATGCACACACTGATTTTTCAAGGAGGGGAGGGGTTGTGCCACTGCAGGATACAGGTGCTTTTTGAAAGGAGAGGAGTCTTTCTTTCTTTTTCTATTGGTACAGATCTTCAGTTGATAGAAATCACATTCCTTGTAGGGAGCTGGTCCATGTGCATAACACATCGGAGTTCTTTCTCCCATTCTTTTCCCACCCCACTCCATCTCTTGGTCTGCTTTCCTTTTGCAGATGACCTATTTCCTTTTGTCTTTCTTTTTATTTATACTTTGGTCTACTCATATAAAAGAAGCCATGTAATATGTAAGCTTTTGTGCCTGATTTCACCTAACATTATGCTCTTAGGGTACATCTATTTTCCTACAAATGACTCATTTATCCTTCTTGATAGCACAGTAGTACTCCATTATATAAAAATGCCACGTTTTCTTTATTCATTTGTCACTGAACATATAGGCAGCTTCCAAGATTTAACTATTATCAGTTGTGCTTCTATAAATATGAGTGTGCATACATCACTGCAATACGATGTCTAACTCTTTCAGGAAGACACCTAGGAGGGGAAGATCTGGGTCAAATAGAATTTCTAGTTTTGGTTTTTTGAGGAATCTCCATATTGATGTTCATAAGCTTGTACTAATATTGTTACCAACAATGTAGAAGGGTTCCTTTTTCCCTCAGCCTTGTCAGCATTTGTTATTAATTGGTTTCTTGATGGCCATTCTTTTTGGAGTAAGATAAAATGTCAATGTTGTTTCAATTTGCATTTCTCTAATGACCAAAGATGTCAAACACTTTCATGTATTTATTGCCCATTTGTACGTCTAAGAAGTGTCCATTCATTTCAATTGCTCATTTTTTTGATTGAATCTTTTAGTTTGGGGGGGGTCTAATACTTTTAAGCTCATTATACATTCTAGGTATTAGTCCCTTATCCAAGGAATAGCTGGCAAAGGTTTTTTTTTTCCAGTTTTGCAAGTTGTCTCTTCACTCTGTTGGTTGTTTCCTTGGCTGTGCAGAAAACTTTAATTTGACATGATCCCACGTGTTGATTCTTGGTACTATTTCTTGTGCATTTGGGATTCTGTTCAGAAAGTTGTCACCTACTCCTGTGTCCTCAAGAGTTTTATCTATTTTGTCTTCCAGCAGATTGTTTATGTTTTAACATTTAGATCTTTGATGTGTTTTGATTTTAGTTTCTCATATGGTTTTGTAGGTGAGTCTAGATCCAATCTTCTGTGTATGGCACCCAGTTTTTCCTGTACCATTTATTAAACAAGCTGTCTTTCCTCTAATACATATTTTTCATCTCTTCATCAAAGATCAGCCAGCTGAATGTGCTTGGAGTTGTTTCTGCATCCTCTATTCTGTCGCATTGATCTGCGTCTGTTTATATGTGCCAGTACAATAGTGTTTTTATCACTGTAGCCTCATGGTGTAACTCGAAGTCCAGGACCATGGTGCCTCCTCATTGGGCAGAGGTGGCTGGTGGCCCCTGTTCCCATCCCAGCCTCCTCACCCCTATCTCAGAGCTCATCTGACTTTCCTGTTCAGCTCCCCTCTTCCCGCTCCTGGGAGCCTGGGAGCTAAACTTAGATATCATTCTGATTAGTCCCTTCAGATCATTCAGGCTCCAATAAGAATGACAGCTAAAAACTCTCATAGCTTAGATGAAATGCTGGGAGAGTCAGAGGGACATCGCCATTTGATGGAACATGTGGCAGATCTCTGAAGTATGGGTCCATGTCAACATGTAATTTTTATTCCTGAAGGCCATCTTGCTATTTCCTGCCCTTCCTCTTCCCTCCTGTCCCCTCCCCCCGGGGCTAGAAGACTAGCAGTTCGAAACGTGTCTTTGCTTGATTGGAAATCTGTCAGTTCTCTATGATGGACTCTCAGCTGACTCAGAGTGCTGAGGGATTTTATGGAACCCAAACAGCTGAAAATGTCAGGGGGTGGGGTCACTGTTTCTCTCTGGAGACCCCCTCCCTTCATGAAGTCATGTGAACCCCGTGTCTTCTGTCCTTCTGCAGGTTCTGATGAGGAGTACATTTACATGAACAAAGTCACAGTCAACAAGCAACAGAATGCTGAGTCCCAGGACAAAGGTAAGGGACTGGAATGGCTGCAGGAGGACTGGCTCCCAGGAGAAGAGAGCGGGAGGTCAGGCCCCATCTTCCTCTCCCTCCTCCAGCCAACACACGGACAGGCCTGGAGAAGTTATTTTTAGGATACACATTTTTGTTGGTGGTATTTTGAGTTGGTGTATTTTTGGATATTTTAGCAGGCTGCCACCTCCTTGCCCACTGAATAAGAAATCTGTCCCTAAAATCTCTTGGCTTTTCCCAGCATCATCCCAAGAACAGGAAGTCATAATTCAGATGTTCAAGGAAAGCAGCTGTGTGTGGTGCTGATCCCACGGTCCCTGCTTTGTGTCTCTTCGTAGAGGTCTTTTCGGGGAGGAGAGGAGAAACAGTGGTGTCAGCAGTTGCCTTAACATTCAAAACTGACGCTCTCAGGCAGAATACCTTATCTTTTCCACTGAAGGACATATGATGTCCTCCCTGGCTCCTCACTCTTGTGCTCGCTGATTTTCTCTGCAGTTTTCTGGAATGGGTCTGATTTACAAAGGTCTGCAGAGGCAGAGGAAGGGGCATAGGCAGCTCTTCTCCAAACTAAGAAAGGCATGAACACAGCTCCAAACACTCAGTCCTATAAAATGCTTGCCTTGGTGGCACTGGCCACATTAGCCTAAAGGAACACCTCTGTGAGCTGTCTGTCCCAGACCTGGTCCCTCTGACCGAAGGACTCAGGCTTGGAAAAACCTTTGATGCCTTTCTGTACAAGTTGCAAGAGGGTTGATGGCCTGACCTCAGTGCACCTGCCTCACCTCTTTGTGCCCCTTGTGCCCTCTTTTTCACTTCCTACTGCCAAGCCTGGGATGTCAGAACTTGTCCAGATGGCAGTGGCCACTCTACCCAGGGTCATTTTCCTTCTGGGTAAACTGTGGGAGGAAAAGCCATAATCACAGGGTCGGAGCCAAGAGCAGCTCAATATAGTGACCGCCAGGCAGTGGCTCTGCTCATTGGAGCTCTGTGGCTGGGCCACTTTTGACATGGGCTGGGTGAGGGAGCTTTCCACACACCCAAGCTGGTTCCTCCTGAGGAATCTTCCTACAGCTGGGCCATGCTGCAACTTATTCTTGGAGGAAAAACAACTTCCCTAGGTAATTAACACCTGCTCAAATAGAACTCATGGACAGGGGGCAGGACAAATGGCCAGACATTCCTGAGTAATGAGACCCTGCCATGAGGCTCACTACCCCTCACAGAAGCTTTCTCTTCCTGCTGCCCACAGTGCCCAAGGAGCAGGGTCCACTGACTAACGGGGAGCCTGGTCAGCACTCCTCAGCCCCTCAGAAGAGCCTTCCAGACCTTCCACCGCCCAAGATGGTAAGTGTCCATCCAGGACCCCCAGATTCCTTTTCACTTCCACTGTCCTCCAAGACAGTGGTCTACCAACCCTCTGGCACTCTCTGGGCACCCACTGCAGGCAGGATGTGGATCCGTGCAAGCAGGGAGGCAGCAAAGGAAACCGGCACAAGTGATTTTGCATTTGCTCAGAGCCCCAGGTACTTTGAGGACCCAGGGAGGCACCTCCTCTCTGCTTGCCAATTGAGATGCCAATGGCTTTCAGCAAATGAGAGTGATAGGAGTGGAAAGGTGGCTGCTTCCAGCAAGGTCTGGAAACTTCCTTTCTCAAATCTAGCACCTGATCCACCTACAGGGCGTCAGCCTCCGCTGATAGTAGAAATGCCTCATCTGCCATGTCAGGCTGCTGCTTTTAGATCAGAAGTCAACAGATGGTGGCGGGTGTCCCACCAGGCAGGGGCTCACTGGCACTGGGTGCTGAGTGTTCTAGATTTCTGTCTCATAAATACTGTAAACTGGGAGGCCCAAGGCTTGGGACTGGGGATACTTCTAATCTGACTGGATTGTGGGGAGTCCAGTAGCCCTTGGGATCGTGGTGTGAGCTTTTCCATCTCCTGTAGCAACTGCAAGAAGAGCATCTGAGCAATGGGAGGGGTGGGGAACAGACAAGAGGACAGGAAGCCCCTGTCTAGGGAGCCTTCCTGGGGCTTCTGTGACTGGGGGCTGCTTGTAACCACAACTGAGAGAAACCTGGTACTGGAGTTGGGGAAAATGCCAGCACTCAGGAATAGCACGGTCCCAGGGAGCCTTTCTGAGGCGTGGTCATTGCCGTGTGGATGGAGTCCAGGTCCGGGGAGAGTTCCAGCCACGCCAGCTGACTGTACAGTGCAGGCTGGCTCCCTCCCTGCTGTGCACTTGCTCTGCATGCAAGATGGGGGTGTGGCCCTCTGCTCCCTCATTTGGGTCCCTCCTAGCTCTGTGCTAGGCACCCACTGCCACCCCAGGATTTCTGAATGTGGCCTGAGGAAGGGGTAGCATCACTTGGGATGCCCTTCTCTGTTGCCACACGTGTGCAGGGTGCATCTTTGCTCCCTCAGGCCTCTCTGGGGGAGTCACCGCTGACTGGCCGTGATTCTTAGTCTGAGGCCCCCAGAGGAGTGGTGTTGGGTGGGGTCAGAAGGAGGAGGAGGAGATCCAGAGCTGAAGCAGCAGCCTCCCAGGGAGGGACTCTGTCAGCTACCCTGAGGCCTGAGCCTGGAGTGACCCCATGGCCTGCCTTCTTCCTTGGGCAGAAATAGGCCTTCCCTTCCTCCTCGGAGCCAGAGCATCAGGCTGCCATGGGACCTTGTTCACTGAAATCTGGGCCCCATGCCACTGCCACCCACTGGTGGCTGCAGCAGGAGCTGGATGTCTGCCTAGGTTCTTCAGTGCCACTAGCTGGGCCAGGATTGTGGCCTCTGTTCTGGGGTCAGGATGCTTCTTGGCCACGGGCCCCAGTTTTCTCCATGGCAGCTCAGGTCCTCACTACAACCCACGGGTGCAGGGCCAGCCTGCCCGGCAGTGAAAGGGCAGCCAGGGATCTGGGAAAACCTCATGAGTGTGGGCAGTGACTCAGGCAGCTGTGGCCTTTCCACAGTGCTGTCTGCCCAGCCAGGTGCTGTGGTCACTGCAGGAGAAACTGATGTTTGCCGGTGACTGTTTACACTCTTGGCGAGCACAGCCATTTCCACTCATCTCCCCTTGGAGGCCTGAACCCACGTTAGCACTAACTTCCACTCAACCGCCTCATCAGGGAAGCAGGAGACCCCGTTACCGGACATTGCCACAGTCAGTGTGGAGGCCTAGCCTGCCCACTCACCCCTACCTGGGAACCTTACTCAGGGGCTGCACCCTGGGAGAGAAGCTTGTGTCATATGACTTCAGTTCTCCTGTCTGAACTGGAGCTTGGCACACTGTGGCCTGCTGGTGATTCCCACCTGCTGCCTGCTTCAGCCAGCGAAGTTTTGCTGGAGCCCGGCACGCTGCTTTAGCATGTGTTGTCCGTGACCGTGCTTCAGTCATGGAGTTTAACAGCTGTGATAAGAGGCTCCCTAGCAGCCTGCAAATCTACAAAATCTTCTACTTGACCCTTTACAGGAAAGAGATCATGGATCTCTGGTAAATCCTGCTGAGCAGGGTAATTTGCCTACTTCTTCTGAATAGTCGGAGTTATTTCAGGTACTGAAGTCAAATCTCTTTTGCATCTTCATTTATTATTCACACTCTCCATCATCACAAGGATGCTGGTACTTAAAATAAAAGCCCTTTCACCTGAGCCCTGGAAGATGATGCTCCCTCTCCCTTGCCCCCTGTTAGTAATCGTATCTGTAATTATGAGATTCTCTTCTGAATTGTTACGAAACTCATTATCACATTTTGCTTGACCTTAGTGCTTATGCCCCAGGGCCCTGGAGAGCTGGGACCTTTCTATTTAGTAAGGTAAAATGGGGGTGGTCCGCCTAGCCTGGGCAGGCCCAGACTGCTCTGTGCCCTTTTAGAATACAGTGGTATCTGGGTGCCCGTTGCTACTTGGAGGCGTGACTAGTACCAGGTTGTTTTGGCTGGAAGGAGCAGCTCGCAAGTTCTAGCTTGTGCACTGAGTGCCAAACAAATGATGAGTAGCAGGAAAGAACTTTCATGTCGAATACCAAGTGAGACAAATTTCAAAGCAGCCAAATACCAAGGCGTAACACCACTGGTTTCCCTCTGTCCACTGAAAAGAAAGTTTTGTCCTTTTGTTTGTTTTTCTCTTTGTAGAAGTCTTTCTTGTCTATGACTTGTACTCTAAGTCACGTATTGGGCTCTCTTTTAAGACCGTGATACACAGTGTATTGACTATTGTTATTCTCTAATTACTGTTTTATACAATTGTTTTACTTTTTCATAGAAGAGTGCTTTTATATTTTCTTTATTAATATCTACTTAAATTACATTAAAATAAAAAACCAAAAATAAAATTCAAGATCATAAATCCATAGAGCAAAATTAAATTTTTTCTCTATCTGCTACATGGACAAACAAAATTAATTATATTGTTTAATATTCTGTTATTTCTGTTGTTTCAATAATAAAGATACTTTTCTTAAAAAAAGTTCATCACCAAATACATATACATAAAACATCTTGACCTTTAATTTTAATATTTTCTTAGGTTAATAAAAACTGATATTTATTGAGTATTTAATGTTGCTGATTATAGATTAATCACCACTATCCCACGTGACAGGTTTCTGCTGCCTTTTACACTGAGCCTGGAGAGGTTTTCTTAGTTGGTCAGAGTCACACAGCTGGGATTCTTTACCTCGATCCTGCACTGTCTCTCAGTACTAATCCGTTTACAGTAGATTTATTTGTCAGAGAGGCTCTTGGGAGACTTTCACGAAACCTTGCCAAGGGCCCCAGTGACAGGCTCTTTGGTGTGATGCCCTACAGGGAGCTCCTACAGAGACAGACGTCTCCTTCTCGCTTTGTCCTCTTCTGACTGTGGGATCCGGACCCCTGAGCAGACTGGGTAGCCAAGGCTTCTTTCTCACCACAGTGAGGAGAGAAGGGCTCAGCGCCACCTGCTGGGAACGGGGCTCCTCAGAGACCGGGGCCCATCTAGAGAAGACCTTTCCTCTGGCAAGGGGAGAGGACACTTTCCCCTCTGACCCCAGGAGAACCCAGCCGTCTCACAGGCAGCCCTTTTCAAGCTGCTGGCTCTCCGGGAGGACAGGGGTGGCTGGGAGGGCCGGAGAACTGTCCTCTGGCTAACAGTGGCGAGTGAAAAGTCACTTCCTGGTAGCTCTGGACTGCATGCCCGCTGCATGTGAAGCTTGGGCCCTCAGGAAGGAGCTGGCCTGAGGTGCTCCTTCCTCAGCCTAAGGTGCCCTTTACACCTGTTTTCCTCAGCAGCCATCTGCCACCTGGTACAGTACCTGAGCAGCTTAGCAAATGTCAAAGTGACTCTGTTCCTTCTTATAGGGGTGATGTCGGACGGTTGGCCAGCTCCTGCAGGAAGGTGTCAGGTTCTGGACCCAAACTGTCACTGGCCTCTGCTAGCAGGACAGCAGTCCCAGTGATTTATTTCCTGTCATGACAGCTGCCATCTTTGCCCAACCTGTGGAGCACTGGTTTGTGTGTGGCCCCTGATGACATTAACAGTGTCTCCTTGTATTTAATACGGGCCAGACTCTGAGGAAACACTGTCACGTGTGTCTCATTGAACCCTCAGAACAGCACTGACAGGGTTATTCCTGTTTTACAGAGAAGGAAAGCGAGGCCATGTCTGAGTCTGGGTTCCCAGTATTCTGCACTCCTTCCCCACTGGCTTGAAGTCCAGTTGGGCATTTGTATCCTTCTCCTCCCACCTGAAAGGCTAATTCCAAGTTGCTTCCAGTATAGCATATCTGAGGATGTTTGTTTTATTTGTTCATGCCACAGATTCCAGAACGGAAACAGCTCGGGGTGCCAAAGCTCGAGTCTCCAGAGGGTTACTATGAAGAGGCTGAGCCATACGATACATCTGTCAATGGTACAACCCAGCAGCTGGGGCCTGGTGGGGATCTGACGGCTTTAACCTGGAGGTCGGCAAGAACTCCTTTCATGGTGACTGACTTGTTCAGCCTGGCCTGAAAGTTAGAGGTAGTCTGGGCTGTCATTAGTGGAGAGAATGAACCACACTGAGACCAGAACACAGAGTGTTCGGCCATTGTTCTGGATGTGGTACCAAGACCCAGGGGAGACCTAGCCAGCTCACCTGCAAGGGCAGGCTGGAGATGGCTCGTGATGAGGAAGCTCCCCTTGTCTCATATTTTCTGTATTTCCATCTGTGTTACCAGTCGATGTTGTCAACTTACTGTGAGTTCTTTTGTTCAGTTCAGATAGAATCAGGAATGGGCAAGTGCAATTCCCTGATGTTAGTAACTCTGGGCTTTGGGTGCCAGCACTTTTGAATCTTAAGACCTTGGCAGCTCTCGCCACCTCTGCCAGCTCCTTGGTGGCCGGTTGCTCATAGCTCCTTTGGTAGCTTTCTGGGCCTCTCCCAGCAGCTTCCTCTCTCTCTTAGTTCTCTTCTTCTGCTCTCTCCAAATCACTGCGGTCTCCACCACCCTCTGGAATTCTTCAGGGCCAATATCCCCTTGTGTTACCCGCTGTCTCCTAGTGTAAACTCAGCCAACTCTACCTGAGGTAAGAACCTCCAGTAGGCTGTAGACCTCCCAAGCGAGGCTTTCGTTAGGATCTGTGATACAGCACCGGAGCCAGAGCACAGGAGGGAGCCCTTCTAAAGGACTCAGGAAGCATCAGGGAGCACTGCTTATCTAGAGGAGGAGGAAGAGGGGGGTGCGCATTTGTAGTCTGCGTTTCACAGACCTCGGGACTTTGGAAATTGGAGGAGGTAAGGTCATCTGGAGGTTGCAGGGCAGAGACACCTGGCATAGGTCCTACCTGCTGTTTCTACCTGCTGTGGCCAAGGCAAATACCGCCTGGCGCTGTGGCAGTGGGACATCTAGGGTAGCCTCAGCTCTGCAGTACCTAGAGCAGTGGCGGGCGGGGCTGAAGTCACAACTCCAGGGAGGTTCTGGGAGTGTCAGCCATGGGCTGAGGCCCTCCCATGTCTTTGTCTTCTCACTCAGGGTCTTCCATGGCTCCTCAAGGAGGCAGGAGCAGAGGCCTGTGGTGGCCCAGGTGGGCTGAGCCGTGGCTCCTGTCAGGGCTGCAGGAGTGAGCAGGACCTCCAGTGTGCTGCTAGTGCAGTTGCAGAGGTAACAGGAAGACACTGGGCTTAGTCGCCTGTGGCCACCCTTGGGCAACCAGATCACATCCCCTCTGACTGGAGCCCCATTTTCTTGTCTCCTCTGGATTTTGCAGAAAGACGATGGAGGAGATGTTTGTTAGCCAAGGGACACAGGGCCCAGGGAAGCAACAGAGACAGAGTTCAGGCTGAGTCTGACCTCAGCATCCACCGCCTTTCATTGCAGTCAGTTATTGTGCTTCCCCCAAGTGCCAAGGGTGAGCGTGCTCAGATTCAGTGGAGAGAAGACAGGCAACAAATCAACCTTCTATTAGTTGTGTGGTGATAAGCGTTTGGGTGAAAATAGAGCAGGAGCTGGGCTGTGGCAGGAGAGGAATGTTGTTTCCTGATGATGTGATTTGGGGAAGATTCCTGAATACCATGGGGAAGAGATCAAGCAGATACGTGCAGGAAGGACTTTCCAGACAGACAGCACAGTACAGGGCATGCAAAGGCCCTGATACAGGGGGGTTCCTGGGGGGTTAGGGGGATAACAAGGAGGCTGGCGTGACAGCAGGAAATAAGTTGGGGAGAGGGACAGGAAAATGAAGGTGAAGACTGCAGGCCACCATGAGGATTTTGGTTTTTGCTTTGAGTGAGACTGGAAGCCTGTGCGGGGCTCCTTAGTGACTGACCTTACTTAGGTGTTGGACATCACTGTGCAGACGGAGCTCAGTGCTGGAACCCTCTGCCCTCAGCCAGTGCTCTCAGCCTTTAGAAGTTCGGTCAGAGTTAGTTTTCCATCACTATAATGAATATAATGAGATAGTAATTTATGAGGCAGAAAGTATATTTGGGCTCAAAAGGTTTATTGGGGTTCTAGTCCAGGATCAGGCAGACCTGTTGTTCTGGACACCTGGTGGGCGCACTGGGTGGCAGTGGCAGGGAGAAGATGGCAGAGCGAATGGCTTGCGTCATGGCCAAGAAGCAAAAAAACTGTGGACGAGGAAGGTGCCCCATAATCCTCTTTGAATACACCCCCGCCAAGACCTAAGAATCTCCCCCAAAACGCCTCCTCTGAAAGGTCCACAGCACGTCCAGGGACGTCACACTGGAACCTTACTGTGGACAGTCAGCATCCAAACTATAGCACCCTCATCCCTCCTGATTTTCCTTTCCTTGTAAGTGAAAAGGCATTGAAAGCAGTTTGCATATAAAAACCAAGGCTCCTGGGAATGGGAATGAACTGGCACAAAGGAAGGCTTTGCTGGTTCCATAAACAACAGGACCAGTGATGAGATGGGACTGGGGGCCATAGCGGAGTCTTCCTTCACTACTTACCAGGTGCCTCCATTCTGGGAACTGTGTGGGAGGCCGGGGCTTGTTTGGATTGAGGATATTCTAAGAGGCTGGCACTGTGGGCAGGTGTCTCTTAGCTTCTACCACAAACCATGCGAGGTGTTGCGAGTCACCAGCCCAGCTTGATTTTCAGACCAAAGCAGAGAGGTGTGGTGCTGCTGTCTGGATGAATCTTGATGGTGGAATCAGTGACTCACCCCTTTGAGCAGCTCTGTGCGTCGGAAGGCTGTGTCTCGGGTGTGACCCGGCCAGCCAGGACCTGCCTCCCAGACAGACCCAGGAGCCACTATGTGGGACAGACACTTCGTCTCAACACAAACAAGTGGTCAGACCCAGCTTCTTGGTGTTTGTCTCTGGCCTGTGAGTGCCTTTTGGCTGTGGCCAGGGTTAAGGGTTATCACAGAGCAGCTTGGATGCACCATGTGGACTGAATTGGGGAGCTCCAAGTGCAGGAAATCCAGCTGCGGGAAGCACTGCAGTAAGAGGGAAGATTGCCTGCTGAGTTAACTGGTGGAGAAGCAGTCGCACGTATTTCAGAGGAGCAGTTCCCTGCATGACAGGCTGTCCTGTTCTCACTTCCTGCCTGAGCAGGAAGATGTGCAGATGTGCCGGTTCCACCAGGAGAAAGGAGCACTGGGGGGCTCCAGCCCTCTGCTGTAGCTGAATGGTCAACAGTGATCTTGTTGACTTCCTGCAGAAAGCCAGCTGTCAGGATTCATGTCCTGGTTAATCAGCAGTGTACGCACACCGCACCACCGGGCCGGAGTCCTCTCTTGGAGCTAGTGTTTAATGAGTGCTGGAGACAAGGGGATTCCTGCTGTTTCCCAGACATCATCATTCCTGATGTCTCATGCTGGGGATGCCAGCTTTTGGAACAGATAACTCCCCAGTGTCGGTTTACAGGGACAATAAAAACCAACTTCTCACTTAGCCGTTCCATGTGGTATTTCTGGTTCTGTGTAGTTTAGGCTACGCAGGCTCCTTCTGTAAACGAGAGAGCACACAGGGCCCCTATCTGCTCTTAAAAATACTAGCCAGAAGTAAAGGCAGTTACTCTGCCTACTGTCCATTAGTGACATATCACATTGTCCCCTCTGGATATGAAAGGGCCTGGGAAATGATATCTTTAGTTGGGCTGTGGCCTCTCCTCACAAATCACACCTCCGAGGGGCGAGTTCTGACCTCTGAGGCACAGGTCACCATATTGCCATCTCTGGGTCTCTGCAATTGAGCGTGTCCTGTCTTCATCTGTCCCTCTCTTCTTGCTTTGTGCTTCTGGATACCATACAGGTCATTCTGGTGAATCATTCCCCAGATGGGCGCAGGTGCCTGAAGGAGTCATTTATGCCACGATCACCTTGGGTACTGCTTGTCACCAGAGCTGGATGCCCCACAGCTGTGATTCTGTGTCTGCTGCCTCGCTCACAGAGATGGGCATGTCCCAAGGGTGGCTGCTAACCTCCTGTCCTCAAGCATGCATCCTGCATGTGTGCACCACATGCCATGTTGTCCACAGAGTGACTGTTTCCCTCCTGTGACACCTGCCTGTGGTGTCAGTAAATCAGATTGTGCATGGTGCTTCTACTTTGGTTGCTGATCACTTGCCTTGGAACACAGTGGGATGTGGTCCTGCTAGACCCATCTGCATGCTTGTCTTCCATTCCTGCTCACTCTGCATCCCTAGAAGCCAAGAATCTGTTTTAGGAAAATGCTACATTTATGGTGTGCCATGGTCCTTCTTACGGATAAGTGAAATTATTAATATGTTTGTCCTAAATGTTCTTCAGGCTATTCCAGGAATGATGACTCCAGTTACCTCTTGGTTAGCTTCCTTGTACCATACAGAAGAGGCTGGGCGGGAGCCAGTCTTCTTATTTCATTTTTTATTAAGACCAATACTGACACTGAGAAAATTTTTTTAAAAATCACCTCGATCCTACCTCCCTATCCAATAATCTATTTTGAGTTCTCGGTGTTGCCTTATTGTACTGGTCTGTTTGTATAGGTAATTCTAATTGTATTTTCTCTCCTGCCTTCTTATCTTGCAGGGTTTGTTGAGGTGCAGGCTAGTTTTCAGAGTTTTAATAGGCTAGGGTCCCATGGATACTCTAATGTGAATGAAATTGTGCTTTATTTCCCCAGTCCCATGTTGTTTGCTAACTAGTGCTTGGAGGAGGCATTATATTAATGCCTGGAGAATTTCTCCCCATCTCTTCTGTATTTTTATTTATTTGTTTTAATGCCAAGGAATCTAACCTAGGTTGTTGTCTATGTTAGGCAAATGCTTCACCACTGAAATATATCTAACTCCACTTTCCCTTTCTTAAAAAAACTAATTTCCTAGGATAAACTTTTAGGACCAAGTTTATTAGATGAAATAATATAAGTTCTTCTGTGGCTCTCAAAACACCAGCCTGTCACACGGCTTCCTACAAGACTTGTGGGAATTTAGGGTGCCACCAGCAGCACGGTTCAAAGTCCCCTAATAGGCAGTACCTCAGTTTTCCATCTTTCCTTATGAACAAGTATAAAAAATTATAATAGTGCAGCTTTTTAAAAATTAACTCAGGAAGAGAATCTACCACACAGATTTTAAAGAAAATTATTAAAATACTTAGTGTTATCATTAGAAACATTAAAACAAAATAGAATATGTTTTCATTGGCACTATGACTAGAATAACTATCACAGCTGCCTCTTTCTGTTCCCCTATATTTTCATACAGATGAGCTGCTCTTTCTTTAGTATGCAGGCACAGTTATCCAGATAGGACAGGGGCTTCTGGAATCTTCTGGGAAGACTTAGGGGCCCCATGGGTCACCTGTCTTCTGAAGGGTGTCATGGGGACAGAAGGGAGTGTCAGTTAGTTTGAGCAAAGTCCACTAACTGAAACTGGCAGGGAATAAGCATTGGGTACACATTAGGAATGGGAAAAAGTACCCAATGATCCCCAGGTAGTGAGCTGCCTGTTCTGGGGCAGCCCAGACAGCCTCAAGGGTCTAATAGAATTTTTGTGATGAGCCAGGGGTTAGACCAGGGGCGCTGTGGGTCCCTCTTCTCTGTGCCTTGCTTTTCAAGGATTTATATAGATTGGTTGATTCATTTTCTTCATGTAGATTTTGGTGGCCTTGAATATAGCAATGAGGCCTGGAGAAGGGGAACAACTCTTGAGGACAGGGGGGACAGAAATTAGAAACCAAGGCCGGTGGTGCATGCTTGGAATTGTTCACAGTTTGTGCTGTGGTAAATTTGGGGAGTCTTTCAAATGACAGACTCCCTGAAGTGGCTCCTTGCCAACAAAAGGAGAAGGGTGTAAGTTAGGAAAGATGTGAAAAAGCTCAGTTTGTCCTGGGGGTGTCCCATAGGGATTTCTTAAGGGCTCTGACCAGGCTGGGATACACAGGAGTAGAAGGTGGCCATCTTCCCAGAAAGCTATTTCCCGCCATGGTAGGTGTGGCCTTTTCTTTGTGAGGAGTCATCGTCCCTTACCCCAAGCTGGGACAGAACCAGGTTTAGATGAGTGACTGCTAGGGACCTTCAAAGCCCATAGCTGGAGGTCATCTTCCTCCTGACCCCTGACAGTAGTAGAGCGCTAGGCTGACAGGACCTGGAAACATTCCTGCCCAGCAGCTTGCTTTTTGCCATGAGGAGCCAGAGGCCAAGGGGGAGACTTGGCTTCTGGGGGACCCACTGGGTCCTTGGGCAGCATCATCTCAGGGGTGTTTGAGAAGTCTAAGAAGGTAGGACCGGAGGAGGGAAAGAGTGGCACTCCTAGTTTTCTTTTAAATTTTTTAAATTTTATTTTAAAAGGGAGTAAAATTAAACACAACAAAACAGAACAGAACGAGACATAAGAAAGCATAAATTTCAAAGCTAGGCAACCAGAGATCCTCACTATCTATCATATTGTCTCTTGCTTTCTTCCAAATGGTTGTCCTTATCTTTGCATATGGGGAGCTCATACTAAATAACATAGCCAATCTTTTCACAAGATGTGTAGCTCACTGGCTCCCACTTGCTAAGCAGGGGGGAGAGGGAGGAGGGACACAGGATGGGGGGCAGGACAACATGAAACGTCTGATTCTCAGCCCACACGCCGGCAGGCTCACAGCCGCCCCCCAGAGAGGGGAGGAGTTCCTTGTTCTCCTGGCACCCTGAGTCAACCGCACAGTGCAGATCCCGAGGTACCAGAGTCTCTCTCCTTTGGGCCGCTGAAAGTCTGCCACACTCTCAGCCACCCCCCAGAGAGGGGAGGAGTTCCTTGTTCTCCCGGTACCCCGAGTCAACCACACGGGCACTTCTAGTTTTAAGTTATGTGTGTTTTGTGTTCCAAGGCAGCATCTGGGAAGCTTCTAGAAGGAGGTTTGGGGCTGGAAAGCCAGCTGTGGTGTTGGGCCGCTGGCTGTGTTTAGGGCGTGAAGGGCAGGTGGGTGGTGGCCTGGGGCCATGGGTTGCTGGTGCCTGTTGCCTGCTGTGCTCCCCAGTGTTGCTTGTTTAGGGACGGCTGCCTGCCGTGGGGCCCTGACTGAGTGCGTCTTCTTTGCAGAGGACGGAGAGGCTGTGAGCAGCTCTTACGAGTCCTATGATGAAGAGGAGAGCAGCAAGGGCAAGGCAGCCCCCTACCAGTGGCCCTCCCCGGAGGCCAGCATCGAGCTGATGCGTGATGCCCGCATCTGTGCTTTCCTGTGGCGCAAGAAGTGGCTGGGCCAGTGGGCCAAGCAGCTCTGCGTGATCAGAGACACCAGGCTCCTGGTGAGTCGTGTCTCCTCCTCGGGGCTGTTTGGCGGGGCAGTGCTCCCCAATGGGATGCCAAAGGTTTAAAACCTTCCGATGGCAGGCGATTTAAACTTTCTCCTATCCTGACATTGCATGCAGAATCTCACATGTGGAAGAGTGCTTTTTTTTTTCTAAACTAGAGAGATCTAGTAGTTTTCATCAGACTCCCAAAGGGTCCCCAGGCACCTTTCTTTGAGAGAGACACATCTTTCTGTCCCCAGGTCCTTCCTCACCTCAAATAGCAAAGCCCAGTGGGGCTCATACAGCCCAATCCTCGGCCCTGTTCTAGCTACTGCTTTGGTCTTAGACCAAGTATGTAGGCATCTTCTCAGAAACTACCGTACTTTGGATGACCACTTGTCATTAAAATCCATAAAGGACCCAGACATTTTGCTCTGGTAATAGTCCTGTCTCCTGTTCTTTTAAATTAAAGTTCACAGTTCTGACCTAGGTACACCTGCAGTGGTAGACATCTGTAGTCCCAGCTACTTAGGAAGCTGAGGCAGGAGAATCACTTATCCAGGAATTCGAAGTCAGCCTGACTAACATAATGAGACCCCATAACAAGAACATTTTTTTACTTTTATGTCCTGATTTGACGTTCCATGGAATTAGTATAGATAAATACCACTTTCTCTGATCACAGTGTGACCTGTTTTTCACAAACGCTATTTATGCTGTGTCCATCCTGTCAAGCAGCCTGCTAAGAACACCATTTTACAGTGAGAAAGTGAGTTGCTGAGTCTTTCTCTGGTAGGAGGACAAAATCCCTTTTTTTCCTTGCTAACACAGCAGATAATGGGCTGAGTCTTTGTGCCTGATGGACCCATCACTGAGGAGAGAGGTGGAGAAATGTCAGGAGTTTGTTCCACCTTGCAGGAGTGAGAGTTGTTGACAGGGAATGTACAGTCATGCACGGCTTAAGGGTGAGACGCCTTCTGGGAAATGTAGTCTTAGGCCATCTGGTCACTGTGTGAACATGAAATCTAAAATAGCTTCATCATTAACTGCTGTGATCTTAGGGCACTACTGGCCATCATTACAGCCAGTGGTTGACAGAGACTTCATTGAGTGGCTCATGACTATATTTAAGGAACTTCCTGCCCGAGTCCCAAAGCAAGTCTAAGGCCCTGGGACGAGCTGGACCTGGGGCATCTCTGGCCGAGGGGAAGAAGGCATTGCGATGCTGGGAGGGGAGTGGCTGCCTCACTGTGTCCAGCCTTCTGCTTTGGGGGTGCAGTCATACTCTCAGGGGACCTTTCAGTGTTTTCAAGGTCCTTCTTCTGCAGACTCCAGCTAAGCTCACCCAACCCACTCCCCCACCCTGGACCAGCAGCGCCTTTTCTCTTCCCTTCCAGTGCTACAAATCCTCCAAGGACCACAGCCCTCAGCTGGATGTGAACTTGCTGGGCAGCAGCGTCGTCCACAAGGAGAAGCAAGTGCGGAAGCAGGAGCACAAGCTGAAGATCACGCCCATGAACGCAGACGTGATTGTGCTGGGCCTGCAGAGCCGGGACCAAGCCGAGCAGTGGCTCCGGGTGAGGGAGGTCCCAGGCTGCCTCTTCCAGGCCTGGCTTCTGGCTCCCAGCTTTTGGCACAGGGCAAAAGGTCAGGGCCACGTGTTCCAGGCGGTGTCGTGGAAATAGACACAGCACATGCCGGGCAGTCAGAACCCAGGACTTGCGGTGTAGTTGCCTTTTTGCCTCTGGTGAGGGATCATCGGCTTCCTCATAAAGAACAGATGTCTCTGCCAGAGGGGTCATGAACGCCAGCAGGGCCCCTGGCGAGGCCAGTGAAACAGAACCACCCCTTCCCGCCTTCCTGCTGCCTCCTCTGCCATCAGGGCCCTGTCACCATACTTCCGGTATTCTGTCTGTCCCCCCCTGCTGGTAGACATAACCCCATGGCAGGCTTCTTGGCAACAGACCTAGACCACTCATTAAAATGTGACTAACTGGCACCCAGTGAGGTCCTGCTCACCCCAAGGCCCAACTTTCGTGTACCCCACATTGTGAGCAGGCAAGCTGTTTCTGTGCAACCACTAAATGTTTTGAGCACACTGGCCGAACCAAGCTTCTAGAAGGTACCTTGACCCTTATTGCAAAGTTTTCAGGTGGTTAAATACAGCCACCCAAGACAGGAAGGGGTGCTGCACAGGTAGGGCTGAAGTCCTGAGATTGGAAGCTCTGGAAAGCCTGGCTTTGTAGAGCAGCTTTCCTAGTTCCAAACCCTGGCCTCACCCCCTTTCAGCCGTGCGGTGTTGGTTGACTCCCTTCGTGTGTACAAAGTGCTTAGCACAGTGCATGTAGGGAACTCTGCCAAGAGAGGTGAGGCCCAGTCTCCCCCAGGGCACATGCCAGCCCTTTCTTCCTCACCTGCTATGTAAACACATGCATCTGTGCCCCTGTGTGCCTGGACATACACACTGCTGTTTCCCAGTGCCCAGAGCTGTCCCTCCGGCCTCTCCAATAGCCGTCCTTCCTCCCATCCCCAACTTCCCTCCACGGATTCTCACACCCTGTTCCTAAGGCCACTGTCCCTGCTGGTGGATTCGAAGACAAGAGCACTTTGAGCTGGTCCAGCCTGTGTGTGGTCCTCACCGAGAGCCTTTTCCTCCGGGTCGGATGGACACAGGGTGGCCCCCAGCGGCTGCCATCCCTGCGGTGTGGAGGGGCTCGCTCTCGCTCTGAGCTCCATGGCGTTTGTCAAACCTGCCCACCTTCCCTGGGCCTCTGTCCTCATAATCACACCTGTGTCCAGGTGGCAACAGGGACATGGCAGTAAATGGGAAGTGTAAGTATGGGATGTCATGGCAGGAAAGGAAGGAGAACTGCAGCACCTTCCAGAGAAGCCACAGCCCCCAGGCCCTAGGGCCTGAACTCTAGGCTTAGCGGTGCTGCCCCGGGCAGGGCATCCATGACCTTGGCCCAAACTAATGAGGACAGGAGAGAACACAGCTACTCTGTGCTGGGTTCTTTGATGCTTTTTGTTTCCCTGAGACAGAGTCTTGCTGTATAGTTCAGGCGGGCCTTGACCTCATGACGATCCTCCTGCCTCAGCCTCCCAGGTTCTGGGATCATAGATGTGTGCCCCTGCACCTGCCTTGTGCTGGGTTCTTGACACCTGAGTCCCCACAACCAACCCAGAGCTATGGTGCCATTCTACAGAGGCTCAGGCTCAAAGTCACACAGCTGCCCTGGCGCCTCCAGCACCTGCCCTCTTTCTGTGACACCGTGTTACACTGTTCATGAGCCAAAGCCCTAACAGGAGCCCATCTTAGAAGAGAACAATGCCTTGCCCCAGAGCCCTGCTTCTTTCTTCCTTGGGTGCTTCTGATTTTAAACCACTTCCACAGACTGCTGTGAGCAGAGACTCAAACAAGAGAGTCCTCGAAACTGCTTATTGACTCTGCGTACAAAGGGCTTCTGACGGCTGGTGTGTGTGTGTGTGTGTGTGTGTGTGTGTGTGTGTGTATGTATGTATGTATGTATGTATGTATCTGCCTGGGGCATTTCTTGATGGGAATCCCCAAGGTGGCCCCTGGCTCAAAAAGGGCCCAGGTGCATAGTGAAGTGTGTGCCACTTCTGAACCGTGTGTGCCCCAGGCCAGGCCCTTCCTGGGAGGAGAGGGGCGGTGGCAGGGGATACACTGTAGAACATCTACCAGAGCTACACAGCTTGCACCCTGTTCCCAAGCAGCACACAGCCTCCATTGTGAGCCCAGGGCCCCCCAAAAGCCAGGACCAGCGAGCGAATGCAGCTGTTTATCGCACCCTCAACAAGCACCAGTGCTTGCATGCTGATGCTCAGGGGGTGATGGCTACACTGCAGAGGCCTTGCTCACCCCCAGAGCACCCCCTTTCCCTGCAGAAAAGACCTGAGCAGCCAGCCCTCCCCTCCCAGCCTGCACACCATGTCCTGAGACCACCCTGGGCCGAGCTGGGGCAGGGGTCTCCTTGGTACCTTTGCAGTTATGGATCTTCGCCCTCATCTGCGCCCCCTAACCACAGACCCCAAGGTCTCCACTTGGGTCCGGTGATGCATGAAAGGGGCTCTTGAGGGGGCCTGGCCTTTGCCAACACTGTTCTTCTCACTCCAGGTCATCCAGGAGGTGAGCAGTCTGCCTTCTGATGGGTCATCTGAGGGAAACCAGTACACCCCAGAGGCCCAGCGCCTGAACTGTCAGAAAGTAAGGCTCTACCCTGCTTGGAGGAGCAGGGGGACTCGATTGTGGTTTTGCTCCATAAAATCAGAAGTATAAAATTAGGAGCTTTTGTTTTTGGTTTTGTATTTCATAGCTCATTTCAGCCCAATTAGTAAGAAACATGCCATTCTTGGAAAAGGGCAGTAACTGTAATTAGCTTGTCAGGAAACAGATGAAATGCATACAGATCTAAAATATTTCCTTGCTGGGCACGGAGGACACGCTGTTAGAGCTGCAGTCTCTTTGCCCAACATTCTTAAGCTGGGAGATTTATTTCTTGAGGTTCTTGCTTTCTGCTAGTCACCTAAGCAGCCTCTGGAGGGTGTAGGTTCCATGCTGACCCCCTCATATCTGTAGGAAACTCTGGGGACCCAGAGGTTGGTTTGGGGGCCGAGAAGGGGAAGGTTGTCTGCTGTCACCCTTCCGGTCCCTGAGTGTCTGCAATTGAGGCCAAAGCATGCAGTGTGCCCAAGGCAGGACAGTGTCTCATTTGCAGGTCCAGCCCTGGCAGAAAGGACAGCACTAAGGCATGCAGGGGCTGGAGGAGGGAGGGGCCCTTTGTTCTCTGGCCAGGCACAGGCCACCTGCAGAAGCGCCCACAGCACTGCCGGGCTGGTGTTTTCATGGTCTCATTCATTCCTTGGCTACTGACAGGAAAACAAAAGTCGGAGTGAATTTGGGTTTTCTTCCTGATGGGGTGACAAGTGGGAGCCTCCCTGCAGGCAGAGCTGCTGTGTTCCTCCGGCTGAAGTCCATGTCCCAGTGTACCACCTCAGGGGACCTGCTGGCTGGAGTCTAGCAGCTGCTTTGTGGCAGCCGGAGCAGACAGGAGCTTGACTGGAGCACTCAAAGCACTTCGTAGCCAACCCGCACCCAACCAGTGGTGGCGGCTATGCTTCCCACCAGTCCCCCTGATGCAGCCTGGGATATTGCCCCATGTGACCCACACACAGAGCGAGGCTCAGGGAAGGGTCCTTTGACTTGGTCACGACTGGCCTGGCTGTGGGACCTCTAACCCTTCCCTGGGTTCTCGCCTTCAGGTTTTGGTCTGGTGACCTTTGACCTCCATCCAGCAGCCACCTATTTTCCCTTAAACTGTAGTCGCCAAGGTAACCATTTCCACTGTGGTCCACACCCATGTCTCTCATCTACAGCCTGACATAGCGGAAAAGTACCTGTCAGCCTCTGAGTACGGGAGCTCTGTGGATGGCCACCCTGAGGTCCCCGAGACCAAAGATGGTAAGACCCTAAGACCATTTGGGCTCTTGGCCATGGGACCAGTAGGGTGACAGTGAGCCCTCGCTGTCTGGGTTTTAGCAGCTGACTCTAACGCAGCATTCATTTTAGAAACTGTTTGGAAATAGATCCTGGAGAAAGGGCACCAGGGCCAAAGTGAAGTTAAGCCTTATGAAAGGCTGGTGAAAGAAGACCCTTACATCTCTTGTCTGCCAGTCCCACCTCACCAGTAGAGTTCATGCAGGTGCTTAGGGCCTCACTTACCCCGAGCAGTCTGTGCACCCCTTAGGCGTGTGCCTTCGGAGACAGCTCACCCTGTTCTGCAGATCCTGGCTTGGGGGGCAGCTGTGTAGGTGTGTGTAGGGGGAGGCATGGTGGAGAGAGCAGGGATGAGTTTGCACATCAGTGGACTGCATGCATGCTGACAGCGTGCTCTCGTCTTGACAGTCAAGAAGAAGTGTTCTGCCGGCCTCAAACTGAGCAACCTGATGAACCTGGGCAGGAAGAAATCCACCTCCCTGGAACCCACAGAGAGGCCCCTCGAGACCTCCAGTAAGGATTGGCATCTCCTCCAGGACCCAGGGTTCATTCCCTAGGCTGCAACCTGTCTCCTGGCAGGTGGCCGGGGCAGCCCAGGCAGAGGATGTCTGGGCTGGTTTTTATCTCCCCTGGGAAAGTGACTGTGCAGCTTCCAGGTCTGGTTTGTCTTCACCGGAGTAGTTCTTTCTGCAGAACTGCACTCTGTGTTGCTACAGTATTGTTTCCTAACTAGGGTAACAGATTAGTATTCTAATGTATGGTGCATGTGTGCATGCATGCATGCTTGCTTTTGCACGGAGCTGCATCCCCAGCCCTTTTTAGATTTTTTGACTTTGAAACAGAGTCTTACTAAGTTGCCCACTTTGGATTTGCATTTGCAGTCTTTCTGCCTCAGCCTGCTAGAACACAGGGATTATAGGCATGCACCATTGTGTCCAGCCCTTCCGATGTTCTTTTCAAAATGCCATTCATTTGATCTGTGGGGTGGGGATATGGCAGGCAGCATTAGGATGAGGTGGGCAGACCACTGGAAGACACAGACCTGAGAGCATCAGCCCAAGACATCGCTTTATACCCAAAGTACACACTGGGTCGGCCATGTTCATAGCTATCAAGACTCAGGAATGATGGGCCTGTCCTGCTGGGGGCTCAGAGAGGACTTGGTGGACCTGAGCCTTGGGTGGGAACCAAGACTCGGATGGGGATGGGCCAGACCTATGAAAGGGAAAATAAGAAAGCTGTATTCACAGGGCGTGTACGGGTGCTGCTAGGTTCTTAGAGGTCTTTCCCCTGACCTCACTCATATTCATGGAAACTGAGGTCAGGAGGGAGATGGGCCTGGCCTGGGAAACACCCGGCAGTGAGATAGCTGGTAAGCTGGGGCTGGTGCCTGTAGGCCTCCCTGGGGCCTGAAGGCCATTACTGCCCACCTTTGGCCATTTCCCTTCTTTATGGCACCATGTTCTATCCCTGGGCTGTTTCCTGAGTCCCAGATAAGTTCTCTAGTTGCTCGAGGCTGGCAGGTGGTGCAGTGGGATGGGGAGGCAGCCTGTGAGACATCCCCTGGATCCTCCTGCTTCCCCCACTAGGGCCGGAAGTCGCCCAGCTCTGCATGTGTCCACAGCATCAGAAGGTATGCCTCATGGCCTGGGGGCCTGGCTGGACCCCATGTGTCACTGTCTGGTCTATGAGATGTGCCTGGGTTACAGCTGAGAGTCTGCTTGGCAGCCAGGTGTGGGGATGTTCCTAGGACAGAAAGGACAGTTTCCTTCCTGGGTCTTGGGTCCTTAAGAGCTGGACTCCCATTTCTCTTAACCCAAATTTCCTTCTGACCTGAGGATCGTGATGGGTACGTGTGGTGCCAGCCTAGGTGGGCCAGAGTTGCAGGTTCTGGTCTCATTCCTCCACTTTACTACCGTGATGTGATGTTAGTATGGCTCAGAGATAGCCATGGTCCCCTGTGTGTGCCCAGCACTGGACAGGGCGTGCATTGGTTCAGTAAACATTTCTCTGCTGGGGGAAAGGCTAACTGTCTTTGGGAAGCCGCACACAATACATGCAACCATTTGAGAATAAGAAAGGATGGCAAGAGTGCCAGAGCTGGAACAGAAGCAGAAAGTTTCACTACCAGGAGCCAGGTGATCTGACCGAGAGCAGAACAAGAAGCCTGGACCAGGGAGGGCCTGGGGCAGCTGCACCAGGCAGACGGGAAGCTGGATGCTGTGGGCTGGGGTGGAGCGGCCGAGGGGTGATAAGCATATCAGGGAGCTCAGGGGCTAAGGCCGTCCCTGCAGCCAGGAGACGTTCCGGAAGCTTCCTGCCCACTGAAGGGCCTAGTCCAGTGATGGCGAACCTTTTAGCGCATTCAGTGATAACAATTAGCCTCTACTGGCCTAGCTGCTTCCACAAAATAAGAAGAAATATGCTGTTGAGACCGACAGCCTGCCTGAGCCGAGCGGCAGCCCTAGACACCCTTGGCAAACCCGACCCTCCTTCAGCTGGGTCTCTTCCTACGGTGTTGTCCCATTGTCCCCGTGCCCCCCACCACGGTTTCATCTTCTGCATCCTCATCTCCCTGCATCTCCATGTCCCTCTGCAGGTTACCTGAACGTGCTGGTGAACAGCCAGTGGAAGTCGCGCTGGTGCTCTGTCAGGGACAGTCACCTCCATTTCTACCAGGACCGGAACCGCAGCAAGGTGGCCCAGCAGCCCCTCAGCCTGGTGGGCTGTGAGGTGGTCCCAGACCCAAGCCCCGACCACCTCTACTCCTTCCGCATCATCCACAACGGGGAGGAACTGGCCAAACTCGAGGTATCGCTGACCTGCAGGCAGGCAGCAGGGACGGCCGAGGCAGGAGGGTCACAGCTGATAGTGAGAAGTCTCAAGGAACCAAATTCTGCTGAGGGAAAATCAGTGCAGCTGCATGTTAAGTTATTTCTTTTACCTGTGATTGTTTGCATTTTTTAAAATGTCCATTTCTGTTCTGTCCCAGGGCCATTTCGGGTGAGTGGGACAAAGAGCTAATTCCTGCACTGAGATCAGGCCCAGAGCTGCTAACCATGCTTTGGGGAATTAAATGGGTGCTATATAGTTTATATGTCACCATCCAGGAAAGCCTGGAGG
This sequence comes from Dolichotis patagonum, assembly GCA_004027295.1. Lineage (NCBI taxonomy): Eukaryota > Metazoa > Chordata > Mammalia > Rodentia > Caviidae > Dolichotis > Dolichotis patagonum. The sequence continues at coordinate 326,937 of PVJX010000103.1, forward strand.
CCCAGCACATAAAAAGACCACTGTCATAGCTTATGGCGGGGCGGGGTGGGGAGAAGTAGTACTGTGACACACCTCTTTTCTCCTACTCGCCACCCTCTCTTTGATGTGATGTTATATTTACAAAGATAAAAGGTGACAACGCCTTGAAATGAGCTCCAAAGGCAGAGCCCAAATTCTTTGCATACACACTAAACCACGCACTCTGTCCTCTCACGCCTGTTCTGTAGGCCTTTATCAATACAAATTGTACTCCAGTACTGCCCTCTGGTGGCTAAAAGGTCCATCCCACAATTCCTGTCCCACAAAAGCTTGGATTCTTTGCCAACTTGGCAAGGACCTGTCTGCTCAGAGTCACAATCTGGTAGATAGGAAAGATGCCCCCTGTCCTGAAGGAACTTGCATTCTAGTTTGAGAGTGCTATTATACTTGGATCACGGCCCAATTGTTGCTTAGTTAGATGGAGTGGGCCGGGGCAGCGCTGTGAATGTTTACCGGGATTGCCATAGGACCAGGCTGGGTGGGGCAGGGCTTAGTCCTGGGGCAGTGGGACCCATGCTGGGCTTCCAGGGCAGCAGCATATTCAGATTTGCATTATAGGGTGCTTCCTCCAGTTTGGGGTTGGGAGTGGATGGAAAAGAGACAAAAGAAGACCTGTCAAGAAGTTTCCACTGTTACCCAGGGCAGAGATGGTGTAAGGAATGGATGCCCTGTGAAGTGGCACTGAGAAATCCAGTTGAAAATAAGTGGGAAAAGCAAACCACCCAAATGCCCAGTTCATTTCATTAAGGGACAGTAACCAGGGTGGTAGTGCTGTGGGGTAGATCGCCGGAGGGGAGCTGGTTTTCCTCATGAAGATAAACCTATGGGATTTAGAGAATTGCCATTTTTTTCACTATAAAAGCAAGAAATAATGTTGGCATTTTAATAGAAGTGCCTGGTGTATGCATTTGATTAGAATGTTTTGCCCCCAAGGTAGAAAAAGGTCAAATTCACTGGAATTTAGTTAATTGAGCAGAACCATTTGACATGGTATAAAGTCTTCACGACACCTGGACTTTATTGAAGTTGTAAACAAAAGCAAATCTGAATGTTGTCGTTTTTTAGCAAGAACCCAGGCACTCTTGTAGGTATGGATGAATTAGGGTGATAAACAGACTGTGATTGTTGATGAAATAGAAATGTCAACCTACAAGCCTATAGTAGTTTAACAACTCATAACAGGTGATAACTATTGATAAGTTTTAGTATCTATGACCTGGTGACAGTAGTTATCACCTTCTAGAAACATGGGTCTTTATATCCCAAATGGCCAAGGAGTACTAATATGTCACTGACAGGGAATGCTATAGGGGACCTCTAGGGGTTGGACATGATGTTAACAATGAGGGAGCCAAGCCCAGGCTGTCTTGGAAGGCTGACCATGGGAATTGGGACTGGACAATGGGACTGTCCCGGCTGGTGGGTTGGGGCTGTCCCCAGGTGTCCCACACTGGCCTGCTCAGTCTCCCTTGGCCTCCTTGCAGGCCAAGTCTTCTGAAGAGATGGGCCACTGGCTGGGCCTCCTGCTGTCCGAGTCAGGCTCCAAGACAGACCCAGAAGAGTTCACCTATGACTATGTGGATGCTGAGCGGGTTTCCTGTATTGTTAACGCGGCCAAAAACTCTTTCTTGTGAGTATGAAGGGGCTTTGCACTAGGTACTCTCCCAGCTCCAGCCCTGCTCCTGGACCCTGGATCGGCCTGGTGGGCAGCTGGATCAGATGGCCGCTGATAGTACAGGGTGCAACTCCCCAACACGTCCAACAGCAGGAAGCTGCAGAGTCCACTGTCAGGGAGCAGGTCCTGGGTCCCAGGAGCAGCCGCAGCTCTGGTCAGACTCGGTCCAGCTCCCTAGGGCACAGTGGGCACCTTTGCCAAGCTTCCTGTTGATGCAGCACTTTTCTTGGGTTCCTCGCTGGGTGCCCAGCACATCTGGAGTAAACAGGGCACAGGGTGGCACTTTTGGTTTCCTGGTGAGCAAACCGGGGCCCTGGGAGAGGTACGCCAGATGGGGAGGTAGAGCCAGTACAGCCATTTCCTTAAGCACAGAGTAGGGGTGGGATCTGGTCCGTGCTGCCCCAGGTGTCATTAGGAAGGAGGAGATTCCTACAGGGGTGTGTCCAGGAGAGAAGGTGGCCACCGGCTGCTGAAGGGAGAGGGGTGTATGAGGCAGAGGAGTTTGTTGTGGGAGAAGAATCTGGGCTCAATGGTTCTAGGAAGAAATTTCAGGAAATTTAAAGGGGAGAAGCCCCCAGACACATGGGAAGACACTGTCCCCAGATTCTCGTGCAGCTGTGAGTCTGGTACAGCCAGCCGTGAGGATCCTATGACGCTCACATGGCCACCATGCTGTAAGGGAGCATCATACAGTGGACTCCGGCTGTGTCTTCCAGGCTGATGCAGAGAAAGTTCTCAGAGCCCAACACTTACATCGATGGCCTGCCCAGCCAGACCCACCCGGAGGAGCTCTATGACGACGTGGAGATGTCAGAGCTGACACCAGCGGTAAGGATTTTGTGGGCAGCAGCTTGCGGCTGTCCTGTCTGCCTCCTGCCAGATCTGTGTGCCAGAGCTGGTCAGATCATCCCTAAGAGGAACGGACTCGAAGTCACCTACTGGTGCAGGCCCCTTGGTGCAGCAAGCTTATCTTTTGTGCGTAGGGCTGTGCCCTTGGCGTGGCTCAGGGACCTGCCTAGAGAGGGCATCTGATTGACTGCCTTGGTCAGTGTTGGGGTGAAGGGCGTGGTGTGGGGATGGAGGGGGCACAGCATTAGCTTTCAAAGGCCACACTGATGGCTGATTCCTGGTCCTGGGCACAGAGCTCTTGCTATACAAAGAATTTCGTCGATGAACTCATCTCATTTAACCAACCTAGGAAGACATTGCCAGTTCCCTCTTGGCAGGAGGAAGTAAGGGTCAGGGAAGATGAGTGGTGTGTCCGGGGTCTTCAGGACGCACCTGGGGTAGAAATATGAAGTAGAGACAGATCTGAGGCAGGCTGGCACTCCACTCTGGGGTGGAGATCATGGTGGATGCCCCCATGACTTCTTCTGCAGGCAGAACCTGCCGAGGAAGCCACCCACTCCATGGAGGCCCTCGGCGAGAATGAGCCTGACAGACTGTACCTGGACCTCACGCCAGTCAAGCCCTTCCTGCATAGCCCTGACAGTGTGCAGGCCCGGGCCTCTTCCCCTGTGTCACCACAGCTGGACGACAAGGCCCAGGTCTTCCCTGCAGACCCTGGCCCAGCCCCAGAGGACCTCTGTACAGTGTCAGAGAGCCAGGAGGAGGAGGTACAGGGGTCCCTCCTTGGGTGAGCTGCCCACCGTCCTTGCCCCCCAGCTGGCTGAGCAGGGTTTGTTCTCCCCACAGAAGCAGCTGGCCAGCCAGGAGCCAGAGGAGCCAGTCCTGAGAATCACCACCGTCAAACTACAGGCGGAGCAGCAGAGGATCTCCTTCCCACCAAACTGCCCTGACACCATGGCTGCTGCCCCGGCTAGCACCAGCCCTCTGGTGAAGGACAGAATGCGGGTGACCAGTGCAGGTGCCTGTCCAACTTCTGAGTTCTGCATGTGACTGACCCCCCTCCCTTTCAGATAGTCTGACCCCCCTCCCTTTCAGATAAGGAATTGGAGGTTGGCAGGTGAAGCGATTAACCCGGGGTTACGCAGCAGAGGAAGTATGGGCCCACTTTCCTTTCCCACCCCTGCTGGGCCCGTCTGGAGTCCAGCTCTTATCTGGTTCTCAAGCCCTGGTTTTTGTCTGAGTCTGGAGAGGTGGGCTGGGGACAGGTCTCAGGATCCAGCCCGGCTGACTTGGGGCCTCCTCTCTCTGGGTCTTAGAAATCAAACTTGGCAAGAATCGGACCGAGGCTGAGGTGAAGCGGTACACAGAGGAGAAGGAAAGACTCGAGAAGATGAAGGAAGAGATCAGAGGGCACCTGGCTCAGCTCCGGAGAGAGAAGCGGGAGCTGAAGGAAACTCTGTTGAAATGCACAGGTAAGGGGCCTCCAGTGGGGACGGCCAGGAGTGGGTCCCTGGTAGGGAAGGATCTGGATCTGCCATCAGTATGCCAGGCCCCTGGGCCTGAGCCCCTTCACCCTTGGCAAGGGCCCCTCCTCTCTGGTCCTGCCTGAAGCCACCATACTACACAGAGGGACCCCCTGACCAATGGCAATAGGACGAGCAGCTACTTAGTCTAATTAAAACAGGTAGTCTTTAAAAATATGGTTAGGCCTTGAAGGGTTGGTTTCCACTGAAAGTATCTTTCCAGGGCCAATCTTTTGATGTGGTGCCAGTCCTCTCTGAAACCTGGGATATCTGCCTGGCGTCCATGGCAGCCAGCTGGCATTTACCACAGCTTCAGGGCATCGCCCTTCACCTTAAGACTCCTGCAGAGAAATCTGAGGCTTTCTAGATTGTTTTCTAAATGGTTCCCCTATCATTCCCACACCTGCGTCCTGGCAACTTGGCTCTGCAGAACCTTTCTGAAGCATTTGATTTAGAGCCTGGAGTAGCTCTATGCTCATTTAATATTTAAATCTCGGAGTTGCACTGACAGGCAGAACTAGCAGAGCAGGTTTGATGGACAACAGCTGATTCCTGGGACGTTTGTAATAGGAGGGGTGAAGAAAGGTCGGAGGAGACAGTCCCTCTTTAACAACAGCTTTATTCAATTCTGACCCACAGATCGTGTGCACCATGTAGCGGTCTGCATAGCTCTGAATATACTGAAAACTACCATCAGTTTTTGAATCCCAAAGAAAATCTGAACCCATGAGCAGTAATTCACTTCCCCCAGCTCTCCAACTGTTTGTAGATAGGAATTTTCTAGTTATGACGGTCCACATTTCTGGACATTGTCAGTGCTCGGAGGTAAGGAGACAGTGGCTTGGCTTCCTTTCACCCAGCCAAGACTGGAGCAGAGGAAGGTGACCAGAAGCTCAGCTGAGACAGTGTTTGTGTTACCAGGGTCCTGCGGGTGTTTTGGAGTCCGAGATTCTTCCCAGATTCTTCTTGTCCTGAATAAAGGATGGGTTAAGACACATGCAAAAGGCAGGGAGGTTTTACGTTTTTTTAAAGGTAGAAAAAGAAGTATGCTCTGCAGAGTGGGCCACTGAGGAGCACACCGTGGCCACAAGGTTCATGGCCACCGTCTTTCATATCCCCCACTCCTCAGGCTGACCTCAGACCTGGGTCATCCTGTGAAAAATCTGCTTTCTTTCACGCCAGAACTGAAAAGACCACTTCTGACTGGTCTCAGGTGCAGGACTTGAGAACTAGTTTTCTGTGCATGTGTCCTGGATCTGTCACTCACAGGTCACCCCCACTTACCCAGCTGGATGGACACACACAGATCTCTTGCCTAATTTTGATCCCCACCCCTCACCCCAGGCACTGAGCTAGGGCTGTGCGTTAGAGGCCAGGGGCGCCCCAGCTTTTCTTCCAGGCAGCTATTTCCTATGTGTTTATTGTCCACATAATTATCACAGTATTGATATTGACCACTAAGTGTGAACTGTATTTAAAAAAAAAATCCAGGCCCCAAAACATCATTAATACGTCTTCTCCGCTTTCCTTTTCTCTATGAATTTTTCTTGAAATAGAAGTCCTATTATTGCTTATCCTTTTGTCACTGGACAAAGCATAAGGAGATACCTGAAGCTGAAATAAGGAACCTATCCTACCTTACCTGTAGAATAGTTTTGCTGACTCCTGTAGCAGAAAAAGAACATTCAGGATGAGGCAGTAGAGGCCTGGGCAGGGTTTACGAGACTGAAATTTACGTACACAATAGTGGAATGCAAGCATTCAGAGAAATGAAACTACAGTTTGGAACTGGGAATATTTATGTTTTTGGCAGTAGAAATCTGTGTCATTTGTCAGTCTAGAGGAAAGCCTATTTTACAGGTGAAAAGAGGTAATCTACTCATGGGTTTAAAAAGGACATTTGCAAAAACAAAGGACTGAATGAATCCATTTTGCAGGAAATTGTCCCACTTGGAGAAGGAAGGTGGAGTTAAACTGGGCTATGATCCCAAAGCTGTAGTTTTTAAAATTAGGACTTTTCTTGTCTCTTTTCTGTTTTTCTAAATTTCCTCTGCCTCACTCTGACAAAGGCTGACAGGTGATTACTAACCATAAGCTGAGGAGCTGCACATGAGAGTTTTGGTGGCTGTTGCCTGGCACCTGGGGCTCTGGATTGAACACATCTCCATCCTTCCCTGCAACGGCCAACCCTTAGGATAGACACCCATAGATCATTACTTCACAGCCCCGAGGTTAAGAGAAGATGAATAAAACAGGGCTGAAAAAGTCCCAGAGCTCAGGATCCCTGCAGAGGGGCTGCGCAGGCCAGGTCAGAAGACCCCAGTTATCCTTCTTGTAGGGCCACTGATAAAGCTGTTCTCATGCTTTTGGTGTGGTAAGAATAGCAGATATCAAAACTGAGAGCAGAAGAGATTTAGGCCTTGCACTTGCAGCCTCCTATGAAGGCCGGAGCCTTCTCAGCCTGCACATAGCGCTGACTCAAGCCTGGCCCAGCTGTGTGTGTGAGCTAGACCTATGGTCCACACTGACCGGGGCTCCTCCTCTGGCAGGGTGTATATAAGCCCTGCCTCCACCTGGCCCAGGTCCCTGGCCTTGGCCGAGGTGCTGTCTTCGCAGCCAGCTTCATTTTCTCGCCAGACAAGGGCATCCTGGCCATCCTGGAGCAGAAGCTGAAGGAAATTGACGAGGAGTGCCGGATCAAGGAGAGCAGGCGTGTGGACCTTGAGCTCAACATCATGGAGGTGAAGGGTAACCTGAAGAAGGCTGAGGCTGGACCTGTGACTCTGGGCACCACAGTGGACACGACACACTTGGATAATATGAACCCCCGTGTGAGTGGTGGAAATGGTGGCTCTTCTGGGGGAGGCTGCTGGCAGGGCTCCTGGACACAGGTTGAGGAAGGGGCCATGTTGCCCTTCCCTTGACCTGGCCCTTGTTCTCTCTCTCACTGTAACCACAGCCTAAGGCAGCCACCACCTGCACCCTAGACAGCACCCCGGTCAACTCTGCCACTGCGCTCAAAAATAGGCCACTTTCAGTCATGGTCACAGGCAAAGGCACTGTCCTCCAGAAAGCCAAGGTAAGTGGTCAGCCCTGAGGGCCAGCAGAACTACTAGCATGGGCCCTTCTTCTGTGCAGATGGCACTGTATGGCTTTTAGTGCCAGCCCTGAGGACTCTGCATTCAGCAGGAAGTGGCAGTGTGCCTTGTCAGTCTTTGGCACTGATTAACAGAAAGTTGCCTGCATTGGATTCAAGTGTTCTTACCAATAAGCCTGAAGACACTTTAGTCCCAGACTTCCCCCAGTTAAACCTCTCAGCGGATCCCTGGGGGTAGCTGTAACTCAGGGACAGATTGTGACCGTAGTTTTCAAACCCAAAAGTAAATGACAACCTGGACTTCTCTGTTAAAACTATTAAAGATGCAGATTCAAACAAGCAGTGTGGTTTGCCAACCAGCTAGTGGTAAAAGGCTCAGCAAGGCATAAACAGTAGATCCTATGACTAGGTTCACCCTGAGAGCTAGACAAAAAGTGATACTAACCCTTAACTTATTTGTGTAAGGAAAATGCCAGGAACTGCCTGGGTTTTTGGCATACACTTCTCTTTGTCCCTGTCCTGTCTACTTGCTGGAGATAACAGTGGTATACACCAGTGGCAAACTGTTAAATCCATTTCCACTCATTAACCTCAACTGCCTCAGTGTCATGGCAGACATCATTCATCACTTGCAGCACTCTGCTCTGCTATAGCCTCAAACTCTCTTGATAGGTACTCCATGCAGAGACTAACACACAGGTTTCAAACAGTTTGGCCATCTTATTCCTGTTTCTGTGCTTAAAATATTTCTAAGTATATAAGCTTACTACAGAGAATAACCATCTCTTTTGGGGGTGGGGGGTGCTGGTATTTGTATGGTATTCTAGGAATGGGAGAAGAAAGGAGCCAGTTAGGAAACAAGTGTCATCTAAAGACTGTGTCAATATGGACCTTGATGACAATCCTGCTTCAGTAAAGTCATCTTTAAAACAGCACCTCTAAAAAAGTGTGAGTCTGTTCAGAAGAAAAAACCAAGGACTGAGGTACTCTGAATGGAGAGCTTTGGCTATCAGGAGGCTCTGTTCCTTTGCTGAGCCAGAGGGAACACTACAACCACAACACAAAAGGCTTTTTTGGAGACCCTAAGTCTACTGGCTGTAAACAAGACATTGTTTGTATTTAGGGATGTTCTGTTTCTTTTTTGAAGTTTTCATCAATTGGTTTATCAAGATGTTTAGTGAAAAGCTTCTGATGTTTAGACTTTGGTGAAAGACAGTATCCTCTGGAGCTTTGATGACTGAGAAGAACTGAACTCCTGTCATCTCTTACCCAATACCTAGCAGTATTGGGGGTTAAACCATCCTTGACTTCCAGTTCATTTTCTCCAATATGTATTAGTGATGATTTTAAACAACAGTGGCAGTACCTGTGTAAAACCCTCTGCAACCTGAGTTTGTAAAGAAAATACCAGTAGAAATATTTGGGACTAAGAGAAACACTGATCCAAATAAGATTCTTTTCTTCCTACTCCAAGGCAGGCCTCAGTGAACTGCCTTTAAAATGGTAAGTGATGCTACATTATGTAAACAAAACTTATTTAAAATTATGCCAAAACAATGAAAAGTGTTTTGAGATTTAACTTTTACATTACTATAGAGAAAAATTATCTTGTGTTTACAAATACAGTCCTGTGGTCAGGCCATTTTTAAGTGAAGAGTTATTTAATACTGTATGCTCATAGTTCTTGTTTTGCAGTTCTAATTTCTAGTCCCCTTGCAAGAAAAAAGTGAATTTTAGGGCTGGGGATTTAGCTCAGTGGCATAAGCACTTGCCTTGCAAGTGCCCGGTCATGAGTTCAATCCCTAGTACCAAAAAAAAGAAAGTGAATTTTGGTGAAGGTGGCCTCTCTCTTCTCTGACAGTGCTATTCTGTATGTAGTCCTGTCTCTTCTTGCAATGGCATTCTTTGTTAACACAGGTTGAAACATTTCAGGAGGTTCTGAATCAGAGATCTCAAACAGTGGTTCCTAAGAGCTAAAAGTCTTTTTTACTCATATTGTCTTTCTAATCCCAGGGCATTTATCTCCTATGTCCTAAATACTTGGTGATCTTTACCAAGTGGTTTGATTTTTTTAAAAAAAATAAAATGTTCTTTGTACTTGGGGTTTCCCTTGTATTTTATGGCATGAAATGGGGCAGGGTCTAGTGAACTTTATTTACATATTAAACTTCAAAATATGCAAGGTGGGATTTTAGCAAGAGACTTTAAACCTCCTTAAATCAAGTAACCTAGGTAAATATGAAGAGGATTTTAATATACAGCAACGTACCAAAATATGTACAGTGATGCCTCAGAGAATGAATGCTTTTGTCTGCAAACTCTGCATTGGATCCTTCCCAGAATCATGGAACGAATAAAGTTTGTGAAACAAGGTACCACTCACTGTATATAGGAAACATCTGTAGAAACTGAAGATACGTGGGTAAGTTTTGAAAATCAGTTCTCCTAGAAGTAAGTTTGGAGGGCTATAAACGTATCAATAGTTGGAAGGCTGCTTAAGTAGTAACTAAGGATGTTCATACCATAATGGTGTTTATTTTAAAAAGTGACAAAACCCAAGCTAGCTCATTAAAAAGGCTAACGCATTTAAAAAGACTAATGCAATTAAAAAGACAAGGCTACATGAAATAGCAAAATTTTAAAAAGAAACCTTTTTATTGGGGTGTGGAGGTTACTGGGTGCAGGCCTTAAACATGCCCTACTCTGCCACTAAGATATACTGCTCCTCCCAGCCCTCTGGTAAGATATTTTTTAATTATAAGGAAATACCGAAAGATATGGATATTCACCATTGCTCTGATATCAAAAGGTCTATGTATACTGCAAACGTAAAACCAAATCTCTTTCTGACTTTCAATCTGAAAGTGTTTCAGTACTTTGACATAGATTAAAAAAAGTCTTATTGGCAAATTAAATTCAAAAGTGTTTAAAAAATTATGTATCCTGATAAAATAAGGTTTATCCAAAGTTTTTTTTTAAAAGTTTCAGTGATAGAAAATACACAAACATGAAATTCATCACATAAAGAGATTAAATATGAAAAACGTTATCTTGACACTTATAACAAATAGTCATCTAGGGACAGGCATAAACATCCTTAACCTGATAAAGTGACCTGTAGAAAACCCACAGGAATTATTATAGTGTTGAAAAGTCCCTTTAGTCCAGAATCAGATATGTGTTATTTCCAAAACATTACTACAGAGGCCTTAGACAAAGCAAAATGACGAGAGTAGTATTTGACTTCAAAAAGAAACAACAAAACTGATTTCTGCTGAATGATATTTCCCTAGAAAAGCAAGAGACTCAGTTATGAGAACTAGAGTGTTCAGCAAGGTGATGGCATCAGGATCACTGAGAGAAAACAAAGGAGATTTATGACCTATCTGCCATTTGTTTTTGTATGAGAGCTAAAAATTGTAAGATTTTAAATGAGAGAAAGATGACTTGGCTGGCTAAGCAGGAATTCCTTCTGTCACTGCTGGGACACTGATCACGCTCATTGGCCTTTTACTACAAAAACAGGAAAGGGTTTCAAGGACTGGAACCCCTGCTCCTAAAAACAAGCCATAAAGTCCCTTTAATATGTAAGTAATCCACATCAGGCATCCATGTGACCTACACAACAAAGAGCCTACATGATAAAGTGATTGAGCCACTATTGCAGATAGGGAGTTCGTACAAGTTGTGCAGTATCACTGATTAGCATCCCCGCAGGGCGTGTGGACCTGCACTAACGTGGCCTTCTATGAAATTACGAATGCAGAAAGCCTCACACAAATGACTGTCGTGATCCAAGCTTGGGCCTGCAGACTTTGTCTGATGATACCTGGTGATCTCTCTTCAAATACTTTTCAGAAATCCCAGATTTGTTAAAGCTAAGTACCATTTGAGTCTAGATAACCTTGAACATCTGTATGTAAAACAACAAATTAAAATATTTATATTAAAAAGAAAACATGATAAAAGTCTCTTGATGTATGTCAGAACTTTACAAAGCCTTCTACTGAAAACCTAACTTGAAACAACATGACCAAGTAGAAAAAACCGATATAGTACCTCCCTCATCCTTACATTATATGGGTAAGTATTTAGTTGTGTAGAAAATATTCCAAACAAACTTCCTTGCCACATACGTAGAGATATTTCTGCTAAATAACCAACATCTCTTAAAAGAGTTCTCTAAACACTTAGCATAAAAAACAAAGCAAAAACAAAAGAATTAGCATACCATCTCTGGTTAAAAAGACAGAACTCTCTACAAGAGTCTTTATCCTTTACATGTTGGATTTAAGAATCGTTTGTCCTTACTACCAGCTGGGAAAAGCAAATTTCCAGTAAGAACCCACAATTAACCCCTCCTAAGTAGACACTTTGAAAAGAACCCTACAAAGAGCTGGTACCTGGCATCTAGGCTGGTCACATGTGGCCCCTCCAGAATGGGGCATCTGCATGCCTAGCCCCTCCCCTATCACCAAGCAAACAGGTCAAGTGGTCAAATGCACTTTGAGACCTTTGGTCTGCCACACAGATCCAGTCACTAGAAGTCACATGTAAGCCATGAAAGTCCCTTTTCCATTTAAAAGCAAATGCACGCTACAGCTCTTTTGGGATTCGATACAGTCCACACGCTTCCATCTGGAAATGATGCCATTGTTGGTGGCCCAGATGACGGCTTAGGCAATGCTTTCTGTTGCAGTTTTCTGTCTCGACAAAATTTTGTCTGGTAAAAGTGAACCTCAGGCAAGCCATTAGAATTCTCCGTTAGCCCTTGTTTATCCTCAGGGGAAAAGTGGCAGATGCCATCCTTGACAAGGTGCAATTGGATCAGAAAGTACTCGCACAGAAAGAAGCCTTTTCAGCATCAGTCTCAGTAGGTGACATCGGCTGCTCCTGTTGTCCCAAGCACCACAGGCTGCAGCCTGTGCCAGCGCAGGCTGGCAGGAGGGGGGCTGTACGCAGAGCGGGCAGCAGACACACAAGGGCCCAGCAATGTGCTCTGCCAAAGGCAGTGCCCGTTCAGCTCGCAGGATGCCCAGGTCTCTGCAGTTGCTGGGAGCTGTGTGTGTGCAGCCCTCCAGCAGGATCCTGGTGAGGGCCACGTGCCTTGAGGGCATCTCCTCTCAAGACCCCTGCAAAAAGATGTGAACACTGAGGACGTGTCTGAGGCCCTCCTCAATCTGTCAGTACCACTGTGGGCCATTCCTGTCCTCCTCTTATCCACCCCCAAGCAGAAGACTCCAGGTCACAGATCCCATCTGACTGCCCTTTTTCCACCCTTGCCCTCAGGAGTTGACTATGCTGGACGCTGAAAGCCCAAAGCTCTAGCTGAAGCTGTCTTCTGACTTCTGGCAGAGCTAACTTCAGCTTGGGAACAAGAGCCACAGGTGGCCCCTCATGCTGCCCAGCACTCTCATTCCAGATGTCTTAGAACATTCACCCTTCTCTCCCAACGGCTACTTCTCTTAAACTTCTAGCACCTCCTCCCTGTCCTCTCTCTCTGATGATGGCTGTTCTTCCCATGTCAATGGGCAAGTTGCCTCAACAGAGGACCAGCAGGCCCTACCACCGCATCTCCCCATCACCTACCTCCAAGTCCACGTCCCCATCCTCATCTCCCTTATTCTGGATGCACTGTGCTCCTACCAAGACCTCTCTCCTAGTTGAGTTTTCCAGTGTGCTCATCTCTATTATACTATGTTTATCTGATTTAATGTTTCCACACTATAACGGAAGCTCCATGAGGTCAGATTTTTGTTGTGTGTGTTACTATCTTCCCTGCACCTGAAACAAAGCCTGGGACGTACAGGATCCTAAATGTCCCATGTGTATGAATGAATGCTCAAATGCAGAGCCTGCCTTCACTGTGTATGTGACTGGCAGGTCTTAGAGTCCCATCCCTAGCTCACAGGTGCAGAGCGGGGCCACTCACGGTTCTCACAGTGGAGGCCCTGCCAGCCGTCACGGCACTCACAGCGGTAGCTCCCACGCCACAGGACACAAGTGCCCTCATTCACGCACGGGCTGGGTTTGCAGAGGTTGACTGGCCGCTTGGCTTCTGTAATGGAAAATGTGTCTGTACCCCAGGATCAGCCTGAGCCAGACCCAGAGTTCCCTACTCCAAATCCAGTTGAAATAGATGCAAGGCCACTGCAGTAGTGTCCCACCCCTTAGTGTCACCCTAAGCTGGTGCTTCGCCCTATGTGGCTGACGATTTTCAAATCCCACCCAGCTTTTCTATGTGAAATGGAGACTCCTGTGTGGTGCACGTGACAGTGTTCCTGCTGTCATTACTGTCACATGCATTTCAAAAGCATTTAGAAAGAAAGTGACTGATACAAAAGTCTATCCTTGGAGTTGGACTTCCCTATTGGCTCCTAGCTGTCATTCATTCCCTAAATCAGTGTTAGCCAGCATTGGGGACACATGGCTTTCCTAAAAATGTCATCCTTTTAAACAGCATGCCTACATCTCATTTGAAAAGGAGGTCTCCAGGTGGAAGTCTCTACCCCTTAAATGGGACGGTTATATCTACTGTGGGCTTTTATGGGAGTATGGGATTTAGTACACAGGGTGGTAGATGGGCAGTGAGCATTCTGGAACTGCTTTCCTTATCAGGATACATGCGGAGGCTCGGGAGTGGCCGTCTTGGGGGCAGCCCTGAAGGCTGTGAGCTCTCTCACCTCCACATATCCACTCCATGAGCTTGTCCTGGTGGAACTGCAGGTTGGAATAAGTGGCTGCATGGATCAGGGCGTCCCGCGGACCAGCGAGCCTCCTCAGCGCATCCCTCAGGACAGGACCCACGCCCACGACCAAGATGGAGATGCCGTTGTTTCTCAGCTTCTGGGCGGGGACAGCCGCATCCTCTGCCCCCCTCCCATCTGTGACCATCACCACTGCCTTAGGGACACCAGGCCGGGCACCCTTCTGGACAGTCATCACCTTGTCAAAGATGTGCAGGAAGGCCATGCCAGCTGAGCCCACTCCCCCCAGATAGGGGGCCTGGCTCATGGCCCGAAGCACAGCGGCACGGGTGAGGTGGGCATCCAGCCCGAAGGCTGTTTGCACCCGGCTGCCGTACACCACCAGGCCAACCTGCACCACATCGGGGTTCACGTCAAGCTGGAGGGCGCAGTTCCTCGCAAAGCTCTGCATCTGAGCAAAGTTCTCAGGTCCCACCGAGGCTGAGGCATCCAACAGGAAGACCAGGTCCATGGACTGTGCCTGGCAGCCTGCAGGGGCAAGCAGAGTGGAACCCTCATCTGGACCCGGCTGGCATGGTGGGGACTGCTCTGGGCTGAAAACTGCGCACGTCAGCCAGTCTGTTGTCTGTCCAGGCAGTGCCCACCCGCCTCCTGTGGCCATCAAACACCCCTATCCTAGAAGATAAGCGGGAACGTGAATTCTGCATTTCCCACCCTCCTGGCAGCTGGGTGTGGACATGAGTTAGAAGTCCATGTGATAGGAATGTGATCGCAAGTAACTATAATTTCCAAGTTATAAATTGTGCAAATTCAAACTTGTGCAAGGAGCTGCTTGCCTGTCACTTGCCACCTGCAGTCTTCTTGCAGGCTGAGAGATGAGGATCTTGGACCTCAAGATGGAAGCGACAAGGTGGTGAAGCTGTGTTGCTTATGCAAACTGCTCACCTCTGAGCCGCACCCGAGGGGAAGAAGATTCTATCATTCAGGCCATCGGGTTTGGGGCACTGTGACAACATCTTAACTTGTACCTCATGCACACCATTATCAATACACTCTCCATGTGCCACCCACTGTACACAAGATGCTTATTATACCACACGGAACAAATGGGCTCACCTGTGCTCATGGGCTAGCAGTTTGAGGGGCACGGACAGGAAATAAATGCAGAGTTACAAATGGAGTGAAGAGAAAGGAGACAAAAGTAGGGAACCAGAAGAGATCTGCCTGGGGGAGGAGTCAGGGCTTCTCTGGGGAGGGACACCAGTTAGAACTGAAGGACAAAGAAGCTGGTGAGCTGGCAGGGCAGGGTGCCTCCCCAGCAGGACTCTCCCATGCTGCAGGGGCTGCAGTAAGACCTGCAGGGACCAGATGGTGAGCAATCAGAAGCAGGAAGAGGAGAGCGGGGTTTCCAGTTGCAGTGGGGGCAACTGGAAGGTTTGCATCAGCATAAGGAAAATTGAGAAACTGTTGCAACCACCAGAGGCTAAGGAGAGGCCACCAAATTTCCTGAAGGTTCATGGCCAGTATTCTGGAATACAAGGACACTAGGTAAAAAGGAAATTGGACAGCAGGATGGACTATAGTAAATAACAATGTATCAATATCTGTTCAATAACAAATGCATTTACTAATCCAGTTAAGAAAAGAGAACACAGGCTGTGAGATTATATGGGAACTAACTCTCTACTATCATTACATTTTTCCTATAAATCTACAACTATTCTTTGACACAAAAACCACTCTGGCTGCCATGAGAGATCAGCCTGGGGTGGCAGAGTAAGAATGGATAGACAAGTCCTGTCCTCCCTTCAGAGGAAAGAGGGCGTCTTGGCTGGGGAGAGTGACATGGGCTCAGTCCCAGGTGCAGCTTACATGGCCCGGCTCTCCACGGAGTAGCGGGTGCCCATCTTGGACATATTCCAGCCACCCACCTCTGGCCGTCGCCAGGCCCCATTCCCCACAGCACTCTGCAATAGTGGCTCATGAGATCAGCTCCATAGGTCACGAATAGAACAGAACAATGCTACAATGTTCCTCAGGGATAGAGCAGGATAGAGTGTTTCACAAAACACTTGTTTAGCTATGTGTTTGTGTGTGCATGTGTGCGCATGCATGCGTGTCCAGGAATGCGTTTCTTTTTGTGGGATGCCATCAGACAGCCTGGAAAACTGCTGTTCCAGATCAGGCCTGGTAGATTCAGAGCTCCTTGCTAACACTAATAAGAATAATGCCACACCTAAAATTCCCAGATGACTAGTCTGTACTGAGTGTACATTACTCACCTCATTTAATCCTCACAAAAAACCTCTCCAAAAATGCCGGTTATTCCCTTGATCTTGACTAGTAGCCTTGAGAAACTGGTGCCTAGGAGAAGGGTTATGTTTGGTCAGGTACCAGGAACTTACCTGTCAGTGGCCGGGTGCACAGCTTGCCCTGCAGCTCAGGGATTTTGTTGAACAGGTCCTGAGGTTCTGCGTAGACCATCACACGCCTCTGGCTACCTGTGATCTCCTCTAGCTCCGCCTGCACCGCCTCACTGCCCACACCAAGCAGAAGGATATCCCGGCCTCTTGCATGATGTGCTGGGCCAGCCACCTCATCCTGGGAGTGTGACTCAGTGAACAGGACCACCGCCCTGCTTGGCCGGTCCTGGCCTGTCCTGGTGGCAGTCCCAAAGCCACGCTCTGCCACCTGACGCAAGGCTTTCCCCGTGAGGGTGGGGCCACCACTGAATGTGATGCCATCGAGTCTCCTGACCAGGTCCGGCACGTCCTGGTACTCCCCGATAGGCACCACCACTGTCACCTCCCCACTGTAGTTGGCCACTCCCACACGGGCCTGAGAGTCCTCACTCAGCACGGCCTGTGCAAAGCGCTTCACGAAGGCCTTGGCCCGCAGGAATCCTTCCAGGGTAGTGCTTGCAGAGCCGTCCAGCAGGAAGAGAACATGGACTCTACACTCCAGGCTCAGCTTCGGAGCTGTTGGGATCACAGCAACACCTATTGTCATTCTGTGGCCAGAGCAGCATGCAGATCAGTCCCACCTAAGATGCCCACACACCACTCAGGGCAAGAAAAGCCTCCTCCTCTGAGAGATCCAGACACACACCCCACCCCATCCCCATCCCCGCGCAAGTGACCAGTGTTCGGCTCAGAACTAGAGGCAGACAGAGCCCTCCCTCCTGGCTCTGGCCCAGGGTCTCTGTTCCAATCACTTCTTAAAGAGCATAACAGTTTTTCCCATTACTGTCGGTGGTTTTTGTATCCTAGGGAATCGTTGTGTGCCTTGAATCATGAAGATGCACTCCTGTGTTTTCATGCAGAAGCTTCCCTTTTACATCTAGCTCTCTAGTCCACCTGACATTGACTTGTGGGTAGGTTCTAGGGTACAGGGTCAAGATTTATTTTTTCCATATGGGTCTCCAATACCACATATTTAAAAGTTACTGTTTAACACTCACTGTATGTCAAGCCCTGTGCTAGCTAAGCACTTCACATACTTTTATTTAAAATTCTCAACCACTCTGTGAGCTAACACTTATATGACCTTTTCCCCTATCTTTAGAACCAAAATGGGTAAAGGCTCCTGTTTACTATTCTTTTGTAGAAGAAGAAAGAAAAGATTCTGCCCAGAACCACAGCTGGCTCCAGCCTTCAGCTGGGTTTCCTAAGGCAGTTGGCCATTCCACAGCGGATAAAGCAAAACTCTGCCACCTGAATTTATTCATGGAGCACTTAGAGACTATGCCATCTGAGATGTCAGATCAATGGGGGGCTGGGAAAGCAGGGGCTCTAAAACTCAAGGGTTGGTTTCTAGGCGGGTGGAAGTTGTGAAGGGGAATCTAGGCTCTACCTGCTGCCCAGTGGATAAATCTTGGAAGTCCCACACGTACATACCACAGTTGGCTTCCCCTCTGAAGGCCAGTGGGCAGAGACAATGGTACCTGTCCAGTCCTTCCGGAACACATGTGCCTCCATTCTGGCAGGGCTGGGAGTCACAAGGACCTATCAGAAAGATACCCATTAAGAGGCAAGCACACTGACACAGGAGCATAGAGGGCCAGCTAGAGGAATGGGTCCTGCAGGGCCCCACCCTTCTTCTCCCACTGTCTACCGAGCACCCAGGTGCAACACATGTAGCAGAGAGGAGAAAGACCAGCAAGTATCTAGAGGAGTGTCTGGGTGGACAGCAGGTAGCTAGAGGAGTGTCTGGCACAGGACACACAGTGGTGGGCCTCTGTGTAAGGCGCTGTGTAAATTACACACATTCCTATGGAACCTGGCTCTGATACCAGGAACACAGGCCAGGATGGCCCAGAGCTGAGGTCTGGGGGAGCTCAGGACAGTTGCAATGATTAACTCTGCTGGACCTGAGCTTGCCAAGACGACGATCTCAGGAGCATCAAGATGCAAGTGTGGGTGTCTTTAAGCCTCAGGGGATGCTAGAGGGCTGCTGAGGCCCTTTTTAAAATTCTCCCATAGTTGTTAATGACTTCTGAGGCTAACACAGCAAAACAGAGAGCCTTCATTTTCTGCAGCCAGAAAATTCAGTGATAAATGTGACCCCCTGCCCTTCTTGGACACCTTAATTTACCTCTCCATGCTTCTGTGCCTTCATCCAAAGTCCTATCGCCTGCACTTGTTCACAGGGTTACTGTGTGCACGAAACCAGTCAGTCCACGGAGATTCTCGGCATCACACAAACACTCCCTAACAGTCATACTATATGCACATTTGGATGTGAAGTGTCAATTATGAATAACGCCTCCACAAAGCTTATGTGTTACCCAGGAAACTACTGCTTATATCAAAATCAGGCCCACTCTGCAGAGTCTGGTGATAACCTGTGGTCACTATCTGAATGCCCTATCAATTTCCTCATCCATGGCAAAGGCAGATAAAACCGCATGACCTCCCAAGGTTAAGGAGAAGAACCAGGATCTTCATGTGCTCATGTATTCAAAGGGTTTGATAAACAGCTGAGTGTGGTCATGATTTGGATTGGTGATTTCTATACTTTTCACATCAAAAATATTCTCTGTGGCCATATCGCCATAATTAAAGCGCAGACTTCAAAGGGAGAAATTACTGGAGCTAACTCAGCACCCTCCAGCCCTCTTGTCATGGCAGCTGGAACATTGTGCAAATATCCTTGGGTTCATGACCTGCAGCAACAAAGACCTTTAACTGCGTATCTGTTATGTGCCAAGTTCTGTGCTAATCACTACACAGATGGGACTTGATTTCATTGTCACAACCACCTTAGGACACAGGACCTGTGGGACTCCCATTTTACAGACAAGGAGGCTGCAGCTTAGTAAAAAGAAGTTGTGTGCAGAAAGTTAGGTGACTGGGGAGGGGCAGAGAGGGACTCATCCTCAGGTCACTAAGTCGGAGTCTACAGCTTGCCTGCCACAGCGGCGTGTCCGTAACACTGAAAGCTCTAGAAAGTTTTCCACCACTGTTCCAAGTCTTCAGATTCTAACTTCTGAGCAGCACAAGCCCCACCAGCAGTTTCCCGAGTCTCTAGTGATGGATCTTTTAACCCACCCACAGGCCATGACAAGGGAGGCCAGGTAGGAACAGTCTTCTGCTCTGTGTAAATGCCAGCTCTGCTTCCTGGGACAGACTCCTACCTCACCAAGAGCAATGAGTCCACACAAAGATGGACCCCAACCCACCTGGGAGCGATGTCAGCTCCCAGGACAGGCTGCTGTAGATTCCTGGGTGAGGACCAGAGAGGGCACAGGGGGAACTGTGCTGAATATACATAATCACGTGGGCAACTCCCCATCTTTGTTTAGCATTTTATAGCTGATAAAGCATGGGCATAATATATGGAAACTTACTAGGACCTTTCGTATGAGATCACCTAGTGTATGGACGGGAAAATGCGGACTCTAGACATCGGGCAAACGTTTCCTCATTTTACCTCTCACATATCTTGCCAAGTTTGGCACTGGATGTGAGGCTGTGCACAGCTGGTACTTGGTATATACCTTTCTCTGCTTCTCACCAGTGCAAGGAGCATTGGTTAGAGGGAGTAATTCCAAAGCTGGCACTTCATTCTCAGAGTAAGACTACTACTGAGCCAGTGAAGAAGAGCACAGCACAAGCATACTCTTCCCCTGCCTCCAAAGTGCCCTCTCTCCCTCTGCCCGGGAGCCTGTCCCATCCCCACCCTCTGCCCTAGGACTTGTCACTGCACATTTACAAACCGGGGCCCCGAGAGAGTTGCTGAGTCCAACAGGCAGACCATACCTGGACAGGTGGTCCTGTAGCAGGTGGCAGGGTGGCTTAGAAATACTCTCTTCCAGCTGCAATCCGGGGAAACAGAGCAGCACAAACAAAAACATTACAACATTAAATGCTGATAGAAGATTTCAGCCTAGAAGTGGCTCAAAAAAGACACCCTTGTTTTCTTTCCTGATCCTAAATTTTATCTACACATAGAATAAGGGGTACCTTAAATTTTATCTACACATAGAATAAGGGGTATTTCCCCCTACAAAGAGGTTATGTGTGTATCTATGTGTGTGTAAGTATGCATATGTGTATTTTTAATCTCCAACTATGGAACAGCCTTTTACTGCAAATTTACTTTGAGGTCCACCAGGCAGGGAGCTGGGCCGCTGGACTCTGAGTGACCTCAGCATGGCACGTTTTCTCCAGTCTTCAGCTCCCTCTTTTATGCAGTAACACTACCTGTAGGTTTTCACCACATTCCTTGCTGGTGAGGCTTTGGTGTCGAGGGAAGGGGACAGAGGCCCAGCTGCCATACCTCCTGCAGTGTCCCAGCCCAGTCCCCTGTCTGTCTGTTCCGCACAAGTGTCCCAATGAGGCCCTGAAGCTCAAGAGGATCTGCAAACCGCAGGATTCGATGACTTCTCAAGGTTGTTTGAGGACTAGCATGCTGTGACAACACAGCAGCCACAGAGATCCCCAGGGTGGCGTCCCTGTGCCAGGTATCCGTGTTGTCATCTGTAACCCACAGCTACCTGAAGCAACAATGATCCTGCCAGTGAGAAAGTGGTTCAGAGGGCTGAACCAGGCCGCTCAGAGTGACAGATTACCGGGCACAGAGCTGGGATCTCAACCACCGCTTGCCTGAGCTCTGTCACTGGCTCCCTCCTAGGTCTCCCTGAATCCCTGCCACAGGCTCCAGAGTCTTGTCCATGCCAGAGGGGTGCTATTCTCCTTGTGGCTAGAGAACAATTGACCCGGCCCACCCCACCCAGGCCAGGCCATGTGTGGGACTGTGGACAAACCTGTAGATGGGACAGCGTGTGGCCAGCACAGCACTGGCCCGCAGGGCTCCTCTCCAGCATGGGGCGGTGCCAGCCAGCTCCCTGATGGTCTCCAGCGTCTTGTGCTCACAGGGGTGAGCCTCGACCCTGCAGTCTGTGCCCACAGCACACACCAGCAGAGAGCATGCAGTCAGACAGGGTGAGGCCTTCACTCCTGCGGTTCCGCCCCACCCCCAGCCACTTTCACCCTCTCTTGGGGTAGAGCACACAGGCAAGAGTCCAGTCTTTGGGCATCTGCGCTGCACAGCCCCATGCCATGGCCTTAATAGAGTGCAGTTTTGTACTTCCATCCAGCAAGGTCACTGTAGCACTGAAGGGAGTCTGACAAGGATGGCTAGAAAGCAGGGATCTCATCCCCTACCTGAAGCCGCCCTGTGCTGACCAGGACATGGGCAAAGCACTTGGCTCTTCCTCACAAGTAGGGGATGGGGCCCCATCAGGTCTGGACCCCAAGCCTTGAGCCTCTCCCTCCCCAGAGAGCAGCTCAGGGTACCAGCTGGAAAACCCCCAGGGGCACGTGGACACAGTATAGTGCCCCACACAGAGCTGGCCATTGCGTTCAGCCCCTTCCTCTTTAGGGAGCTCTGGCCGCGGGAACCTGCTCACCCTACCCAGCTCCCCAGCCCCTCCAGGGGCACAGTCCTACCTGGAGCAGCAGCGCTGCAGAGAGCAGAGCTGCTGAGGGCGCTGAGGAGGCCGTTGGTGGCGTCCTCCGCTTGCTCAGCCAACAGCACGTGCTGCTCCTGGGGCTCGCTAGCCAGAGTGCGCAGTTCCTCCCACCTGTGCAGAGAGGTCCCAGAGGCTGGTGACACCACCCCCGCCCTCTCCCTGCCCACCAGAGAGGAGGGCCTGGCACCATAACAGCACCCCGCTGAGCCAGAGGTCACTTGGCATCATCCGGATCCATCTAGGATACAGATGAAGACCAAGAAATAAGCCACAGAGAGTCCTTGAGGAACCCCAACCCTAGGTCACCATGTGCACGTGTTCAAATTCCTGATCTCCCTCGGAGCACAGCCTCATCCTTAGGACTACTGCCTCTTATTGGAAATACAGACCTTTCAGACTCAATGGTCTGTTTTTGTAAAACTGTAAGTTTTATAAGAAAAAAAAAAATCAGAGCGCACATGAAAGAAAGCAGTTTGAAGTAACAGCAAGAGTGGAGCAGACAAGGACAGCCAGTGACAGACAAAAAAGCTGAATTATTTTAAACCCTGGCCACATAAACCCCAAGGGCAGACTGTGAGGCTGTCCAGGGGAGGCAGCCAGTGTGCTTTGGTGGCCAGAGCATACTGTTCTCTGTGCCCAGAATGGAAAAAAAAAAATACCAGGATGATGACACTAGAACATAAAGAAAAGATGAAATGTCTCTGAGAAACTTTTTTGTAAGAAGACAGGGCAATCAGTCATGTGTAGGTAAGAATCCTGCCATTAAAACTTCATCAAAATAGCTGGGTATGGTGATAGACGCCTGTAGTATGATCCCTGCCTGGGCAATTTAGTGACTTGGTGAGACTGTCTCAAAATAAAAGGTGAAAGGGGCTGAGGTTGGAATCAGAACAAAGGTTCTGGTTCAATCCCCAGGAACAGGGTGGGGCGGGGGAAATGGCAAAAGCTTCATTCATTTCCAAAATTTACTAATGTAGAACTCCCCACTGTCGTCTGAATCCATATAAACCAGAAATTTCTCCCAGCACCCAGCTCAGTGTATGGCACACAGCAGGGGATTTTCAAGGTGGCCTCACGTTAGTGTTCTGGGCAGTGCTGCCTGGCCTGCCCTCTGGTCTCCTGACCCAAGCTTCCTCAAAGGGAACTCACATAGCCAGAGCAGAAGAGGTTTCAACAAATGCTAAAAGAGTGAAAGAGCCCTTCATGGAGTGTCCTGCTGTCTTTGGTGGGCTTCAGAATCCCAGAGCCTGATAGCCCACCGAGGCTCCCTTTCCCAAGCAGGAGCATTCCCCAGGCAGGGCCACTACTGCACTTTTTGAGAACCACTGACCACCTAGGGAGGAGTGGGAAAGAGGGGGCCAGGCGCGGGATCCCTTGGAGGCAGCTCAACCCCCTCTCCTGACCTAGGGCTGCTCAAAGTATGTGACCTGTGGACAGCGCCAATCCCCAAGCTGCTTACTGCCCCATCAGAGGGCTGCAAGCTAGGACTCCAGAGTAAGGTCAGAAACTACCATGTAGCAGCCATGGTCATTTTATATCTGCTGAACAACAAATTTGAGCCTATTGGTTTTTTAATTTCATTTTTCTGCTGGTTTGTTGCATTTTAAAAACATCAGTCCATGGTGGGCTGAGGGTGGGGTCCATTGCCGCAGAGTCTGAGCAGCACTGTTTCAACTGCCAGCTGGAGGTAAACAGGAAGGAGATGTTTCCATGTGTGGCAGTTAGTGCCCTGGTTGACAAAACTGGGCAGCAGCGACCCTGAAGGTGCTCTTTGTAGCACTATGTGGCAGAGGGTAGGCAGGGTCTAAAGGCAAGTCCCTCGCTCTTCTCTCCCCAGGTTTTATTCCTTATGTTTGAGAATACAGAAAGAGCCCAGCCAGGGTTAATACCAGCTTATGTGGCTATGACAGTAATGATTCATCACCACAGAGCCAAGCTCAGGCCTGGTTTTCCCCACCCTTCAGTCCCTTTCATTCCGCTGGCTTCCTCTCTGCAGCCTGCACCTGCTGCCCCTTGGCAGTCTGCCCTCTGTGCACTAGCTTTCAGGTAACCCTCTCAAACGTCACCCTCTGTGCCTGTTCTCTCTTCTACGGTCCTCAGAGAACCTGCTTGGCTTCATTATAAGATGTCCAACCTTACCTCACATGGAGCCTAAACTGTCTGTTCCTGCTTAAATCCCTCCAAAAGCTTCAAATTGTGCTCACAATAAACACCAAGTCTTCACCATGATCTATGCCTAATCCTGTCCAACTTATCTGCCCAGATCTCCCTGGCTGTTTTCTGTTCTTATAACTCACCAAGATACCCAGTGCCTGGGACCTTTGCAGTCGTCAGATGTCTACCGGCTTTGCCCGCCCTTTCCCTCGGTATTTGGAAGGCTTGTTTTTCATGTCGCTTGAATGTCGGCTGGAAGTTCAACTCTTCCAAGAAGCCTTGGCAGACTCCCTGTCTAAAATAGCTACCCTCCCTATTCTTCATCAATCTTCAACCTTTTATCCTACTACTTCTCCTTTTCATTTTATCTGAAATTGTTCTTTATTCATTCACTTATCACCTAGTTCCTTTTCTAGCACGAAAACCCGTGAAGGTAAGGACTTTGCTTTGTTGTCTCTGTATCCCCACAGCCTAGAATTATGTGCCACGAGGCAGACAGCCTGCAGTAACTGAGAGGACAATGCATTAAAATTAATTTTAAAAATTCTAAGTGTCAGCACATGGCAGGAACACAGTATTTTGCTGAAGATTCACAACACCTAGAAATCCATGAACTGGGTGTCCGTCCATTTTTAGGGTTGCGCCTCTCTCTTTGAGAAAGGCAGAGTTGCCCAGCATCTGAACAAATGTGGCTGGTGAGGAGGCAGCCAGTCATGGACCTTTGCTTCGTTGGTACCAGGAGGACTCAGGGAAACCAGAATTAGATTAGTTGAAACTGGGGAACTGTGAAGATGTGAGCTGGGCACTGCCATTGCCTGGTTCCAGCTCTTCAAGAGAACTGCCTGGGAGGAGAGGTGCTGAGAAGGACCAGCAGCAGGAGTTTGCAGTAGACCGAGGGTGTCTTAATGGCACAAAGCTGTGTGGCTCTTGCCCATCCTGAGGGACCCCTGACTCATCAGGAAAGATGACCATGAATTTCCATTTCTCCCCAAATAAACCCAAGCTGAGGGTTTCAGGTACTTTCCATGCTGTGATCAGACAAAACCAGAGATAATACAAACTCTCAGACTTCTAAAACCTGAGATGCCCAGCACACAGGAGCCAAAGTCAGCAAAGGAAGGAAAAGACAGAACCAGGCAAGGACTGGGCCAGTTTTCCCAACTCCACTCCTGGCACAGCCCCTGAGCTGACACAGGACTGAGGTCCTTACCTGGGAAACCGGACGCCCACAGCAAACACAGTGACACCTTTTTCCTTTAGCTGCTTGGCCAGCAGTGCCACCTGCCCCTGGGACTTCCCGTCAGTGACAATGATGAGTAACTGGGGCACAGAGCCATTTCTGCCTCCAGGGAACCCTCTTCGAAGAAGGTATTTCAGAACAAGGCCTGTCTCTGTGCGTCCTCCCCTGAATGCACCCAGAAGAGAAAGAGAAGAAAAGTCAGTGGGGCAGGGAGATGAATTTGGAAAGAGAGTCAGAAACCAATGTGCCCCTGTTATTGGGAATAGCTGACTCCCAGCAGAGGTGCAAAGTGACAAGTTTGTACTCTAAACCACAAAGATGGCTTGAAATTAACTCTTTCCTTAGACTTCGGTTTTACCCTGCACGTTTCTGTGGTGTGATGTAATGTCATTATTTGCACATGTGTTTTCTCCCCCAAACCCAGTGAGGACTCCATGCTGACAATCCATCATTTAACACCCACCTGCCATCTCCTCATCCATTCACCACCCGTCTTCCCCTTCCTGTCATGGCTTAGCATGGGGAAGCGGGTAACTGAGCTTAAGGAAACTGTGCTAAGAATCTGCAAGAATGGCGAGCAGGTTTTGTTTTAAGGATGTGATGGGCATTCTTTAGTGATGCCAGTCCTGGTGGGCCGTACCCTGGGCCACAGCTGAGTGCTGGAACGCTGAGCTTTTGTACCATCTCCATTCAAGTGACAGTGGTCCAACACCAACATCCTCCATTTTTCGAAGGGCTTTGAAGATTGTCTAATCCTCACAGCCCCATAGTAGGGACTGTTGCCTGGGTATGGAATCTCAGGGCCCAATTTTGAAACAGGAGACTGCTGAATTTTGAAACAGGAGACTTAAGAAGTTGTTCCTCTCAGGAAAAAAAAAAAAAAGACTGCTAGCTTTGAGCCAGCTGGGCAGAAAATAGCAACTCACTAGAGTGGATCTGAAGTTACTGAAGTGTCATCCCACTGTGGCTAGACTTCTCAGGGGAGAGTAGCACGGCCAGACACAAGCAGCAGTGTGGAGGCTAATGGAAACACTATGGTGATTAACTACGGGCTTGCAAAAAAGCTTCTGAAGTGTTAACCACAGACCACAGAGCAGGAGCATGAATTGATGCTCAGATCATAGTCTATCAATTTGGACAATGCCTGCCATTAATTCAGCCCCCTCAGAGGAGCCTACAGTTATTCTTTTAAGTAAAAACATCCAACTACTAAGAAGCCTGGGCACCATATTCTATGTGTCTGTTGTTTTAACTTGACGCTAAAAATGTTTGTATCTCATGCAAATCTAGTACAGGTCTCCCTGTCCAGGTGTCCCTCCTGGCTGGCTCTCCTCCAAGCAGCTTCTCAGGCATGCTGGTTCCCTTCATTTTGTGGCTCCACCCCCTTCCCCCCTTCCCCCCGGGGTCCTCAAAGTTCTCTGCTTTTTGCAGAAGAATGGGGAAAAAGCACACAGATTGTATCTTGGGAGGATTTATAGATCAGGTCTAGAATATCCTTCATTTATATCGCTATGTTATGCAAGCTCTTAAAGGGCAATTCTCTTTCTGGAGCTGCATTAAGTTAATAAATGTCAACAAGGGTTGACAACTCCTAGAATTAAAGGCTCTTAGCCTGCAATATACAACAGCAGTTCTATCAATTTAAAACCATTTTTAAAATTCACTAGCATTTGTGAACCACTAGAGGGAACACAATAAAATGGAAACAAAGAAGTATAACATGATCGCACCCCTCAAAGAACTCCCAGTCCAGATGAAGAAATACCAACGCAAAGATGAAAATCTCATGCACTCTGAGGAAGGATTTCCTTGTGGGGTGCGGCTGTGAAGGACAGGCTGCAGAGGGGAAAGTACATCTGAAAGGGCCGTGGTAAACTAGTCGACTTGGAGAGGAGGCCATTCTGACAAGGGAGAGGGGTGTAAGCAAAGACAGAAGCAAGCAACTCAGGTTATCTCCAGGGCTACTGAATACAGTTTGGCTTTGGCAATGGGCCTATCGAATACAATGCTTCTACATTAGTGAGTCCCAAATGTGACTAGCTTCTTTCACCCTCTGGACTGCACTTTAGATACCAAAGACAACTGAGAAGGTTCTGATTCTCATGACTACTTCTTTCACCAAAGCTGTGTCTGCGGAGTCTTCCTCCAGGGCTCCTGAAAAAGCAGACTCTCTCCCAAGTGTAAGGGGTCATACCAGCACTGTGCTTCCATTGTGTTTCAGAACTTTCGTATCTGTTCCTGAATATAATCCTGACACTGAGCAGAAAAGGTGCCAGTATTTTCCTGATTTCACTGCTCAGACCATACTAGTAATAACCACTACCATTCACAGGCTCTGCATGACAACATTCATAGGCTTACATGCATGCACAGACGCACACTTTGCATGTGCTCATGTAATTCTTAGCACAGCTTTCTGAGATTGGGGAGTTCAGAAAAGGATCTTATCTAAGGTCATGCACCTCATGACTGATACAGGCAATAATCGAATCCTAAGACCTCTACTCCCACAGCCCAGGTTTTTATCTGGTCATTCTGCTAGTCAAGCCACTTTCTTCTCACCCAGCTAATAGAGGTCAAATCCACCTGGGCTGACTTTAAAGCCCATGCTTTCCTGTCCACATAGCTTAACTCATTTTCCTTGTCGCTGAGGAACAATACCCAAAATCCACAACTTAAAGGAAGTAAAGTTTATTTTAGCTCAAGTTTCAGTCAATAGTCCTCTGACTCCAAGGCAAGACGGCAAGGCAGAGACGGAGCTGAGGAAAGCTGCTCAGCTCACGGTAGCAGGGAAGCAGAAAGCTAAGACACAAGCCAGGGAGAGAGAGATAAACCCTTCCAGGCCACACCCACAGCAACCTAGCTCTTCGACCAGGCTCTCCTAATAGCAAGTCAGCTATAAGCCCCCAAAATCCAATCAGCTTTCTAAACTCCTGGCCACGCCTGTATGGTATAAACCTAACTACCAGGCAACAGCAAATTACAGCCTGTGAGCCAAATCCTGCCTGCCACCCATTTTGTAGATACTTTTATTGGAAAATAGCCACTTTCCATAATTAATATACTACCTATGCAGAAACTATATGGCCTGCAAATGGCCAAAATTACTTATTATATGAGCTTTAAATGAAAATATTGGCCAATCTTTGTTCCAGGCTCCTCTGCCTAAATGCTCACAAGACTCTTCTTCCCAGAAACCAAAGTGGTGTGGTGGCACATTCCTGCAATCCCAGCACTTGGGAGGCTGAAGTAGGCGGATCATTATAAATTCGAGACCAGCCTGGGCTATGAAGTGAGTCCAAGGCCACCTTGAACCGCATAGTGAGCCCCTGTCTCAAAAAAAGACCCCCCCCCAAAAAAACAACCAAAACCAGAAACCAAAGTGCCCCAACCAGGAGTCAAGGAGTACTTTAACCCCTCTTCCCCCCATCTCCCATGCCCATGGAGTGCCCTTGCTTTCCCCCAGCCCTGCCCTGCCTCCTGGCCTATCGCATCACTACTGCTCTTTGTGCAGATGCCAAGTTTCAGGACCAAAAGGAAACGCACTTGTTCCCATTTCTCATACAGGCCTGCCCTTTTCCTCTTCAGAGCTGCTGTTTTTCATTTATCACTTGGAGAAATCTTAGGTTCAACTCAGAGATTCTTTTTTCCTTTTTTAACAGGGAAAAGAGCATACAGAATTCATTGTGTACCTAAAGCATTAGAGTATTAAAGTGTTAGTTAGCACAGATTTTCGCAATAGAGCGAACCCCCCCCATAGCCACCACCCTGTGATTAGACAGAAGTTAAATTCCAAGGACACGAGGGCCCAGTTCACCCATTGCGTGAGCCTGACAGTGTCCACTCGTCACCTGACTCATCACACAGACACTCAGGAGGTCGACCCTCACCACCTCTGCAACCTCTCCCACGGGAGCATTTCTGCGGGCTTCCTGCCAAGATCATTCTCAGTTCCTAATGGTCCTGACCTCTGGCAAGAGAGAACAAACCTACCTACCCGATGGAACCCTCTCTCTCCAAATCTGTTCTGAGCTCCGAGGCCAGCTCTAAACACCAAGATTTCTAATTTCATTCAAATGGGACTAAAGTAGGTTGAAAGTTGGAGATTCACAGATGGGCTACTGTCTTGGGGGGTTATGTCTGCCATGTATGGACTTTTCGGAGGTAGAGGCATAGAATCTAATCCTTTGTTATCTGTGTAGCCACGTGGTTAAGAATAGGGGCTCCTGCATCAGAGGAGCTCTGATACTAGTTCTATGATATCTTAGGTAACTTGGAAAAATGGCTTCACCTGAATTTAGGCTTCTCCCACACTAGAGAGTAAAAAGGAATAGTACTGATTAAAGATGAAATGCTGTGCTGAGCATCTCTTAAGACGGTGATGGCAAACCTTTTAGAGCCTTCAGTAGCAAACACCCAGCTGTGGCATGTGTGTCAGAGGTCTACTACCACTATCCTAGGACCTAACCAGGGTGCCATCAATGGTAGTTATCTTATGAACAAAGCTGCAGACCTCTACAAGGAGTTTAGAGTTTAAATTCTAGTGTGCGTTTAAAAATCCCTCAGGAAACTTATTCACAGATTCAGTTCCCAGGAAATCCGAATTGGCAGCTGTGTAACTGGACCTGAGAATACACATTTTATTGTAGCACTGCCCATCCCCAGTGGATTCTGAGGCAAACAAGCCAGCCACAGAATAGACTCTGAAAAACACTTCATAAGAAATTCCTTTTAAATCCAGAAAAGTCAATTACAATTTTTCCATTGTATTTATTTTTTGAAGCAATTGACAAAATGATTGGAATCAATCTAAAAGTTTCCTTTTAAGAGAATTGATAATGATTAAATGCACTGTAGTAGCCAAATTCTTCAGCTTAATTGTCCCAATGGATCAACATGAAAAGTACTCAGCTTTATGGAGCACATATCAAATAATATTAAACAAATAAATGCTTTGAAGTTAACCATTATAAAAGCAATGTTCAAGTAGTTTGAAAGGGGGTAAAGGTGGCTCTAAAAGGGTCTGTGCTAAGGTAAAGTGTTCACAGCTACAGAGTTCTGACAAAGCTACTATGAGGAATAAACAATCCAGTCACAGAAAATCCAGGGTCATTACTGTGAGATGAATGCAATGGATGGTGAGCCTGGGCACACTACTAGCTGGCCACTAGCTCTGACATCCAGGAACCACTGGTCAGCTATATTTTTTTAATCTGATCTTACATTATCTTAGGGTGCAATATTGAAAGGCTTGAATGGAGTATTTCTTAAACTTCCCACAAGGTATCAATCAGATAGCTATCAGGATGGCTTCTTAACCACACTTTTGGAGGGTTGGCCTGATGTAGAAAGGCCAGCGATTGTTGTGGTGTAGATAGAGCTTTCCTAACTAGTGCAATATTGAAAACTTCATTGCAGATAAACAGTAAAGAGTGTAGGGAAGCCATCGCTCCCACTTGGCCAGCATTCCTCTGCTCTGATACACGGGAGCATGTTATCATTTCTGGTGTCCTCAGTGACCACACAGTTGTGGCCAAAATTGAGCTACTATCTCCTTGCTTTGTTTCTTGCCTCCGATAGTCATGCTAAGTGCAGACAGCTTCAAAAGGAGAGCTTGTCTAGTTTAGATGAATGGAAGGTTCATCCTCCACTCTTAGCATCCTTGTCCGCCAGTTGTAGTGTGTTTCCAGATTGTATACACCATCAATAACACTCTCCAGCCGGTAGCCGTGTCTCTCAATGCAGCTGAAAAGAGATACAACTTACTCTCTGGGAGGTGGGGAGGAGGGGAAAGTCAGCTGAGTGGGGTCTAGTATCCTCCTCTGTAAACTAAGGTGTTAGAACAGATACTAGATGACCTCCACTGTATACTTTTGTATCAATTCTTAAGTTTTCAGATGCTTTTTTTTCAAGTGAATCATTTGCATCAGGGACTCTGACTTTCAGTCTTAAACTAGCCAAGCTAAACATAATGTGCATTGAAATAAATGCACACTAAACATAATGTGCATTGAAATAAATCAGACATGCATGTGTAAACATCTCATTGTGTCACTAGTGTGAGAAGCTGAAAGAAACGATATATATACACACAAACATTTATATATATGATAATTAAGATAGACTACTGATTTCTCTGAGCTCATTGAAGAAAGGTTTGTGCTAATATAGTTTGATGATTAAATGCCGATATCTCACACTTTCAGTGGCTGGCTGGCTGCATTTCAGGGCTCTCAGTGCTATGCTCCTACAGTGACCAGGTAAGGGTGAGCCACAGGAGACAGCTGTGATCAGTAAGCCTTGGTTAGGCTCCTAAGAAACTTCCTGAGGGGTTTAAGCTAAAAGACTCAGGGCCACTCCCATAGCCAGAGGCCAGGCTCAGCCTGCATCTCTCTGGATTTGAAAGGTGCAGAACTGGGATACTCGCCCTAACCCTGCTGCCTGCTGATAACAGCTCCCAGCGCACACTTGGGGACTGACTGCCTTCACTAGCTGCCAGTGTGAGCAGGGACAGGCCCTGCATTTGATAAGGTGACACAGCCCCAAACTGTAAATCCCAGAAGAAAACCACACGCCCATAATCAGAGAAATGTCTTTGTTATTCTTTGGGATTTTTTTCTATCCTCCTTTTTCACCAATTTACTAAGGCTTAGCAAATTTTCCTTTGTCTTTTATCCTTGTTTATCTTTTTATCTTATATCTTTAATTTTTCTTCTTCCTTTTCTCTAATTTTTGCTACTTTTACTTTTCTATGTAATTTCTGTTTCCTTCCTTTTTTCTTTTATCTTGTTATTTCTCATCAACTTTTTCTCCTACTTTAACTAATTCTATAAATATCCTTCTACCCGCCAATGAGATCCTTCGTACCACTTGTTTCCTCCTTCTTATATCATAGTTTAAGGTTTCAAAAGTTCTCCTCTTGCATTTCCCCTTCTCAAATCCTATGTCTTTAATAGTATAACCATAAAGCTTTGTTAATCTTTTGATAGTAAACTCCGTAAAATTACTGATGAAGTTTTTCTACCATTAGCAGAGTCACGGCTGCATATATTAGCTGTAACCACTTTCTATCATTAGTATATATTAGCTGAAAGTCAATACCCAGATTGTTTTAATGTTTACATCATAATTGCAAATTTCTTCTCTAGGATTAAGAGTGGTACATGATTATAGTATGTTAATTTCTAATTTGTCTTGGATGATACTACTGTAGCTTATTCACTTGATATTAACAGGGTTGTATAATTGTTACTACCTCTGTGCAAGCCAACAATTCCCTTTGTGACATTAACAATCCTAGAGTACATTCCCAGAGAACTTAGTTACGGGGATACTACACTGTATCCTCTCCTCCCAAGCTAACCAAGGTGGTTGGATCTTGGGACTGTGGTATAGGATTATAGTTAGTCATGCCCAAAGTACATCCGTGAAAGGAACTAGAGACCTCTGTGCTAGGCTTGTCTGCATTACATAGTGAGTTCAAGGCCCACTGGGACTACATAGCTAGCAAGACTGTCTCAAAAACCACAAAAAGAAAAAGAACTACCCAAAGATATTTTAAAAACAAGAGAACATGAAAGTGGATCCAACAAGTGCTAGATGATGCAAAGACTAAGAATAAACAGAATGAGTCAAAAATCAAAAGATAACACAAATGGCATTAAAAACCTATTCACAGAAATCATGGTAGAAAAATTTCCGAATATAGAAAAAGAAATAAAAAACAGATAAGTAAGGCATAAAGAACCTGGAATGGCCATGACCAAAAGAGAATCTCTCGATGCCACGTTACAAAATACTAGAAGTCTATCACAGGGACAAAAATCTTAAAAGCTATTAGAGCGAGCAACAAATCACATATACAGTGGTTCCTCAGTTCACAAACAGAAGCATCTGGCAAAATTATGCTTTTGTTCACAAACGCACTGGGTAATGAACATGACTGTGGCCATCTTCCCTGCATGAACACAAATGTGGCCATCTTCTCCAGAACTGTGAGCAAGTTAAGTTCACGAACCAAGATGCCACTGTAAAGGCAAACCCATTAGAATTACAGCAGACTTCTCTACGCCAACCTTAAATGCCAGGAGAGCTTGGAGTGAAATGTTTCAAGCCTTAAAAAGTAACAACATCCAACCGTGATGTATCCTGTAAAACTTTAAAACTGACAGAGAAATCAGGTACAGATATTCCTAGATTAAGGACTTACAGGTTTAATGACTACTTGGACTTAACAACTGAAGCAGGCTGCTCAGACTGTTGTGACAACCTGCCAGTTGGACTACCAACCCAGTGGGTTTTTTTTTTTGGCAGGGGTACATGCTTTCAACATGTTTATAAAGCCTCAATATCTTTTCTTGTACAGTATACCTTGTTTATATAGTACTGTAATTTTTTTCTAAGTGTACTATACAGTACCAGAGTTTTGTGTTCTGTTATATATTATATACATGTGTAAAAGTTATGCAAATAAAAGCAAAGTCATGAAGCTGGGGTTTTCTTTGACCATTTCTTTGTTCTGAATATTGTACTGTACATACTACAGTAAAACTTTGGTTTGTGAGACTAATTCATTCCACTTGTAATACAAAGCACTTGGATATCCAAGCAGCAAGACAAAAGAACCAGTTGTGATCATGTAACATTTGGTGTGATGTATTATTCCCATTGCAAGAAATCATTTAAATTAAAATTTCTTAGCAATGTTTGTTCATCTTATAAAACACTCACAGACCAAGTTACAATCCAAGGTTTGTACAATTCCTCTTTTAGTGACCAATTCATTTAACCTAGTTGCGAGAACTTAACTTGGTTATTAAACAAAAATTGTATTTTCATGACAAGGAATCCCTCAAAAAATTCATGACCACTAACCCAGTGTTACAAAAATTTCAAGGATACCCTAGAAAGAAACAATGAAACCAACAATGCCAGTAAGTAAAAAAGAATTAATATACCTGGTAAGATGAGCATCTGCTTTTATTCTTTGTTTAGAGTGGTTTTAGTCTGTTTTGTATTATTTAATTGCAACATACATAAAAGTATGGACAGCTATTTTGAAGAGAACTAGAGATATTATGTTAGCCATTGTTGATTTTCCTATTATCCGGTTTTGAAGGCCTACAATGCCGTCATCACTCTGTTCTGATCAGTTTTATACTATTTTGTTTTGTATGAATTCACTGTGTGTGAAGATATGGACAACTATTTAGAAGAAAACAAGAGACATTATGGTAGCCACTGTAGATCTCCTGTTGTCTTGCTTTGAAATCTGTGTCACATTGTTTTCTTTTGATCTGCTTTGTTCTATTTTGTTACGTTTATCTTCACCTTCTTTAAAATAACATAAAAAATAATTTTTAAAAGAGAAAAAAATAAAGAAATCAGCAATAAGAAAATAATGCCATGTCAGGAATCAGTCAATACCTCTCAGTAATAACTCTTAATGTGAATGGTCTCAATTCCTCAATCAAAAGACACACACTGGCAGAATGGACCAAGAAACAAAACTCTACAATATGCAATATACAGAAAACACAGTTCATTCAAAAGCAAGCTTACAGATTAAAAATCAAAGGGTTATAAACAACATCCCATGTGATGGGAAGGAAAAAGAAGGAGTTGCTATCCTAATCAGACAAAGTGTATTTTAAGCCAAAGCTGATCAGAAGAGACAAAGAAGGTCACTATATATTGGTTAAAAGAATAATTCAACAGGAAAAGACAACAATTACAAACATATGCGCCAAATACCAACACACTCAACTTCATAAAACGAACACCAATGGACATGAAAAATCAATTAAATACCAATAGAATTGTAATAGGGGACCTCAATACTCCTTTTCTCAGGTGAAGAAATACAAATGGCCAATATGTACATGAAAAAAACATTCAACATCGCTAGCCACTGGAGAAATGCAAATTAAAACAACACTGAGATTCCATCTTGCTCCAGAAATAATGGCCATCATTACCAAATCAACCAATAATAAATCCTGGTGGGGCTGGGGAGGAACACTTCTTCATTGCTGATAGGAGTGTAAACTGGTACAACCACTACAGAAATCAGTATGGAGATATCACAAAAAAATAAAAATAGAAATTCCATTCAACCAGCTGTTCTAGGTATCTTCCCAGAAGAGTTCATGCCATCATACCACAACGATGGATGCATTCTCATGTTTATAGCAGCACAATTCATAACAGCTAAATCTTGGAAGCAGGCTATACGTCCATCAACAGATGCATGGATAAAGAAACTGTTGTGCTTACATGCAATGGAGTGCTACTCTGTCATAAAGGAGGAGGATAAACCCTAGCCATTTGTAGGAAAATGGATGTACCTTGAGACCATACTGTTAAGTAATCAGACATACAAGCTTAAATATCACACGGCTTCTCCTAGATGAGAAACTCAGTGTACAGACACAATGAGAAAAATGAGAAAAAAGTTATTGTAATTCAGCATGGACAATGTACAGTATCTAAAAGTGTACCTTATCCTATGTGTTTTATTGTTTTTTGGCCTGTCAGTCTGGCTGTTAATCTGTATGCATAATTAACTTTATAAGGAATTATATGACAAATGAATCTGATGTTGGCAAAAACAAGTGGGGGATGAAGGTGAAAGGGATGGGGAAAAAAAGAATTGAGATGTGTTATATATATGCACCAATTCCTTACAATGAATTTAATCTTTATGTACTATACATATGTACTAATAAAAAATTTTTTTAAAACAAAAAATGCATGTCAGTAATCTTTAGGATATTCAGAGTTCTGCAATCATGCATTCCAAAACATTTTATCATCCTCAAAAGAAGCTCTGTACCCGTTAATAATCATTTCTCCTTCCTCTAGTCCCTGGCAATGACTAATCTACCTTTTACCTCCATAAATTTGTTTTAGACATTTTATAAAAATGGAATACTGGGCTGGGAATGTAGATCAGTGATAGAATACTCACCTAGCATGTGTGAGACCTGGATTCCATTCCCCAGCACCACAAAAATAGAAAAAGTAAGTGGAAAATACAACATACTATATAATCTTTTTCTACTGGTTCCTTTCAATTAACATATGGTTTCAGGATTCATCCATCAGGCAACATGAATCAATCCTCATTTCTATGCCTGAACAATATTCAGTTGTATGGATAGATCACATTTTCTTTATCCAGTCATCAGCAGCACATTTGTGTTGCTTTTATTTAGAAACTGTTACAAATAGCACTGCCATGAATATTAGTGTGTAAGTTTTTATGTGGGCATATGTTTTCAATTCTCTTGAAGTGGAATTACTGGGTCATAATGATACTCTATATTGAACATCTGGTGGAACTACTGAAGTGTTTTCAAAGTAGCAGGCATGGCTTTAGAATTCTACCACCAATGCATGCAGGTTCCAGTCTTCCCATATCCTTACCAACACTTGTTAGTGTTCATCTTTTGCTTTAGCCTGACTAGCCAGTGCTACATGGCATCCCTTTGTGGTTCTGATTTGCTTTTCATTAATATTAATGAGCTTCTTTTCATGTACTTATTGGCTAGTTATCTACCCTAAAGAATGTTTCCTTTCTTTTTGAGATGACAAAAATATTTAATAATTAAATTAGGGTATAGTAGTTGCCACACTGTAAATACAGTAATATCCTAGTTCACAAATGCTTCTGTTCATGAACAATCTGGTTTTCAAACAAAAGCATTTAGCAACATTTTGCTTCTGTTTTCAAACTCTGCATTGGATGACTGTGACCATCTTCCCCAGAATTGTGAAACAAATTAAGTTCATGAACTGAGGTGCCACTGTATACCCCAAAACCATATTTATAAATTTTAAAGTGTATACATTTTATGTCAAAAAGACTTTTATACCAAAGTATGTACTATAGACATAGGGAAAGAGGTGGAAAAAAACTTTATAAAATTCCAGACCCCTAAGTATCACTGCCCAGACTGAATGCAATTCAATGGATCTGGGTAGGATCCCAGCATCTGTCCTTGGGACCTTTTCCCTAGAATCCTCTGACCTAGATGGTCAGTGTCACATGTTGGCAAGTGCTATACTGTGAGTCAGAACCCAGAATACAGAGCAAGACTGAGACTATTCTCCACAGGAAACCAATTCTTGGAGGCCCCTAGGGCAGAAGACCTCTACGCAAACAGAAAGGCCAATGTGTAGTAATATACTTTCAAAACTGTATTGATGTACTTTTCCTTTTGTATTTTTTTTCATATGACCTGTCCTCCCTCCTATTCAGGGCACACATACTCAGAGGAAAAGACTAGGACAGATAGCCTATGAAAAATTTACTGAGGATCTATGTGCTCCCTGGCACTTGTAGGGTCCCCAGATACCAGCTGTGCCCAGTGTGGAACTGTGGATTTCTTTAGGACAATTGGAAAGAGGACCTCAGGCCTCAAGGCCTTGCCAACTGGAGGTGATGACCACAAATAGCTGGGACCAGACCTCAGCAGGACTTTCCTGGATACTGCACAAGGCAACAGAAGCCAGAGCAGTTCCAAGTGAGGTGGGAAGGAAGGGCCCAGCTAAAACTAGCCGGGAAAGGAGGCATGAAAAGCCCCCAGAACACATGTGCAGGACAGTTCCCAAAACTCTGCACATGAACTTTTCAAGAGAACTGGAGCAGGTTTTTGATAGGATGACCTAGACATGAGGCCAGCATGGCAAATATGATAGCCGTTAAGCACTGAATGTCGCACCTCACCATAGCAGCACGCCCTACACTGTGGGGTATATTTTTATTTTTTTTCCCTCTTTTTACCCAGCCCAAACTCACTCTGCAGAGACATTCTTCCCCTATCCTTCTGGGTTTTTTTTTTCCCTATCTTTAGAGTTTCATACTTATTAAACCATTGTTTATGCTCATTTTGTTCAATTTTCTTTCTGTGACAGAAAGGACCTAGAATCACTTCTAAAAGGAGACTCCAGCACCTCAGGCCCCAGGAACAAAGATCAGTGAGGCAAGTAACAAGTCAAAGTCCCTTTTTCGGTGTGGGCTTGTAAAAAACACTGTATTGCATATGCACATATACACATGTATATATGCATGTAACACAATTCATATACCTATAATGTATGCATATATAATACACATACACTTAAAACATACAAATGAGCACACGCAGGCACAACACACTTTAGTTTAAAAGCTTTGACATATAACTTGTCAGCTGACACTATATGAGTCAGGCCCAGATGCCACAATATACATATATTTACAGGATGTGTATATGGTTGAGCACATAAACAGCTATTCATAAATCCTAAAGCGCTCACAGTAACAGCGTGTTTACTCACACTTAGTATTTATCAATAACAGAAATGAGGTTCACAGAAGTATAGTGAGGTCATCACAGACACTGGGCTATGACCCAGCCCTCTTCTCCCACCTCACACCCTTCCATTCATGACAGGGCCGTACTGCATGACTGTCCAGTACTGCCTAACGAGACACTCATACATTTATCACAGGAGTTTGAGCTGGCAGGAACATGCTAACCTAGTGTGGACCTTCAAAAGCCCTCTCTCCATGGAACTGACATAATAGCAACAAATTATTTTTGTGTTTTAAAAATATATTTTAGATATACATAATAGTTAATATAAAATAGTTAATAACCATCTATTATCTATTAGTAATGGTTAATAACAGATATATAACATTCATCATAAGGAATTTGTACCTGTACATGATATAGGTTGCTTCTTTTTTTCCCCTTCCCCTCCCTTCACCCTCTCTT
Source organism: Dolichotis patagonum (assembly GCA_004027295.1). Classification (NCBI taxonomy): domain Eukaryota; kingdom Metazoa; phylum Chordata; class Mammalia; order Rodentia; family Caviidae; genus Dolichotis; species Dolichotis patagonum. The sequence goes on from PVJX010000103.1 coordinate 365,962, forward strand.
CCTTTTATTTACAAAAGCTTTGTTTCCATTGCTTTCCTTCTCTTTTTTCCTGTCTTCCTTCCTTTCCCCCTCCCTCCTGCCTTGTTCCCCTTTTATTTAAATTTCCACCTGGGACATTATGTAATGATGGTGGGCATCCTTAAGAAGGGAATTCTCATTATGCACAGTGGGGTCATGGAAGTGGCCCATGGTCCTCTTGGTAAAGCTAATAGCATGGCTTGCCCTTCCTTGAAAGGGGTCATTTTAAGAGCGCTGGCTTCCTTCTACCATGGCAGTTACCAATCATACATACTTGAAAACCATCCTCTTTATTTGTGCCTTTACTTTCTGTCGAGTTGAAAATGAATCCAAGGAGAATTCCAGATGAGGAGTAGAACCAAACTGGAAGGCTCCCACTCTGACCTGCAAAATGAGACAGTGGCCCCAGGGGACCAAGACTGGAGTCACATTATAAGCATTCCAAAGAGGAAAAGGGGTGAGAAAGGTTAACAACCCTGTCTCCTGTCTATCCAACAAATATCAGTGCCAGAGCTTTTGCCCATCTGCCTGCAAGAGGATTCACAAGACCAGTTGGAAGGAAGTGGTCAAATTTGCCTGTGATCAATTAATCTTCTCCACCCATATCCTCTAAAGGCAGTACATCTTGTCAATTTTCTCAGGTGAGCTGTACGCAGCTTTAGGGCACATTCACCACCTGACTCCCAGGCACTACTGTGTACAATCTCGTACGTCATCTCGTCTGATCCAAGGAGGCAGGACTAACACCTACACTACTGCTGAGAGACTAAGCTATGCAGTGGACACAGAACTGGCTTTACTCCAAGGGTTCATTCCAAGAAAGGGGCCAGGACCCGGATCTTGGGACTTCTGATCTTCCCTACTGCTTGGCTTCTCAGAAGTCAACACAGCTCTTCAGCGAAATGCTGCTTGGCCAGCTGCTGGGCTCCTTAGAAGCAAACCCAGCTGTCATCACTGGTGGCTGGCTCATCATGAGCTAAAGCTGCCAGCAGCTCCCTATCCTTTGTTGTCCTCTATTGAGTGGTCATTCCATCCAGGCTTGCTCCTGCCACGCTAGAGAAAGGCCAGGCCTCTAGATTAGAGTCAGACTGAGGGATTATCAATCCCCCACAAACTGAGGCAGGCAACGGAAGAAAGCGTTTGGTGAATCTGAATCGATTTTGAGTCCTAACTGAAGAGGCCATGGAAGCAAAACCTATGCCTTACAAAAATGGAGAAGGGAAACTAAGTAATTTTGTGTCTTAAAGCAATAAAAGCTATAAACATTTAGGTTTCCTCTTGTAGGTCTGAGCCCTGTGCCTAATCCTTGTTTCTCCAAAACCCCTAGAGAAGCAACATTCTCAGTAACTACTTTCATAACTGAGGCAAGTCCTGGAGGAGATTTTGCAACTAATGTGGGGAACAAAAAATTTCATCAGTATGTAAAATAGTGTTTAGGAACTGATATATAAAGACTAGCAGTGCAACAGAAAATGGGCAAAGGATAGGAACAGAGATCATAGAACAGGAAATACAAATACTCATTAATAGGAAGGGGTTTGACCTCTCCATAAAGATACCATTTTTCCACATCAGTATTTAGCAAAAAAACTAGATGCGATGCAAAAGGAAATATGCATTCTCAAATACTGCTGGTAGGAATGTGAATTTGTATAGCATTCATGGAAGGCAATATGGCAATATTTATTAAAAATTAAAAATCTGTAGGGTATTTGGGATTTTTTCCTACAGGTATGTTTCCATATATGTGAAACAACATATTTACAAGATCACATTACACAATTTGCAATAACAAATGTCTATCAGTAGAGGGTTTGCTATTAAACCTCAGTAAATGTTCATGATGGGACATTTATTAAGCGCAGGGAAAAAAAGTTTATACCTATACACAGATATGGAGAGATTTTGAAGGTAAAGTGACGATAAAGAGATAGAACACTGTATAGACTACACTATCTTTTTGTTAAAAAGGGAAAATAACATATATTCATTTTGCTTATATTTGCATAAAGCAATTCTGGAGAGCTACTTAATAGGCAGGGAACCTGGCAAATGGAAAATATGTGGGTGAAAGTTTTCCCTATTTGTCTTTTCATTGAACCACGGAATGAATTACTTTAAATTAAAAAAAAAAAAAGAAAGAAAGAAAACTCTCTTAAGACATTAGCTGAGTTGGTTTATTCAGGTTAAACAGGAAGGCTAGAACTTCAAAACAAAACATGCAGGAAACAGCCTAAGTCAATAGTTAAGTCATTTAATTTAATTGGTGGTTTGGGAGCAAAATAGCTGCCTTTTATCTCTGTGTGCTCAGAAGGAAGCCTGCCCAGAGTTCTCACCACACCGCAATCTCTCTGCTGCAGTCCTTCATTAGAGCCAGGAAGTGTACTTCTCAGCTTTAAGTGTCAAGGGGAAACCTTCAAACGCCTTCAATCCTCCTCAACAACAAAGCATCCATAAAAGACCTTCATTAAAGCGACTGAAAATTTTCTTCAAGACTAAAGTTATAGAAAGCAAAGCAAGATACAGATCAAATCCTTTGTACCTGGAGACAACAAAAAGGAGACACAAAAATGCAGCAACAGAAACTAAAACCTTGGGCTAGGGAAGTTATCCTGCAGGAGATCCTGGGTTCCATCCCCATACCAGAAGAAATAAGGAAATAAATAAGAAAGTCACAGATCAGACTGAGCTATTTTAACTTCTCCCAATACCCTAACCCTTCTAAGCAAGCCAGCAGTCTGTCAATGTACCCTCGAGGTCCAGACACCCACTCACTCAAATACTAAGCCAATTCCTGTGCTCTCTGAGTCCTGCTACAAGAAAATCTTTCTGAAGTTAAGCCTAGCTCAAACTCCTCGAACACTGAGATTCTGCCCTGTCATAAAACAGGGCCGTATTTCACTCTCTGGCATAAAAATGATAACCATGGTCCTTCCTATGTGGAGGTTTGTGTCCCTATTTTGACTCTGAAGAGCTCTGTCTGTTTTGCCAATATCAAACCTAAAAATCAACACTAGAACTTGATGCCACATTCTAGATGTAGTCCAGCAAGACTGAGGTTAAGTTTCCTAAACTCTGATAATCTGCTCCTAACAGCATTAGCCATAAAGACTCTTGTCAGGTCTTATTACTGCCCATCCATCTTCCTCCACACACTGTCACACAGCGGGGTGTGAGTCCCACAAGCCATTGCCTTACCTCAGCTCAGAGGTTACGCACTGGGAATGACACATGGCCTAGTGGCGCAAGTCCTGGGCTGAGAATCAAGAGCCCTAAGTCTTCCACACTTGGCTCTCTCCTGAGACTGCTGTGTGACCTCAGGCAGTCACCTAGCTTGACTTTCCGAGGCTGTTTCCTCACCTGAAAAACGAAATTCCCATGGTTCTTCTCTTTTCAAGCTTGCCAACCCCTGGGATCTTTAGGCCACTCAGCTCAGGACACATCATATTAACACCAAGGTAAACAGTATTTGATCTTTTGCCATTTCTTCCAGGAATCACTAGTAAACTTCATAAGGAATCATTTTAAAAGCAAAGCCTGGTGTGGGGGAGGGTAGTGAGTCAGCAGTCTTCTGCCCTGGCCCTTTTAGGGTCGATACTGGGTTTACATCATGGGCAGAACTTCTGGGCTGCTTGTGCGAGGACAGAATGAAGTCTGCTGTGGTGTCTGTAGATGACTACTAGATTGCCTGAAGTCCTAGTGAATGTGCTCATACTCCCAAATGACAGGCCATTCTGGAGAAAACCTGGCCCTCGTTAAAAGGCACGTTTGCTCCTAGATCCTACAGGTTTTACTAGGATTAACTCAGGAATGCCATTTCGGAGAACCACTCCCTTCTTTAACTTATATGTAACTAGTCTCTAATTCAAATAATTAAGGGTTACCATCAGTGGCTCAAGCCCCTGCCTGGCAAGCACAAGGTCCCGAGTTCAATTCCTGGTACAAATAAATAAATAAATAAAAATTATGGGTTTCCAAACCAAATGCCCTTCTTAATCTTGAATTTGACTTTTGGGTAGGTTTTGATGGTTCAAAAATCTGGAATGAAATAATCTATGTTACTGGGTCTCCCCCTTGACTTGTACTCTACCTGCTTAGCTCCCTTCCTCCTCTGCAACAGAAAACGATATCCTTAGCCTTCCCTTCCTTTATACAAACACAAATATAGATTTCATTCATTTCCCTTCATTTTGACACAAGAGCAATATATGCTACATGCCATTTGCACCTTGCTTTTTACATTTAATTTGCTCTGATGTCTTTTACTCATTTTCTGCAGCTGCCTCCTAATTCAGTATATGAATGCACCATGACGGATTCATCTGCCCCCAATCAACGGACATTTGGGTTCCTGAAATGTTTTACAATTACACAAAACGCTGCAAGGTGCTATACAACTATCAGTTCCTAGAAGTGGAATGGCTGGGTCAGAGGGTCTAAGCCTTTGTCACTGTGACAGACACTGCTGCATTGTCCCACAGCAGCCGTACTGGTTTACATTTCCACTGCACAGCACGAGCACAACAGTTTCTTGAAGATTTGCCAATGGCACATATCACCAAACTCTGGAATTTCCCAAATCAGTATGTGAAAATACGGCACATCAGTGGGAGATCTGCTATTGCTTTGAGGGAGGTGGGGCATGCATTTCCACAGACCGTTTGTGTTTCACTTGCTGGGAACTGTCAGTGTCCCCTGGCCCTTCTTCTATTGGGTTTTCAAAATTGTCCTCTTTGAAAAACAAAAACTGTATCTACCACACTCTGCTGATACTTAAGAACTATTCTTTGAAGTTGGGAAGGAAAAGAAATGAAGATGTCTGGATTTAGGCAGGAGGGGATCTTTTCAAGGAAAAGAAAGGGCAGGAGCTACACTTCGTATTGAGACACCACTCATATGTCACCTTCCCTATTATTCTGCAAACATAGCCTCTGTTTTCAGTGTAGAACTCTGTTTATCCCAAAACATGGATAAGCAGTTGGCTCAGGTTTGACCAAAGATTCTTCCTCGGCTACTGTGATTGACCAAGGGTTATCATGTGACCTAAGCCTGCCCAATTGGAGCTCTTCTGGGAATTTTTTGACATCCAAAAGAAAAGTTCGCTTTCTTTTTTCCTGGCATCACTAGCCTGAAGGATGATGCAGAGTATCTTTGCCATGTGAGGAAAATTTGCCTGGGAAGGAAGTCAAGCAATAAAAAGCACAATTGAAGGTAGAAAAAGAGGGGATCCACTGGGCCCATGCATGGCACTGTGCTAGGATTTGCCCCTTGGTCTTCCCAGGTCTAAGCCAGTAAGTTCTCTCTGCTGTTTACAACTGGGTTTCTGTCACTTGCAAACAAAGATACCCAAATACAATGATAGACCAGACTTGTACTCACCCTCTCAAGGCTGATGTCCAGAGCATCACAGATGGTGATGGCGAAGTGCTTGGACCTTTCGAAGCTCCCTTTCCCAATACTGTGAGAGCCATCGAGCAGAAAGAGGATGTCCATGGCAGCTGAACACCACATCACTAGGGAGAGTGAGACCGGTGCTGCTCAACTAGATTCTTCCACGTTACAAAGACTCATGCCAGGGTCCATTTTAACAATTAAATTATTGCACAGGGCTGCAGAGGGCTTCTGAGGAAGGTCTCCTGGGTCAGCCCATCTAGTCCAGGACTAGGCCTCCTGATGACACATGAGGCCCTATTACCCAAATATTCAAGCAGCAAGAGCAATACCAGCACTGGCTGCGCATTTCCTCCTCCCAGCACCACCTGAGATAATTTAACTCACCCTTCTGAAGTGAATAACTCAATGCTGTTGTTTTGTTTTGAGGCACTGAGGATGGAACCGAAGGCCTTTGTATTTAACTATATCCCCGGTCCTTTTTTTATGCTTTATTTTGAGGCAGGGTCTTGCTAGATAGAGAAATTGCCCAAGCTGAGCTCAAATTTGCAATCTTCCCATCTCGGACTCCTAGAGTGCTAGGATTACAGGTATGGACTACCACACTTGCCAAATTCAATGTCTTTAGTACATTCACACAAGCCTTCCATCATTACCACAGCCAAGAGATTTTCTATTATCTCAAGAAGAATTGTGCACTTCTTAGCTATCACCAATCCTGCTGTGACTTAATTATGATGCATCCCCCAAAGAGGGGTTGATCCCCAATGTAGTAAGGTGCAGGGGTGGGGCCCAGAAGAGGATTGGATATGAAGGCTTTAACTTCATCAGTGGATTAATCCTCTGAAGAGATCATTAACTAATGACATTATTGGGAGGTGACAGATTAGCCAAAGGGAATGGACCATTGTGAGTGTGACCTTGGGGATTGTACCCTGTTCTTGCCCCTCCTCTCTGGCTCTTTCCCTCTCTCTCTGCCTCCTGTTTTTCATGAAGTGAACTGCTTTGCCCCACTACATTCTCCCTACCATGTTTCTGCCTCATCATGGACCCGGAAGCAGCAAAGCCAAGTGACCATGAGCTTAACCTTTGAAACTGAGCCGAAATAAACATATCCTCCTTTAAACTGTTTTTCTCGGGTATCTTCTAACAGCAATGAAAAGCTATCACTCACCATTGAAATACCCACTCAATTCCTAAGGAGATTTGTTATTTTTTGCTCGCCTGGACAGATGAGGAAAGCAGAGCAGAGAGTAAGTCAGTAACTTCCCCAGGGCCAGCATACCTGGAAGTGGGGGAGCAGAAACTCTAACCCAGTGTGTTGGCCCCCCCACCTCACCAGGAAGCTGGATGGGAGCACAAGTTAGAGAAGCACAGCAGGGATGGTCCCCAGAGTGTGGCACTGGAGCTCTGAGCTGATGAGGGGTTTCTTCAGAAAGAGGAGGGGACACCTGGGAACGTGCTGGTGTGACCTGAGCATGTGGAGAGATGCTGACTAGGAAGGAAGAGGAGGTACTATTGTGGGAGATGAGGTGGCTGGGTGCACAGGTAGCTGAGGAGCTTGAGGTGCAGGCCGAGAAATTCAAGAGGAAAGATTTATGGAGAATGGGGTATAGTGGCGCATGCCTGTAATTCCAGTACTCTGGGAGGTTGAGGCAGGAAGATAACAAGTTCAGATCCAGCCTGGGCAGCTTAGTGGGACCCCATGTCAAAATGCCAAAAGGGCTGGGGATACAGCTTAGTGTGAAGGCCCTAGGTTAAATCCCCAATACTAGGTTGGGGAGTGGGAGGTTACAGAGGTTATTCTTACCAAACAGAGTATTTTGGTGAGATTCCCATTTGTGGGAAATGAATCCAGCAACAGCATGACGGGAAGCTGAGAGTGAAGTAGAAACTCTCAGAAAAAACACAGTCTCCTTTGGGTCTGTCTCCCAGGTGTCTGGGTGGGTATGTGCAAGGATAAATAAAAGCAGCTTACTTTTACTTGCAGCCGCAATCTTCCCAATGATCTCTCTGCTCGCATGGACTTCCTGAAGAGGGAGGGATGGAGGCACTAGGAGAGAAGACAACAGAAGCATTCCTGACAGGGTGGAACAGGGAAGACTTCTCCGTGTCATATGACCAGAACCAATAGCCAGCAGGGAAGAAAACAGGAAGATAGAAAAGTCCAGTGATATTTATACTTCAACAACTGCCACATGGAGAGCACGAAAAGACACCCTTATTACCCAACTTCTATGGGGTATCTTTGAATTCAGATTTGGGAATTTCAAAGGCAAAGATTATAAATACACGGAGGGCTCAGATGGTAGCTTAGTGGTAGAGCACTTGCCTAGCGTGCATGAGGCCCTGGCTTCAGTACCAGCACTGCAAAAATAAAACACACACACACACACACACACACACACACACACACACATAGAGGACTAGGGAGAACCTACCATTCTGAAGACATTGGTCCCTAACTAGCTGTCCTAACTGCATCCCCACTGGTTTCGGTTCTCTCAACTGTAACTATGTACATCCTTGAAAGTCCCTCAGCCTCTGCCAGTGCTTCAGGTAAAACATCTGCCATAAAAATTAACCTTGGATAGGAACAGACAATTCAGAGAAGAATCAGAATCACGGAAAAGCATTGGCAGAAACGTTGAAACAGGCAACAGAATGCCTGAACTCAAACAATGAGATACACCATTTTAAATGTGAAAACTTAAATGTATGTTTAGTTGTGCTATGGTAGCTGCCTTGATGTCCTGAATTGATTCAAAATGTTCACCTTTCATGATCATTTTGATTTTGGGGGAAAGCTGGAAATTACAGGGTGCCAGACACCGTGAATAAGGTAGATGACAGAACACCATAATGTTTTATAAGCCTGTCTTTCCATTGGATGACACTCAGCAGCAGTGTTCACTGTATTTTTTATCACACCTTGTAAAGACACTCACAAAAGAGGACTCCCAGATCTATGTCCAAAAGTACAATGAGATACAAGAACAATGAGACAGGATTGAAGTAAGGAGTATTTTGAGGAAGATTAATGGCAATCTATCTTTTATTATAATTCATTTTTAACAATTAAACATGCACCATATATTTTGAATTAAGAGTCATAAAAATGAGAAAAGATCACAACTGGAAATGGATCTGAAGGAAAAACAATTTTAGAGAAGGGAAAATATGGATTAAGACCATCCCTTTAGAGTTCTTTGTGCTACAGAAATATGCTAAAGAGAGGTACTGAATCGGGGATTTAGCTTTGAGATACACACACACACACACACACACACAAGGTACTGAGTAAATGTTGATATATCTGTTCAATGTAATTAATACAACCTGAGCAAAATGTTCTGGAGTACTTGTTATGGTTTATATCTGGATGTTGCCTACCTCGAAAGCCTCATGTGCTCAAAAGTGGAGCTTCCAAAAGGTGATTAGACTATGGTGGATTACGACTAAATGTTATATTAGGAGCCTGGGCTTGGTCAGAAGAGGCAGATTAGTGAGGGTGTGACCCGTCACAGATTAGCTTTCCTTTCCCAGTTTTTCCCTTTATTCTCTCTGATTCCTGGATGCCATGAAGTGAGCAGCTATTCTTCTTGTATTCCTCTGCCATGCTGTCTTGTCTTGGAGCCAGCCAACTATGGGTTGAAATGTGAACCAAAAGGAATTTCTTTTCCTTTAAATTGTGAGTATGAGGTATTGTCTCAGTGACAAGGAAAGTCGCTAAGATAAGTAGAAAAGTCCATGGATCCATTTTGCATTCTTTCTGATACCCAATGAAAAATTATAGTATTATAAATAATGATACATGGGCAATAAGATTGTAACAATGATATATTACCAATGAGTAACAATTCACAAAATAGCTGTTGCCCAGCATGTGCAAGGCCCTGGCTTTAATCCTCAACACCAACAAAATAAATAAAAATGAAAAACACACTTCTAAGGCAGGAGTAACATGCTGGGAACAAAGAATGGGCTGAAGGCATAAAGGGGTGACCTTGGGGGGATCTTTGGAAAGGCCAGCCCCTCTGCAACTGCACAAGGTGGGCATCAAGAGGCACACACTACAGGTAGATTCTTAATCAATGCCCATGATCCAGAATGGGTGCAGAGGAAACATGGCCAGGTTCCAGAGCCCAGCTGCAAGCCAGAGCTGGGAACAACGGAGGAATATGAGGACAGTGGCTGCAGGGAAACAGGTCAAAGAGAGGCAGTCAGGAGGAGGAATCTACAACACAGTGAGCGGGGTTCCATGATTACAGGGAGACACCAACAGAGCAATGTGGGGTTCTATTTGAAGGTAGGAAGCAAAGGTACCAGGCAGTTCTGCAGGAGTAGGGGCTGCCACACAAAGGGTAGAGGGGACTTGAGAGGGCCATGGGATAGGACTGAACAGCAGCTCTTAAGAGCAACAAAAAGTCACTTAGAAGCATGAGGTGGGGCGGATAAGGGTCCATACATGATTAGATTTGCATTTGACAGTGGCCACTGTGTGGAGAATGGGCTGGAAGAAGACCGACTGGACCTAGGTGGGCCAGCCAGGTGGCTGTTGTGGCAGTCTAAACATAAGGTGATGGGGCTTAGAGCAGGCAGATGACCATGAAGACACAGATGGAGTCAAGACATCTTTAAAAGTTAAAATCAAGCTGGATCTAGTGGAACATGCCTGCAATCCCGGCATTCTGAGAAGTGAGAAAGGAAGATTGCAAGCTTGAGCCCACCCTGGGCAACCAAGCAACTCAACAAGATCCTGTCTCAAAATTAGAAAATACAAAAAGCTGTTCGGGATGTAACTAAAAAAATAAAAAATAAAAAAAAAGTTCACAGGATTTGAAGCAAGCCAAACCCCTACCACTTTACTGCCCTCCAAAAACAATCTTACCTCTGGAAAACAAGAAGATCCAGATGACTCCCAGCATCAGGACAGAGGGCATATTGATAGAGAACTACAGACCAGGAAAAGAAAAAACAAATCAGGCACTCATCCTGGGAACCACCCAAATCACACTGCCAAAGAGAACCCCTCCTTGCCATAATAATTACAGTAACCCAAAGACACCAGGTCCCAAAAAACCAAGAATATTTTGCTCCAATGACTTTGACTTTAAACAACCATCCAGCATCCTCACCAGAGTACCACTCCCTGCCTCTCGGCCCACCCCAGCTCCTTCATGGCTTCGGAGAGGAGATGCTCTGCTCAGTTAGGAGTCACGGGTCTCAGCCCCATCTGGGCCTGACTATATGGCCTGGGGGGGGGGGGTGACTTCCCTCCCAGGGACTCCATTTTTCATTAGGAGTCGGAAGTTAGCAAGCTGAAGATTGGTGTCCAAGGTCCTTATTTTCTGAAACCTCTACAAAGCAAGTCACTGAAGTCACCAAACTTGAGCTAAGAAGACAGTATCCAAAGAAAGTATTTTCTTACTTATTTATAATCAGTAAGCTGGCTGAAGAAACAATGAAAGCATTTTTAAAATTTTTTCATCATCTAAAGATCCTTCTGACATAAGTAAAGTTCACTTTCATGAGGGCTCACTATTGATCACATTTGAGGGAGGTATTAAGAGCAGAAACCCTAAAAGAAAGGATAGTGAGATAGAAGTAACTTTGATTTTAAAAGAAATACCAGGAGTGCATTATTTCTAATTTTAGCTATGAGGCCCAGGTATGATCACAGGTTTAATGTACAATTCAGACAGTATTAGTTTTAAGTAAGTCAATATGTAGCATAAGGACACAAAGGGGTCACACAGAATAAAAATTAGACATTTCCTGCCAGTATAATTTACCAGGGAAAACCTAAAAGTATTTTAATAATTTTAGAAATTCCAGATTTTGCCCTTTGGGAGTCCATACACTCAGGACCATTTCTGCATTAAACTTGCCTATTAAAAAAGATTTGAGAAGCACACAGCAATGCCACATGCAGGTCTTCTACACTTTCCCACCATCAAATAAATAACTGACATTCTTTCAGGAGTTAATTCTAAAAAGAAAAACCCATGGCAGAAATATGGAGAGGTACATCCTGCAGGATTCCAGGAGAGTCCTAGATTCCACAGACCAGGCCAAAGAAAAAGTAGTCAGTCTCTAAAGTATTACAAGTCTGCAGCTTCTAAGGGAAACTCACTTCAGACCGAGGTGCCTGAATCTGAAAATTCTCTTAACAGCCAATTAAGCAATGGTTCCTTCCACCTCAGGAAACAGATCAAGCAGAAGTGCCAAATTTTCAGTTAGGTGTCAGTGTCTTTGGGTTTCTACTTCCACTGAAGAACATTAAGTTCTCCAAGACACACAGAAGATGCGTGGTCATCCCTGGAAGCTCACAAAATGCCCTCAATGTAGGCTGCGCCAGAATGAATTCTCTATTTGCTCCAGTGCTCCAGCATCTCTGCAGGAGGTCTTCCAGCTGCAGGAACAAAACAGAACCTGAACTCTACATCCAGAAAATTGGTGGAGCAGGCAGAGAAGTATAGTTGGGCTGAAGATAAAATTTACCTAGGAAATGTTGTTCCTTCTGATTTGCAGAGGAGTTTAATGACTCAACCCAGGTACAACCCAAAGAAGGTGCTGTTGCTGGGCCTTCCTTGGAACCGCAAGAAATAGGACTACTGTGTGCATGGGGCAGGGGTTCTCTCGGGGGCTCATCCTTAAGCTTTATCCCCACCCTCGGGGATGGGGAGTGAGAGGTTCACAGTATGACGGGAAAGGAAGACTCGGAATGAATGGATATACCATGGCGAGACAGATGAAGGAGTCCCCTGAAACCCTGAGTAGAGCAGATCAGAAGAATCACGGGGCTCAGATATCTAGCTCTTCCCAATCCACTCACCTTCCTCAAACCATGGAACCAGGTCAGCTCCAGGATACCAGAGCCACTTCTCTGAACTTCATGCACTGCTTGTAAACACTACCGGGCAGGAGGACACCTGCTCCCTGGTGGCAGAACCTGGAACTCAGGAACCCTAGTTCTCACTCTGATACCCTGTGACCCTGAAGAGAGGCTGCAGCTTCTCACTTCAAAACAAAGAGATTGGACCAGAGACTGCCAAGGCATATTCTGGTTTTAAAAATCTCATTTGCTCCACCTATCATGGGCCTAGATAGTTGGACCTTACTCTGCTGTAAGTCCAGCTCCTTAGCTTGTTTTGAGACAGGATCTCACTATGCCGTATAGGGCTGGCCTTGATACAAGTTTATGTAGCCCAGGCTGGTCTTGAACTCACAGGGATCCTCCTCCTACAGCCTCCAGAGTACTGGCGTTACACATATGTGCCACTATGCCTTGAAGCTCCTTGGATTTCAAAACAGTTCTGAAACAAACTGAATGATATATCCCAACCAGCTGAGTCTTTACGCAGGGTCATCCTGCTTCAAATGACTGAAGCTAGCATCTTGAGCAAACTTAAATGAAAACTGGATAGCCAGTTTTAACAGTGAGGATGGCAGAGGCTCCCCGGGCATGTGCAGAGGGAGAAGAAAGGTGGTCAAGGAGGATATCGGCCTGCTGAGCTGCCATGAGCTCCCAGCCAGCTTCCAGCCCAGGTGCATACAACGAGGCTCGCTTGAGATTTCCTTTCTCCCAGTACGTTTCTCCTGTTACGCTCTACGCTGCTGCAGGATGGGCTCTGCACATGCTGCTGTCAGGCAGAGACCCAGTTGGAGGGAGAGGTCACTCAGCACTATTCCTTAACTTCAGAGCGATTATTTGGCCTTTATAGCTTCTGACCCTGGGTGCCTGCTTCAGGCCTATTAATCATTTATGAAACAAGGATTCCCGTAGCTCCCTGTGAACATAAAGTAGAAGGGAAAACAGAATTTCCTCCTGCATAGTAGGAAACAGAGACCCACCCTTCCATGCCATGACACAAATCTAAGCAACATTATCCTGCTGTATTCTGTGCCTCTGCTTGCCCAGCTGAATGCTTTTCAAGTCTTCTAAGGTTTGCTCATTAAAAAAAATTAGGCTGGAAATCTGCAAATGGGTGTGACATGTCAAATGCTTTCTCTCAAGGGTTGGATCAGATGGTGGCAGTTTGGCAACCTCGCCAACACCTCTCCCTCCAGTCCCACCCCTGTACAACCCACTTCAACTGTCCCATGATGCTGCTTTTGATTGCCAAGTGGCAAATGCCTAAGACTAAGCACTGTATCTTGGTCATTTGTGCCTGGTGTTTTTTTTTTTGTGAAGGCAAGACACAGGCTTGCGGGGTAAACAAAGCACCTTGATGGCAACCATAGAACACCAGAGGAATCTTCCAGGTACATCTTTGTGCTCACTGAATTCACTGTATTTGTTTGTTTGTTTTTGTCTTTTTGAGACAGGGTCTCACTATGCAGTTCAGGCTGGCCATGGTTTCACTTTGTAGCACAGGTTGATCTTAAACTTGCAACGATCCTCCTGCCTCAGCCTCCCAAGTGCTGGGATTACAGATGTGAGCCACTACGCCCAGCTACATTCTATTTTAATACCAAGGCAAAAGTAAAGAAATACCATTTTGATGCTGGCAATGTATTATTTGCCTTCTTTGATTCTTAGTGCCCAAGCTTCTCAAATACTTAATTTTCTTCTCAACGCATTATCAAAACTTTCTGACAATCCTAATTTGGCATTGAAAATACTGCCCTATATCTGGTGAAGTTTTGTTAGTTTTGTTTTTTGAGATGAGGTCTCACTATGCTATCTACTCCAGCCTTGAATGCCTGAGCTTAAGTGAGCCTCCTGTCTCAGCCTCACAAGTAACTCGAACTATAAGTGTACACCACTGTACCCAGCCTGCAATAGTTTTTACAGGGATGAATTCTACTGTAAAACATCAACAACTACTACCATCTGTTGAGCATTTATTGCATGTATGGCACCAGGATCCATATATTTGTGTCTTCTCTCCTAATCTTCATGGCTAATCTCTTAATCCTCAGTAAGGGTTTACTATCCCCATTTTACAGATGTCAAAATCGAGGGATAGAGAAGTTAAGTGTTTGGGGCCCATGTCACATAGCTACATCAGATTCCATGCTGGCTTCCCTGTGTGACCTGTTCAATCCCCTACCTTTTAGATTCTGGGGAAAAATTCCCGGAGAAGGTTCAACAAGGAAGAGATGCTGTGGCTGGGGGGCGGGGCAAAAGGCAACAAGCTGGCAGAAGACCAGGTTCAAAAAAAATGAACTGAACAGTAATGGAGAACAGAAGCGTAATTAAACATCTGCCACTCTGATGTTTTCCACCAGCTAATACCTGCCAGCAACTCCCACTCTGAGGCACACAACCTGAGAAGACTTCCAGGGCCCTCTATTCTTATGCAAAGCAGTTGGGATGATCTCCAAGCCAGGGTACCTTGTCAAACCTTTTCCACTAAGAAATATCTGGCTCATCATCTTCCTTCCTTTCCGTTCCATTACTCATGCTAATCCCATGTGTTATCCCCAGTTCCTGGGTTTCTCACAGACTCAGAACTCCCCACCCTGACCTTGTCATCTGACTGCTGCCCTCAGATCCTGGATCCATACAGCACTGGCATTATTTGTGAATGCAGATGAGTGAGGTTTGCTGCAGAATTGTACAAACATGTTACTCTGCACAGGAGCCAGAGATTGCATTTTGTTTCTTGATGTTTCCCAGCAAGAAACAAAAGCCAAAGCAGCACTGCTTTTTAAGAAGGGCTGGATCTGTGTTAGCTGAAGGCAGCTTGGCAGGACAATGCCCACCTTCTCTTCAATGATCGGAAATGGAGTGTAGGATGAAAAAGAAAACCACTTCTACAGCCTTAAAAACAAAATGTAACTCCAACCCCAAACATTAGATTAGCCATTGGCAGCCTTCTCCAAATCAATGGGATGGGAATCTGAGCCCTTTGCAAGTGCAGCTATACCTGAAAAGGATGACTGAAAATGGAGGTGACAATCTTTTGCTAGGAAGTCCTTGCTGCCTTTCACTGTAACAACCATCTTCCTTGTCCATTTGGGAAATATTTGGCTCAGGCCCAGAGAACCAAGGAAAGTAGACAACCCATTTCTAGTCTGATGTGCTAAGAGTGGGTTGTTTGTTTTGCGATGGGGGCCTCACTGTGTTGTTGCCCAGGCTGGTGCTGAGTTCCTGGGTTCAAGTGATCTAGCCTGAGCCTCCCTAGTAGCTGTGCCTACTGGTAAGTAACATTGTGCCTAGCTATGGAGAGTATTTTAAAAGCTGTCTGGGAGAGTTGGGCATGATGCTACCTGCCTCTAGTTCGAGCTACTCAGGAGCCCATGGCAGGAGGATCACTTGAACCCATAAGCTCAAGACCAGCCTAAGCAACACAGTGAAATTCCATCTCAAAAAATTAACAAAGAAAAGAAAAAGAAAAAGAGGTGCCTAAGGAAGCGTCATGATCTCCTTAGAAGAATGGGCACATTCTCAAAATTTTTTTGTTTTGTTTTTTGGTACTGGGGATCAAACTCACAACCTCGTGCTTGCCAGGCAGGCACTTAAGCCACTGAGCTAAATCCCCAGCCCCATATTTTCAAAATTTAACAGCTGGAAAACTGAAAGTCAGCACCAAAGGACAATCTGCCATTTTGGATTCCCTGGGTTGGATATAAGTCACAGACGCAAGTTCCATACTCTGACTCTCTGACCTGCAAGGAGACATTTGTAGACAGACCGTTGTGTTTGTTTGGCTGATATTTGAAAATGTTTTAAGTTATTCAGGACCCAACTGCATTACCCTGGGACTTTGGGGGCTCTGAGGTAAAGGAGAGCACATGCGGGGACCAGAAGAGGAAAGTGGATTACAGCCCAGTCTGCTTCTGGCAGCTGGGTGCCTCAGCAAGCAACACTGTCCCTGCCTCAGTTCACTCACCTCTGGAATGGGGAGAACCTCAGTTTCACAATGAGTGTGGAAGAGTCCTTGTTAAGTGGCGGTTCATTTTCTAGATGAATGGCGGTAAAAGATTATCATTATATTGAACATGGTCTCACTTAACACTCACAACCCCATAGCATACATGTTACTGTCTCCATTTTCACAGATGAAGAAACAGCACTGGAAAAGGTGGGGCTCAAGGCCACACAGCTAGCAGACTGCACACCTGGAGTCCAGCCCAGGTCTTCTAAGCCAAGACAAGAGAGCACAGCACACAGCTGGAGTGGAAAGAGCAGCAGTGGCTGGCAAGAGACCTGGGAGCGAGCTTTTCTGGAAAGCGCCTCTACTTCCGTCTATCAAGTACTTTTTTGGCCCTGAAATGGGGATGGCATCACCCACCTTTTCACCTGGAAAGTTGTTGCCAAGATCCTATGAGAAGTAGGTGCAAAAGTCCCCTAGGCAAGGGCAAAGTTTCCTATCTTAAAATAGGGAAACTCAGCTCAAGAGCAGAGACCTGGGAGTAGGAAAGGAAGGAGAGGCTGAGGGTAGTAATCCTCCTCAGGGGCTACTTAATTCTTCCGTAGAGGAGAAAAAGCCAGCCAACTGGACCAGAGCTGTTTAGGACATGAAAGGGCAAACAGAAGGACAGGCTTCAAATGTACTCAGCTGCCCAAGGGAGCTGACTTCCAGGATGCAGAAATGGGACACTGGGTGGGGGGGACGGACTGGCAGAGCCCTCTTCTAGCCCTGTAAGATGTTGAATTTATCTTAAAGTAGCCATATTGGATGAAATAAAAACTAACAATTCTATTCCAGCCCCTTCAATTAGAATCCTGCTATATTTACTAATGTATGAAGGGTAAAAGTTTGAGAACGATTGTTTTAAGAATAACTCATAGTATTGTTGACTCTCCCGTGGATATAACTGCATAAAATTTCATTTACCCAAACATTACACATCTGCCCTGTGCCCAGTTAACTTCCAGGTGTTAGGGACACAGTGAAAATGTGTTGTCACTGCAGAAGGCACACACAATTAGAGTATAATTAGCAAACGGCATTTTCACCAGGAGCTAATCTGTAATGCCATCAGTCAATTAATGATTATCCCTTTATGATGATCATTAAGTTTTTTTTTTGTTTGTTTGTTTTTTGTACCAGGGATCGAACTCACGACCTCATACTTGCCAGGCAGACGCTTAGGCCACTGAGCTAAATCCCCAGCCCCATGATGATCATTAAAAAGCTATGAGCAGAAACTTAAAACGCAGAAAAGTGAAAGAAGCCAACCTGAGGTAGGGCTGCAATTACACGGCACGCTGGCAAAGCAAAAACGTTTCCAAATCACGCGCCTTCACATTCAGTTCTGACTCTCCCACTGTCCTACCTCAACAGGTGGCCGAGATGAGGCCTGGACGCCGCAGAGGCAGGAAGCAGGGCTGGGCCAGGTGTGCTCCTCCAGATGGGGCGAGATGGGGGAGCTAGCGAGGGAGAGAAGTTTCCCCTGGAACGCGGCGTCACCGCAGGGGCAAATCCCCTAGAATTCCCGGGGCCCCAGGGAGCCTCTTAGGGCAGCGGGCCCCTCAGGCAAGCACGCGTGGAGCGCTGTAACATCTGTATATGACCTGTAATGGGGGTGAGACATGTTCCCAAAATCTTTATGTAAAACTCGGCCCCCTTCCGCGGCCACCAAGGCAGAAAGCCCCGCGACCATGCCAGACCTGATCTTCCCCACTCACAGACGCAGACCCCCTCTCGCTTACCTGCGTCCTGGGCCCCTCGGGTCTGCGCCCCTGCGATGCCCAAGTCCCGCAGTCTCCGCCGGCTCTCCAGGCACCGACCGCGCCGGGTCCGGACAAGGGCGCGCGCCAGGTGCGCGCTCGCCGAGGTCGCCAGTTCCCGGGAAGGCGGCGCTCGGGTGGGCACAGACAGTGCCGAACAAAGCCCGCAGTGGTGCGCCGGGCGGCGCAGGCTCTGCGCACGAGTAAGGAGGCGGACGCGGAGCGGGTTCCTCCACTACGCTGCCCGATGGGCCTCCGGCCTTGTCCAGGCTGCCAGGCGCGCGTGGGGTGCGAGCGGAGCTGACTCCGGTAGGCGATTACCCCTCGGAGCGCAGGAGCAGCGCGCGGCGCGCAGGCCGTTCTGCTGGCAGCGTGGGCGCGGCTCCAGACAGGGGGCGCTATGCGCCCGCCGGAGGGGCGCCCCGGGTTGAGGGGGCCACGTGGGACACCTGTTGGTCCCTCCCAGGGAAGAGAGAGAGCTTCGTGGCCAGGGTCTGCTCAGCTGAAGACTAAGTCAGCAACCTCGGTACATCCAGCGCCTCAGGCGACCGCGGTGTCCTGGCCCCGCGCTTCATATGTAAAGCATTGGCCAAATTAAGCAAATTAGCGGAGTCCTGCGCGAGCCTCACAGCCCGTGTGGGATCTGCGCGGCAACGAACACCTGAAATCGCTGCCTACTCCGCAGGCTTCATTGCTGCGATCCAAATGAAAACGTTGACTTTGGCACTGTTGCTGTTTGCCAAGGCAATTGCCTGTCTCATTATTGGAGTTGGGAGATAATCTTTTGACTAGAGTCCTCATTTAAGCCTAGAGGGTGGCTGATTTTTTAAAAAGTAAATGCTACAAAACAATATAATGCCTGGCACGACGGCTGGTAAGCTCTCAGTGAATGTTGGACATTACTGCATAATCTATAACTTGTCATACTTCACCAAAAAGTGTCTTTTGTATGCTGTACACACATTGCGAAAAACAAAACAAAACACCACTAAGCGATTTGGAAAACCACTGGTATCCCATAGCAGGTGGAGAATCCTTTAACATCACACTGTTATGTTGTTCCAGTGTCATTCTACTCCCACAAGATTTTACATATTTTAGTTCATAACACATATATTGTGCCTGACCAAATTTTCTGCTTCTTTTGAACATGTTTTTAATCACTACATAATGTTCTAAATGTACTTAACCTATCTGCTATTGAACACTAAACTTTCAGGTTTCATATTGCAATTAGGTATCTTTGTGCTTTTTCCCAGGTACTTCTTGGCATAAACTACAAGGTAAATTTTCTATACAGGTATATTTAATTCAAGTTTTGTAATGCAATATCAAATTGCCCTTCAGGGAGTTCATCTGTTTCTTCTTGTCTATGCTCTTCCCAATTATTCCTGCAAATGTCACTCTGATAGGCAAATGGCATTTTTATTTGTACATCTTTCTTAAGTTAAAAAACACTATATGATAGCCTGTAGTTCTCAGTTTCCAACCCTCCAGACATTGACAACCTTCAAAGAAGCTAGTACCTGATGACTTTAATGTTGCAATCCTGAAGAGAGTAAAAAGGAAAAACATTTTTCACTTAATTCATCTCTGTAACATCTATTGAGCACCCAAAAGTAAAAACAAAGCAATCTGTACCTACTTTGAAAACTTGTATTCTAATAAGGTGGAGGATACAGAAGAAATGGACAGATTCCTAGATACATATGAATTACCAAAGCTGAATCAAGAAGATATAAATAACCCAATATCAATAAATGAAATCAAAGATATAATTAAAAACCTATCAAAAAAGAAAAGCCCAGGCCCTGATGGATTCACTGCCAAATTCTACAAGAAATTTAGAGACCTAACACCACTACTTCTCCAACTCTTTAATGAAATTGAAAGGGAAGCAATACTTCCAAATTCATTCCTGGAAGCAAGCATTACTCTGATACCAAAGGATACAACTAAGAAAGAGAACTACAGGCCAATCTCCCTAATAAACATAGATGCAAAAATCCTCAATAAGATACTGGCAAACAGAATGTAGCAAATCATCAAGAAGATTATACACCATGATCAAGTGGAATTCATCCCAGGGATGAAGGAATGGTTCAGCATACAAAAATCAATAAATGTAATACACCATATTTACAGAGCCAAAGACAAAAATCATAACATCATCTCAATAAATGCAGAAAAAGCTTTTGACAAAGTCAAGCACCCACTCAAGATAAAAACCCTACAGAAAATTGGAATAGATGATCTTTATCTCAGTGTTAATAAAAGCCATCTATCACAAACCAACAGCCAACATCATGCTTAATGGAGAAAAACTGAAAACTATCTCTAAAATCAGAAACAAGACAAGCATGTCCACTGTGTCCACTCATATTCAACATAATCCTGGAAACTTTAGCTGGAGTAATTAGACAAGAGAAAGAAATAAAATGAATAAAGATTGGAAAGGCAGAAGTTAACCTATCATTATTTGCAGATGGCACAATACTCTACATAGAAGACCCCTAAAATTCCACTAAAAAACTGGTAGATTTTGATCTTATTTTAAAGAGAATAAAACCAAGCAAAATAAAACAGAATCAAGCTAATCAAAACAAGTCAGTGTAAGTGACACAGGAGTTCAAAACAATAAGAAATCAGCAATGGTTATTAATAATGCTTCTTGCTGTAGTCAAAATAGCTACAGATACCTTCAAACATAGTAAAAAACAAAACAATACAACCAATCAAAACAAAACAATGAATGCAATAAAGGACTTCAAAACAAGAAGAATAAATCCCAAATGGTTACCATAATATATCTTATCTTTAAAATAGCTACCCATACCATTCATTGGATATAATAAAATCAAATAAAACAGAGTAAAACCCAACCCAACAAAACAATTAAAATGATAGAGGACTTCAAAACAAGATGATAGGGAATTAACAATGGCTACCACTTTTGTAAGGGGATCCCCCATATATGCTACATTATGTATTGTTATTCTCTGAATAGATGATCAGACTACTGGCTTTAGATCTGCAAAGTCAGTGAAACACTAAACACTACAAGCATTAAATTGCATTTTACCTCAATAACTATCATTGCAGCCTGTGTTTCTCTAGACCACCCCGTTGCTTATGGTGGGTGGGCATGGGTGGGTGGAGTTGTCTCTTCTTATTTCCCAGCCTGTGCTGGAAGGGACTGGCATCTGGCTGTCCCCACAGTGGCCTGTGCATGGTGCTGATTCGCAAGGAGGGCTTGCTCTTTGGTGACTTCTTGTTCTTTTCCCTCACGGTCTGTAAATGGCACTGACTCACAGGAAAAGACTAATGTCTGGCTGTACCCTCTGTGGCCCATGCATAACACTGATTTGCAGGGAGCAAAACTGGTAGATTTAATAAGCAAATTCAGTAGTACAGCTGGATATAAAGTCAACACTGAAAAATCAGTAGCCTTCCTGTACATGAATAACAAACTCAGAGAGAAATCAGGGAAACAATACTTTTTACAATAGCATCCAAAAAACTGAAATTCCTAGGAATCAATCTAACAAAGGATGTAAAAGACCTCTACATTGAAAACTACAATACTCTGAAAAGAGAGATTGACGAGGATACTAGAAAATGGAGAGATATCCCACGCTCTTGGGTATGATAAACCAATATAGTGAAAATGGTCATACTTCCAAACTGTCATACAGATTCAATGCAATCCCAATCAAAATTCCAATAATATATCTCACAGAATTAGAGAAAAGTCCTAAAATTCATCTGGTACCAGAAGAGACCTAGAATAACACAGGCAATCCTGGGCATCAAAGTCAAGGCAGGGAGCGTCACAATCCCTGACCTGAAGTTACACCATAAAGCCACAGTGATAAAAACAGTGAGATAGTGTCAAACAAACAAACCAGACCCAAATGGAACATATTAGAAGATGCAGAAACAACTCCAGACATACTAAGCCACTTTATCTTTGACAAAAGTGCCAAACACATTCACTGTAAGAAGATAGCCTCTTTATTAAATGGTGCTGGAAAAACTGGCTCTACATATGCTGAAGATTAAAGTTTGACCCATATCTTTCACCATGCACTAAACCTAATTTGGACTGGATCGAAGATCTAAATATTAAAAAAAATTAAAATCTGCTGGAAGATAGAGCAAGTAAAAGTCTTAAAGACTTTGGTACAGGCAAAGACTTTATAAACAAAACCCCGATTGCACAGGAACTATCACAAAGAATAAACAACTGGGATCTCATCTTAGAACTTTTGCACAGCAAGAGAAACCACCAACAGAGTAAAAAGACAACCCACAATGTGAGAGAAAATGTTTGCCAGCCGTTCCTCAAAGGAGTACTATCAAAAACACGTAACTCAAAAAAGTCAATCCTTCCTTTTTTTTTTTTTTTTTTTTGTGGTACTGGGGATTGAACTCACGACCTTGCGCTTGCCAGGCAGGCACTTATGCCACTAAGCTAAATCCGTGGCTCCAATCCTCCCAGATTTAAAAATCCAATCCAAAAATGGGCATCTGAGATAAATACACACTTATCAGATGAAGAAATACAAATGGCAACTAAATATATGAAAAAATGTTCAACATCACTGGTCATTTGACAGATATAAATTAAAACAACACTGAGATTCCACCTCACCCCAGAAAGAATGACTATTATCAAGAAATCAAGCAATAACAAATGCTAGAGGGGCTGTGGGGAAAAAGGAACTCTTCTCCACTGTGGGTAGGAGTGTAGACTGGTGCAACCACTGTGAAAATCAGTGTGGAGATTCCCCAAAACCTAGGATTGTAGGTCCCAGCTATTTTCCTTCTGGGGATCTTCCCAGAAGATTTAAAAACGTTGCACCACAGTGATCTGTGTGAACCAATGTTCATAGCAGCACAATTTGTAATAGCCAGATCTTGGAAGCAACCTAAATGTCCATTGACCAAGGAATGGATAAAAATGTGGTACTTTTATACAATGGAGTACTACTCAGCCATAAAGAAGGACAAACTTGAGACTTTTATAGGTTAATGATACAATTTGAGACCATACTAATAAGTGAAATAAATCAGACATGCATGTGTAAACATCAGATAGCTATACTACTAATTTCTCTGAGTTCATTGAAGAGAAAGTTTTGCTCTGGTACTGTTTGGCCAATTGAATGCAGATGTCTTGCCCTGTGGGTGACTGATTTGGGGATGGCAATGCACAATGTATGTACCATTGTTGTCTTGTTGGTTTTGAAATTTTTTTTCCTCTTTGAAACAAAATGGATACAAATAAAACAAGGCACTGCAGAGCAGCACACAATGTACCAGCATGCCATCCTGGAGATAAGAGAACTCATCTTGGTGTCTAAATATCAGGTAGTGGTGCTACTGCTTCCTTAGTGGACTTGACTGCAGCGCCAAACAGAACCCTGAATGATGTTCAGATGCAAGAGACCATACCTATGTGTTAATAGTTTGTGTCTGCATGTCCCCCCAAAGCCTCATGCAGTCATGGGGGCAGGCTTTTTTTTTTAAGGTAGCTGGATCTGGAGTTTGTAAATGATTCCTAGTGTAATGCTGGGATTAAGGCTGGGTGATTGTCAGATCACTCCACTGATTGGATTGGCCTGCCCTAATCCCAGCAGCCTGGATAAAAGTGACAGAAAGAGGTTTGTTCCCCGATTTGGCTCTTATTGCTTTTGTTGTCTCCTGCCACCATGAACTGTTGTCCCTCTGCCACACCACCCTGCCTTGGAGCCAGCTGATAAAGACTAACCTCTACAAACTGAGCTAAATAAACCTTTCCTCCCTTAATTTTGAGTTGGGTATTTTGGCCCAGCAACAAGAAAAAGTAAGACAGTAGGTCAGCCTTCTGCAGCTCTAGCCCTTGGTGGTGTTGAGCAGTAATCTTAGCACTAACCCAACCTGACCTCCTAGCAAGCAAAATCGTTCTGCCACTCATTCTTCTGCATGTTTAGAACCATGGACTGCCTTCTCATTCTTTTTATCTGGAAAAATACAAATCATTCTTGAAAAATTTCCTCATATGTTTGGCAAGAACTGCTTGGGGATGCACCCTACTCTGAGCCAGTGGTGACTGTGAGCTGGGAGGAGAAACAGGAAGCACCCTTCCTGTGAGCTGTCAGGTGCAAGGGCTGCGAGACAAGAGCAGAGCCTCTACCCCACACCCAAGCAACCAGCCGATTCAGAGGAACACAGACTGAATTGACAACAACTGAGGTACAAAAACAACTTAATGCATATATCATTTGATTGATTTTGCAGGCCTAAAGCCAGTAGTCTGAGCATCTACTTGAGGATAACAATATGCAATATAGCAACTATGGGGGATTTTTGTTTTTAAAATCCAATGTTTTGTTTTGCTCCACTTCATTTTATTCAGTATTTTGTTTTGATTAGTTTTGTTTGATTTTATTATGTCTGAGAGCATGGGCAGCAACTGTGAGGAAAACAAGAGGTATTATGGTAGCAATGATTGATTTCCTATTATCCTGTTAAGTCCTGTATTACTTTCACTTTTGTTTTGATTGGCTTTATTCTCTTTAAAATTGAAAAAAAATGTAATTTAAAAAAAGAACTGACTACAATCTAGCTATGGAATCACCTACACAGCTCAAGAGGCCAGGTGGCCTCTTTTGCTAATACCAGGATGCTACTTGTCTAATTCACACAGCTGTGTTCATGCCATGCCCACTGCAAACTAGTAATGCCTGCTTTTCAATTAGCAATAATCATACCTCTGATAAACCTCATTGGCTATAATATTGCCACTGCACAAAGCTAAGGCTGTTTTTGGCAGGCAGGCTTTCAATCTTCACTAGGAAATTGGCAGTGCAGGGTAGTGGTGTTAAGGATCCTTATATGTTTGTTTCTGAAACATTTATCATATTGAGAGCCCTGTTTCAGAATATTAATCACTCTTATTAATTTTGGACTTGCTACATTTCTAGCTGCTGCATCTAAAACATGCCTTTTTCCCTTAGGCCCTAGGGTTTGGTTTAATCTCTCCCCTGGTGAACTAAGTATGCTTTATCTCAATATTTACAAGGCCTCTGGCCAGGAATAAACTTTAATTATATAGTCTCAGCTCTAACGTACTCATCTGTTGGTATGACCACACTAGATATTCTAAGGGAACTGAAAGACAAGAATCAGCTTGTAAGCAAGGCCATATATGGTCTTATTAAACAATAAATCCTGTGTTTACCATGATGTCAGGTACATAATTGAAGTTCAGCAAATATTTGTTGAATGTCACACATGGCTGACAAAATAGGAAGCATCTTAAACCTATGCAGAATAAAGACAGGGAAGTCCACTATGTCAAATTAATCCAGGAGAGTTTCAACCCACACTTCTAGCTGGCAGGTTGGTGTAATAGGTGATACTTGGCTATCTACGTTGTACCCCAGAAGAGTTAAGTCACCAAATATTATAAAACTCAAATTATATTCAAATTTTCAGGGCCAAATGATACAACATTGGAATTTGAAAAAATGCACTATATCTCATGATTTTTTATGTTATTTAACTATTTCCCTACCTTTCCTTAATAAAGAGGACAATTCCGTGACTCTGTAGTTGCATTTGCATTTCTATTCCGGTAGGAATGGAGCAGATAGCATGAACAAACTCTCTAGTGCCCCAGTTGCAAGAAAAGGAAATCAGCAAAATATCAGAAGTACACAAAGGAAAACTGGCTTACAAGTGAAAGGACTTTATTGGGCAAAGCAGCATAATCTTTTATTTAAATAGAAACCATACCAGTTTTTAAACTTTTACATATGGAAAAATTCCATTTTACAGAATAGCTGATACATATTACCAGTAAAAGCAAAACAACAACAACAACAACAAAAAAAACCATGCCAAGCTTTTAAGATCTGCTCCGAGTTAGTGGCGGCATCTTACATCCTCACAGTCTGATTTAAATCATGGAAAATTTTCTGAACAGAAACTTGGGGCTGGCAGGAAACTTCCCAGCTGGCCCATAATTCTTGCATTTGTGAATTTAGGAGAATTTAAGATTATGTGCTTCAAGACAAGTGTATACTACTGTATTTATGCTTTAGAACCCAGGGTGTTCTACCACTGAGCAACATCTCTATGCCACACCTTCATTTCTGGCCCTTTAATCTTTGTATTTGAGACAGAATCTCACTAGATTGTCCAGACTGGGCTCAAACATGTGACCCTTCTGTCCCAGCCTCCCTAGGATATGAGATTACAGGTGTGTACCATCACATCCAGGGAGAAAACTGAATTTTTTCTACAGTAAAAATCTAGCTACCAATTTGGAAGAGAATGGATGGCAAAAGCAAAAAGACAAAAGTGCTTTCCTAGGGAACTGATTAACAGTAAGGATAGATTCTAGGCCCAAAAGCCAAAAACCAAAACCAAAAACAAACAACCCAATCCAACTAAGGATAGAGAAAAGCAGCTGATGACCTCAGCACTGACAGGAAAAGAGCAATGGTGAAAGAGGGGAAAAAACAAGGAGCATTTATATCATGGACGATGATGACAAGTGCAGGGAATATCCTATTAGAAAATAAACATACCTAAAATAAAACTTGTATATCCACCAACTTATCCTGTATTGAACATGGAACCATATTTTCTTCCATATTTCAAGTAATAAAACATCATAGGACTAGAGGGTTAGACAACTCAGTGGTAGAGTGCTTGCCTGGCATGTATAAGGCCATAGTGTTCATTCCTCCATGGCAAAAATGACAAGCTACACATACAGTGGAAAGCTTCTATCTCCTCCTTGCAGGTATGCCCATGAATTTGGTATAAATCTTTTACACCAAATTTATTTATCTGGTGGGAAGAATTTATGGAGGAAAAACCCCCAACCAAACTAAAAGAAGCAACCAAAAATGGAGGCATAAAAATGTCATTAAAGAAAAAGATGAAGATTCAAAAAAAACTAAAACAAAAACTAAACAAGATGTAGTACTTTTTCTCTTAAGTCTAGCCTTTGTTGTTTCCTTCCTCATTAGTGTTTACTTCCAAAAGGCAGTTTCTGAAAGAGAAAAATCAACCATCATTACACCATATATAAAAACCGCTGTAGATTTTAATTTCTAGTTTAAATATGAACACACAAAATAATTGCTTTTAACTGAAATTACATTCACTTCAGACCTTTAAGTCCTGTTAATTAAAGCTGTTTATACTATCCTTAACAAATACAAAATACAGTTGTTTAACTTGCATGTTAAAGTAGATACTTATCACTTTTGAGCAATAAATTACAAATGGTGTACATTCTTGTCACCAGAGCACTCCTATTTTGGCGATTTACAAATTAATTATCAACAATACAAATTCCTCCAAACAAGACGCCATACTTAGATTTCAAAACATATTTTATCTGTAGGAAGAATGATTTAATGATTTGAGGGAACATAAAATGGTACTTTCACAATGAAAAAAATATGCAGCCAGGTACAGTAGCACACACCTATACCTCAGCACTCTGAGGCTGAGGTAGGAGGATTGTTAAGTTTGAGTTCCAGCCTGAGCTACCTAGTGACTTGGTGAAATCTTGTCTCAAAATAAAAAGATAAAATAAATTAAAATGAATAAAATAAAAATAAACTTTGGAAATTTAAAATATTAAAATAAAAATTTTAAATAAAACTAAATTTAAAAATATTAATAAAAATAAAATGGACTAGAGATATAACTCAGTGCCAAGGACCTGGGTTCAATCCTCACTACCATAAAAATGTTTATGCAACCATGTAGGCGACTTTTTCCAAAATAACCCCTCTAATTTCATGACCTATACAACTGACCTCATCTAAAAAGATGCTGTTGCACAGTATATAGGCAGCATCCTTGGGCAGTAGAAATAACTCAGCTTTGAGTTATTTGGTCTGTGTATGTGATGTGGAGAACTGTGAACCTCAGCTTCCTCATCTAGAAGGTCTTCCTTTTTTTTAAGTGTGTGGTGGAGCCTGTGTATGTCACTTGGTATAACACTGCTTTGTACCTAAAATACAACCTAATACTGTATTAAAATGTAGACAAAATATTTATGTATTCGTACAGCAGAGGGAAAGCCAGTTTATCCTTTAAATCAAGGTTTTCTAGAGCTAAGCTGTCTCTCCAATCCAGCTATTAACAACAGAAAGTAAGTTTTATCTTACATTATGTGTGTAAGCACTCTCTACATTCCTATAGAAAAGCCTATTACACAGATAAAACAATGAAAGCACATCCTAGTTAACCAACTTGACTAAACATATGAGAATGATTGATGCAGAGGGCTAAAATTCCATATGTTCATGATATTGCATGTTAATCTATGAAATTAAAAACAGCAGTAAGCTTAAAATTTTGAGCTCAAGCACACAAGACAGCAGGCAGCACTAAAACTATACATTAGAAAGGATGGAAAGTTGTAATTGCAACTCTTAAATCAGTACTTATTAGAAACAGCACAAATTTGTATAAGAAATCATGAGAAAATCCTTGATCCTACATTAATGACACTTTGCTTAGAACTAAACTGTACTTTTTAAAAAGCAAACAGAAAATGTTTTATCATCACTGGTCTTATTTTAGATTTACCTTGCCAATAAGAATAAACAACAATCTGGCCTTTGGAGCTCTCCCCCAACCACCTAATATAAACTGCACTTGGGCCATCAAAATCACACATTTGAAATAAAGCTCCTTTGCTTTTGGCTGAAAGTATATCAAACGCAAAATTATAAGATAATGTCCATTTTTATCAGAGGTTCTAAATGTATACTGTTCACAGAGTAATTTCTGAGGGGCCGTCTTAGGACAAAGGATACAGGGACATTGAAAAATCAGGGTAACTGTTGGAACACCAAGTATGTTCTTCAGACACTTGTCACCACAGCCTAAAGAAGGGGGAATGTCTCATTTTGCAATGGAATCTGCTACCAATGCACCATGTTCTATTTCATTCCCTTCACTTTCTCTTCACAAAAAAAATGCAAAACTTATTTGTAGTGATACAAATAAGTGAGGTCTGAAGTTAAATCTGGATACAAAGAATCTGAGGCTAAGATTCACCTCCCAATAATTTTTACAAATCCATATACCAATAATATTTAGCATTCCAAAAATCAAACAGTAACAAAAGGCCCTAGCAACTTCAACAACCTTGGGTTCAAGTTCATTAGGGTTATCACAAGCAAGCTTCCAGGTCAAAGCTTGGAAGGCAGCATTAGCCACCAAACTCAGATTGTGACATCACAAAATAAAGCAGGCTCACTCCATCAGCTCTGTCCTGCCAGCCGGCCTGGAGATATCCCACTGGCAAGTGGAAAAAACAACAAACTTGACTTACTTAACTATTTAGCAGTTTTTTCATTTCAATAAATTTGTTTTCATTGACTGGACTGTTCAAGAGGAAGAACAGAATCTGTTCATGTTTTTTAACCTATGGATGAGAAAAATAGTATAATTCAGTTTCTGAAAGAGTGAGGAGTAGAATTCTACTTAAGGGAAAATTTACCCACTTGTTCCTGTAACTCTGTGCAGCAACAATTCATCCTATGTATCTTTCCTAAAAGAAAATGGAAAAAAATCAAGTAAGAAACATATGTCCAATGTATGTCTCTTCTGTCCTAAGAAATCTGGACCTGAACGAATATGTATGTATCTGCCTTCTTGCCTGGGTGCCAATTACAAAGAATATGATCCACTCATTTGGACTTCGTCTACTACAGTGATCTGAATTTTTACAAATTAACACTCACATTCCAAGGGTTAGGTCTTCTATTAAGTATGGGACTTCTTTTTGGTGAGAACACGTCTACCAAATACCTATCTCATGAAATATCAGAAAAATCCAATCTCATAAAGGCGCATTCTCTTTTTATCAGGATCAAAAGTGAGCTTGGAGTGAGGTGCAGGCAATGCGCCTGACATTTCTGAAGCTCATCACAATGCTGCTGTGTCTGAGCTAGGGACCCTGAGTGGGAGATTTTACATCAAGATGGCTCCTCTTGGGTGGCAACCAGCATTAGAGCCCTGCCATGGATGCAGAGGAGGGGAAGGAGGGGACAATCGTCACACAGCGAGGAAAGATCCAGTTAATTAAAATTATTATCTTTGCTATTTATTACAGCTACATCTGCTGTTAATCATGTGGAAAAATACCTCTATGTACAGCATTTTGAGTTTTAGATGTGATGCTCTTTGCCAGATCACAGTTCGCCAGCTTATCAGCTACACTGACAGTACCATGCTCATGACACTTCCCAACTGATACTGTGTGAACGTTCTTAATAATTTCTTTCACAGAAAGCATTACATTTTGATTCAACATGAAATTTTTTAGTAGCTCTATTATTAACTGAGAACAACTTCCATTCAATTCCACCAGTCCTAGAAAAAATAATTGAAGACTTTGGTTAGTTTTCAAATTTCTTTAAAATGACGTATTTAGATAACTTCTCTAAGGTTAAAAAGCAAAAGGCTTACTGACTACCTGGGGTTTGTATGCTTTGATGTACTATTGCTGTTACACTGCAAAATCAAATTTATACACTAAATATTTATTGATGACCTATAAGGTGTCAAGCACTAATCTAGGTTTACAGGGCACAAAATATCGGACCCTCAGTGATATAATAGAGAAGCAAATGACCATAATCTTCTGACTCTGAGTCAAAAATCAAAGCAGACTATGAGAATTAGTATGATATAAGCTTGGGGGACCATTGAGTAAAGAGATCAGGAGTAATCATAAAAAGCTACTGTAAGCATTTTTATTTATTCAAATTCCAACTGGAGTTGGAATGTAGTAAACATCACAAGGAATAAAAAAATGGTGTCATTTAAACACCACTAGTCCCTAAAGAAATCTATGACCACCTAGGTTCATACCCCGCCTCTGCCACTTACTACTGCACCTTTGCACTAGAAAAAAAGATGATTTCTGAACCTTGGTGCTCTGAAAATAATCTGCAAAACAAAGACAGACTTAACTGATTATAGTTTTTGTGAGTTAAAGAATAAAGGATATGAAATTTCTCTGAAAATCTGATATCTGAGCAGGTACTAGAAATAATACATTTGATTAGACTCGGTGCTTTGAAACAAAAGAAAGAAAATCCCACATCCAAATTGGAAAGCGACTCAATTGTCTACCTTCAAATGAACATTTGATAATTTGGAAAGGGAGTTTGAGGTGGCTTGCAGTAATTGGTTGCACTCTGGAAAGAGGCAGGGTTTCAATGTTTCCGTAGTCTGCATATAGCACTTTTACATCAGAACCTGAGGTCTCCAGAACAACTGCACGGTACCAAAAATCGTCACCTGAAAACAGAATAGAATCTTGGCTAAGAATTTACTGTTAACAATCCTATACCTTAAGATGGTTACTCAAAAGTTACATTTATATCACTTAAATTCATTCCAAAAACTCTGGTTAACAGTCTAGATTTACCTCTGTTTCTTTAAAATCCTACTAAAAAAAACAGTAACAGGACTTGAAACACAAACAAGGACAATAACCAAGAGAAAAGCCCATGTAATTTTGGAAAGCTGGAAAACACATGCATGAATGCAAATAATTTAGCACAAGCAAAGCAATTCAACCAAAGCTAGCAGTAGAGAGGACAAGTAGCATCACAGTTCCTGTCTCAAACTCCAGCCCCTAAGGCTCAGTAATTGGTGCACTTCTTTCCTCTCTCTGGGCAACTGTTTCTTCTCCAGGCAGATTGGACTAGGGAGTATGAGGCCAAGCAGAGGTGAAAGGTTTATCAAGGCCACCACCAGGCAAGCTGTGTACTGCAGGCAGGCAGGAGACAAACATCCCAGGTGAAAGCACTTCAGGAGGTTCGTGCTGCAGTGCCCAGTGAGACAGCACAGACAGAACACCTGCAGGAAGGGCACCAGTGGAGAGTCCCTGCTGTATATCAAGATACTTCCAAATAACTTTTCAGTACCCCATCTTTTACAGGGGAACAGCAAGGGATCACTGGATATTTGAGAAAAGCCTTTAATGTGCCAGAGGAGACTAAAACAGGACCTGGGAAAATAGAGATAAAAGAAGAAAAAGACAATGAAAATTTTAAAAGATCATAGTGAATACTCTTGGAGAATATTCCATTCTTGAAACAAGAACAGGATAGTATTGGAACACATACACATACATACTCCTTAAAAAGAGAAAAGAAAAAAAAGCTACTGTAAGAATGCAGTACTGGAAATGAAAACTTCAGAGAAAATTGGAAGATAAAACTGAAGAATTATCTTGACAAACAAAAATTTCTTAAATTAAGTGAAATTTAGTAGGATGGTGAAAGTTCAACATTAGAAGACTTGGAGTTCCTAAAACAGAAAACAAAAGAAATAAAATTCTGGAAAATTACAGACTTAAGAACCCCTCACTTACTGTTCGGCACAATGGTAAAAAGAAAGTCACCATACTAAGTCACATTATAAACTTCAAGACACAGAGTGAGGAGGACAGTAAAGGTTTCAGAAAGGACAAGACACATGCTCAAAAATTGGAGAATCTGGAATGATGTTTCTTTTCTGACCAGAAACACCAACAGCTAAAATACAACAAAAACAGTATCTTCAAAATTTTAAGGGGAAAATGACTTACAACCTAGAATTATATATCCAGGAAGACTATCAATAACTATTAGGGTAGAATAAAGGGGTTTTTGTTTTTTTTAAACACAGAAGTAATGGAAAACTTACCTTAACATGCACCTTTTCTCAATTTCTGGAGAATGGTCAAATAAGAAAGAAAAAAGGAAAATGAAAAAAAGAGATGAGGGAAAGAAGAATCTGACTAAGGTGGAGAAAGAAATTCAGTCAACAGCGTGGGACAGTGTTGAAATAATCTTCAGCATAACAGTGAAGAATGAGAATCTCATGTTGAGGGGATAAACAGTCTAGAGAAGAGCAGAGGCTAAAGATGCCTCCAATATGAGTAAATACACAAAAAGTTCTTTGAAGGCATTATGCTAATACAGAGAACTGGAGGTAATTAGTGAAATAATACAGAACACTAACAACGAAAGGGTCAAAAAGAAACTATTCACAATATTCTACCTGGCTCAGCTCTGAGTGGTGTTTATGCAGCCTCTTAAAGCACAGTACATACCTAACTGAAAACCACTATATTTATTGGGAAGAAAATGAGAGGAAGTACAGAACGCTGTCACAGATAAGAACAAAACTAGGGAGTGACACGGGCAAGGAGGGGAAGGTGCAGGGGAAGGAGGGATGTGGAGGGGGTGGTGGAGGCTGTTCCTATCTTGTATGGCTCCCCCCCACACCCCCAAAAGAGTAATTTGGTAGCTGCTCAAGGATGAAAGTACCTGTGTGGGAGCTTTGGGATCCAGGATGGTGGTTTCAAAACCCCAGGAGCCCAACACTGTGGAGGTAAGGCAGACCTGAAACTCAGTGTCAGATTCCCTTAATTCAGTGCTGGTGAATCAGTGCTGTCTCCCTGTGCCATCAACTCCAGTCTTGCTTGGCTGCCATCTTGCCACCAGCTCCATCTGTCAGGGGCTGGCAGGAGCTATGCTCAACCATGCCCTTAAGAGGCTCGCCAACTGTACCCAACTATTAACACGAGCCTGCGACCTTGCAACGGCCCCAGTCTACCTCAGTCTCAGAAACAAACCAGAGTATTATAGCAAGCATTATTTACATTAGGAAATGTGTTAACATAAAATATTAAACAGAGTGGTTAAAGTATGGCCTAACCAAGGAGTATGACCCCCGAAGCAGTTTTTGTTCCTTCTTTCCTCCCTGCCTCTATCCCTTCCTTTGGTGTTGGGCATGGAACCCAGGGGCTTTGCATTGAGCTACATCCTTAGCCCTTTTTAATTTTTTATTTGAGACAGGCTCTTGCTAAGTCACTGAACTGCCTGAGACTCCGATGCTCCTACCTCAGCTTTCCAGTGTGTGGGGATTACAGGCATGTGCCACCACACCTGGCTAATGTTTCAGCCCTGGCAGGTTTTGTTTTTTGTTTTTTGGGAAGTGGTGCAAAATGAACCCAGGACCTCAACCATGCTAGACAAATGCCGTACCACAGAGCTACACTTCCAGTCTGCAACATTTTCTTCTTTCAGGATATTCACATTCACAGCTTTGTAAATATGGTGGGACTGAACATCATTTAATGTTACTGATCTACCATAATAGAATAGTTATCTAAAGCTAGTTATCTGTAAGTACTGATAGATTTGTATAATCTACTGATGCCCCTGTCCAAAAACAATGCAAATAGAAAAGCTCAATAACCCTAAAAATATGCATTAAACTCACAACTTTGCTTTTCTCCTCTACTTAATCAAATGAAATATGCATCTAAAATAAAAATATACATGATTTCATGTAAAAGAGAATGGATGAAGTTTTTTCCCTTGAAAACTATGCCCAAAAAAAGCTTACTTGTGTATTTAGCACAGCATGCATCTCCAATTCTTGGTCTGTAAGACAGTTGACTTTTCTGAGTACTGCAATATTCTAACAATTCAGCTGTCAATATAGACAATTTTTCTTGATTCTCTAAAATAGACAAATGTAACCTTTTATGAAAAAAATTTCCAATGCTATTATTAGCAGTATACAAAATATTGTCAAGTCAAATCATTCAAAAACCCTTTGTATATTAACATATACACTGTATTTTAAAAATAAATGTACCCACTATTTGGCTGCTTCTTGCAAGAAGGATGAAAAACCTGGAGGGGGCATGAAGGAATTTTCTGGTGGCCAATTTCTTAATGTGGTTATGCCAATGTGTTCATTCTATGAAAACTTATTAAGCTGTATTTTGGTGATTATTTGACATACTTTTCAGTGATTTGTTCCTAATCATCCTAATATTACTTCCACTTCAACAGACTTTAAGTTATCATACTGAATAACCCTGAACGCCACTGCTTTTTACTATATAAACATAATTTTTTGGTAATACTGGAGATAAGTTTAAGAGAAGTTATTGATTATCCTCACAATTCTAGGTTTAACAGTTTCAGTCAAAGGGTCTTTTTTCAGCTTTAAAGAACCTGCAAATTATTCTAAATAGGCATTACACCAAGTTGTACCTAATTCACTTTCAGATACAAAACGGATAACACCTCATCTATATTTAAGAGATTCCTTGACTGCACACTTCCAGGAAACAAAAAAAAGGTAACTTAAAAGTCAACTTTATGTACTATTTTCTTCATGATTATCTCCAATGTAATACACTTGTAAATTTCTAAGATATTGTAAAACTATGATTATGAACTGATTATCAGGTCTTTTGATATATATGAAATAGTTCAAAGTAGTTCAAACTCATTTAAATGGTTAAGGTTAGCACAGTAATTACAATTCAATACAGATAATGCATATATCCAATCAGGAATTACATAGTAACTAAGGACACTGGTTGGTTATAAAAAGCTGTACATTATCCACACTAGGCTACTGAACAGGTGCTGAAGGCAGGACATTCTTTTCATGTTCCCATATGGATTTTTAAAACTAAATTTTCCTGAAGTGTTATGATCCTTAAGTGTTGTCCTTCAAAGTCATCACCCTCTTATCCCTTTCACTTCCTAAGGAGATCACAGTAAGCACTTTCAGTACCCAGTTCAAGAGGTGACCATAAAGTGTTCTGATGTTTGTTCCTTACCTGGCATGTCATTTGGGATAGCATAGAACAAATTAGGGTTTATGATTTCTAATATGCTTGCTTGCACAGTTTTATTAACTGGCAGTTCTATCGTCTTCCACTGCTCTGCTGAAGACAAGGCTGAAGACATATGAAACACAGTTCTTGCATTAAATAGATAAAATGTATTCTTCTTTTGCAGTAATGTATTTATGTACAATTTGTTCCTCAAATATCAACATCTCCAAATTATCAAAATGAAACTTTGTATTTCACAAAACACTCAGATGAAGTAATACGAATGGCAAATAAATACATGAAAAAATGTTCATCATCATTAGTCATGAGAGAAATGCAAATTAAAACCACACTGAGATTCCATCTCACTCCAGAAAGAATGGCCAAGATAGAAAACACTACCAACAACAAGTGTTGGAGAGGCTGTGGGGAAAAAGGAACTCTTCTGCACTGTTGGTGGGAGTGTAGACTGGTG